>OZ025267.1:8936888-9536888 GCA_964019165.1 Mastigias papua
AAATATGAGCGTAATAATATCTAGTTGAAATCTATTAATGACTTAGAAGGTGTAATACTGCTGGAAAAAAGAAACCTGACGCACATTTGTGAAAGATATTCACCATGCTGGAAAAATAGAAAAGAACTTGCAGGTTTTCAATACGGACAGGGGTATTATTTGCATTCTGCAGTACTGCTGAAAAGTCGACCTCTAGTGCTTTAATATGGATCAGATTGTATTGGTGCAATGTAAATCAGATTTATCCGATGTATCTTTAATACTATTTCGCTATTTGTGCACATCATGAATAATCTAACAGATTAATATTCGATGGTGGTTCCTACTTTATAGTTATTCAAGAAAGAAATGCATAGCATGCTAGGAGAGCTTTGATGCCAATCAATCTGCTTTAAAACCGATTGACATTATTAAAGAAAAGGCAATTTTGCACAATTCATTTCCTACAAAAGCAATGGATCTGATGCTTTCAGCTGTAAGACTCTTTGGTAGGAAATATGGCTCAATGTGTTTCAGACGCCGTAAATCTGTTTGTCGATTACCTTGAGAAAAATACTTTCAGATGCGATCTTATGGGAAGTAGGAAGAGCTCCGTTCTATCCGGAAGCCAAGGAAACATGTTTATGTCCATTCGAGCTATTGAGGTCATGAAGATCATGACGTCAGCGCAGTTCAGACAAATTCAGAACCTCTCATCTTGTGGAAGGGGAGTCAAGTTCTGTCAAACGGCTACAAAGCATGTCAATGGCGAAATTGCAAAGATTGACGAGCAAAAAGTTCATAGCGACATAAAGAGAAATCAATTTTTCGAAAGAGAAATTATCAGCAGATTACTCACTGGTAGGCCTCCCAGGTACTGAGGGCTTAGGGATCTTTCACTTGGAATGGAACTTGGGAACATTGGTGTGGTGTACCCTCTTTATGATGGGATGGTGCAAAGCAATAAATTATCAACAGAAAACCTAGCAAAGTTGGTAATTTACTGACAAAAGCCCTGGTAAAATTATTTCTTCTGAGAGATTTTCAGAGCTGTGAACTTTGAATAGACCATTATGGGGAAATTGACCCACTATGGCAGGGTTCGATGCGATACAGAATTCTTAAAATTTCTCACTCTAGAATGAAAAAGGCATCTCAGACACTAGAATTTGATTTAGCAGTATGGGACTCAGGTACAGACCTAGAAAACATCTACAAGAAAAATTAAAATGAAGAGGAAAAGGCTTCTTGGAAAAATATCAAACGGGTACAGCTCCAACTCCCAGTCCGGAACTGGGCCTTAGTTATTATACTTCAATAACCACTGAACAGAAATCAGAAAAAATTCTTACAGAGACAGAAAACGAATAGCTATAGGAGTAAAATATTGTATATAATTGTGTTTGTGAGCCCTTTCGTTGATCGATGCTTGTACTTCGATGACTTATTTTAAGTGCAAAGAACAGCGATCTAGTGGGTGACGTAGGTGACACTTACTTTACTTGTACTTTAATGTAAGTTAACCATACAACATAGATTGCATACCTACATGAATAAAAAACAGAGAGGTAGGAACCAGGAATGCATTAGGAGCCTGGGGGCAGTTGCTCCCAAAGTTTGCACATGTTAAAAAAGTGCCCGCAGTGTGAAGACACACCCTTTTCTGGAGAAAAGTCTACTAAGGAGGCCCTTGCAAAGCTACAGAGTGCTCCTCCTCACTTGTTTTGACATAAATAGAGTTATTTACACTATATTGCATGCATTTTTTGTAGCTATACATTGCCAAATCTACAATTCCCGGCAAATGTCCTCGGGACTCTTGCAAAAATTATAAAATGCCATATTCATCTCAAATATCTATATCAGCGAATAACATGCACCCCGTTTCCTCAAAACAATGTTCCTTCGTAGATGAGAGTAGCTAAGGCGCTACGGGGGACAGGGGGCTTGTTCCCAGTTTTCTCTACCGAATATGCCGTTTGGAGTCGAGGAAAAAGGGTCCGAAGAGGTGGGATTTTTAGCAAAGTATACTTCATTGATATGTTTTGTCATTGCTATTTTCACCCTTAATCTGCATATTTAAATGTACTATGTACTGAAGGGTGGGTTCCAAAGGACATTGTCTACGGAAAACTTCCCACTCTGTGGCGCTTTGCGCCACTTCTGCATTAGACACTGAGTTGTTGTGCACGTGAAATTTTCTATTATGGCAAATACTTTTCCCTACAAAGAATTTTGTTTGGAAAGAGGAGGTGATGCAAGACAAAGTGCAGGATAAATAGAAGTGCAAAGTGTCCCAAGACTTTCGTCAGGTGTCGCACATTTTAAAGTAGATAAAGGAGGGCTAATTTGACCTCAAATTTGTTCCAAACCGTCGATCCACGAAATAAGAAAGGAATCTATGCAATTGATCTGAGAAAACAAGCTTCTTGTTGTCAGTTTATCATGTAATATCATCATGGAGTTTATCATGTAATGTCATCATGGCGTCTTCTTTATCTTGCGTGAGCAGCGCAATCATTGTTTCATGGATTAGCATTGCAATGGAATAGACGCATTCTCAATCATCTGGGGCCATAAAGTGAATGTTTGGTGCAAGCTTTGAAATTACATTTAAAGGCCCTTTAATTGAGAACAGTCAATCCTGGTTGAGTTTCGCCACGAGTTGAAATATAAAAATTCCTCTTTTGCATACGTGGGGTTTTCAACTTTGGGAGAATACACCTCTTCAGCTAACACGCGTTAGTAGGATCGAATGGGAGACTGGGCCTAGATTTGTGGCATAAAACTAACATTTTCTTAACGGTCGGAACCAGTAATCGTACGAAATATGTTCGCGTACTGCTGATACTGTACAATTAAGTCACTGACTGTTGCATTTTCTCTCAAATTTAGTCATTATGTTGTGGTTTGTAAACTACGGAACAGCTTTCTTCAAAGCTTTTATAAGTACCTAGCTTGCAAGCCACATTCGCACTTAGTCCCATTTGTATTCTGTGAATTATCTATCATGATTGATGGTAACTGCGCTGCTGTTAGTTGTAGAAGCAGTTTTGGCAGTATGCGAACAGATTTCGTACGATTCCTGCCATGAAAATGACAGTTTTACATCCCAAATCTAGGCCTATTCTCCCAATCAATCCTCCTGTTGAAATGGTATATTTCGTGTGAAGATGCTGCTGTTGTTCTCAACTGCGAGTAATAGCTTTCACAGTCAATATCTCGTTGAAAATTGGCGTATTTTCAACCTGAGAATTCATCGAAACCCAAGATAGCAAGAATGAGCTTGTGAATTGCTCATTTAAGAAACTCCAAATTTCTATCGCACCACAACATGAGATTAAAGAAGAAATTGTATACTTTCCTTTCCCCTTTCTTACTTCAAGCGTTCTCTTCGTTTCATTTTGACACGGTATGCTTTCCTTGCTGTCCTCTTATTTGACGCCAAAGTCGGATTCCCATCCCAGAATTAGCCTCAGGTTGACAAGTCGAACTTTCCCACATTTGAGATTACCTCATGTAGGCCCGCACGAATTGCAATGGCTTTTTCTAGTGGCTGTCTTGAAATGCAGATATGGGGTAAACTCAATCAGGGTTGACTTTTAAATGTAAAAATCTTCTTGGAGCATTGAGTTTTACTGTACAACAATAGCCCGAGCATTTGAAGGGGTGTATGCATTAAACCTATGTAGCAAATTGTACACTATGCTATAGCAACAAGCCCTAGCAACATCGCAACAGGAACGAAAGAATAGGTGACATTATGATTACATCAAATGTGATTCATGAATAAGAACTTTCTTATTCTCATATTTGGATTATTTTTTATTTTTACAGGTAGAACGCAATATATATATATGATATATTGCAATACTGAGTTCATATGTAGAGCTGCTTGAAAAAGGCGAAAGCCGAAAGTAACCTAAAGGTGCTAAAAGTATTTATAAAACCGCGGTTATAAAACCGAGTTGTTTTGACTGAAGCCTACTGAAAGCCTTGCCGAGTTTCAAGGTCGTAAGTTTTTACTGTTGTTCCTACATTCTTGTGCGGTTTTGTCAATGGGTTTTGTATAGAGACGAAATCACGCGTTAGATCACACGAAAAGCAGTGATTTAACACTTACATCACTTTCTTTTATAGACATTGTCAATATTCTACATCCATTTTACATATCTGATATATATTTTCTACAGTATACAATGAGAGCCAGACAATTTCCTGATGTTAGCTTGTAGCTAGGGACATCGCGAACCAGTCCTCGTTTGGAGGGGGGTGGGAACTGTAAATTTACCTGATCGATGCACATTCTACCTCAGATTTTTAGCTTATCAATCCATAAAAACGATTGAATGCAAGATATCATATTTACTTTTTAGAACTTAATTGTTAAGTTATATGATTTAACCCAATGACTTGGATTTGAAAAGCTAATACTATCGTTCTTGCAAAAAATTAGTTGACATTTTTGCCGAGATTCTTCAAGAAGACAACAAGTATATGAATAATCTACATTGCTTGCACAAGAATTATAGTAGCTCTAGCCATCATGAAGCGGTAGATGTGGAAGAATGGAAGTCTGGGACCGAAATCGCAAGAAAAATTAAGAACACGCCCATTAGAGTTTAGGAAACACCCTTTCTAAACACAGAGATAAACCCTTTCTAGACAGAAAGCGATAGACGAGATCCAGGATATGCGTGAGAGAAATAGGTCTAATGTTTCCTATTGTCAATGCAAATGAGAAAAGACGACGACGAGCCACAAAGTGATATGGAGTGCAATGACTAAGCTAAAGACAAGAAAAGTTGCACAAGTATAAGAGATCAAGATGTAAAGAGAGCCGGACAAGATATCAGAATGATGAGACCATATTTAGCATTAGGAGAACAAGAAAGCGATATTTCAGAGATGTACTGCCTGAATTGTTACTCCTTGTAAGCAAAATTTACTTGAAATATTTTACCAAATTACGATCGGGATGTAACACCCCTATACCCCCCGGTCGTTATATTCCTGCTTATAGGGTACATAAATAATCTATAATGAAATATACTCACCTGTCAGGTGGTCATTAATTTACTCTTCATCTTCCATACACTGGTAGATGGCTGTCAGAGCAACAGCTAAGTTTAGGGAAACTTGTGTTTAACCATCCACCTCTGCTATGCACAGGCAGTTGGCACCATTAGCCTTGCTGCTCACTTTCAGGGCCTCAGAAAGGCAGGCTTCATTGCTCCATCGCAGAACATCCTGAAGAGAAGGTAGGAGCCAACTGACATTTTTTGATTCTGTATGGCGTCATGATCTGATCCTTGTGGGGCAAGAGCCTTTGCTTCACTCTGAGGGCTGAAAGGACCGTCTCATTGACACCTATTTTCACATTATGATATAGCTATATGTTGGGTGTAATCCATTTCTATCAAGTCCATATGTATTTTACTTTGTACTTGCCAAATCATGGTGTAGGTAATTTGTCTCACATTGATTTTACTTTATGTAATCCCTTTAGTTAACTAATTGCTAAGGATGTCCAACAGTAGTGGCGATGTCGAAATTTATATATATTTTGCATTATCATCATAAGAAAAACATTGAATAATCATTTCAGGAGAAATAGCTGCCAGTTCTTCATAAAAGTTTGACAAGTCATCAACTATGATGTATTGTGCAGACTTCAAAAGTTTAAGAAAATCGTGCAGTGGCTTCATATGGTTCTTCCTATTAGCTGTTATGTTGCCACAAATGATGCTGGCTGCATGCAAAACGTTTAGGAACTGGTGCTTACACTAGAATATGATTCGGAATGAAATATCTACCCAGATGTCTAAATTCCTATTAATGAGATGTACCTTGGCCCTGCATGTTACATTTCAGCGTCAGTATAGGCCACCATTTTCTAATGAAAGTTTGAGAACTTTTGTCGTGGTAGCATATATACCTTATGCTGTAGAAAGGCACAGATTTTTATACATGAAACATCACGTAAGCATTGCAACAAATACTTTCCCGCCTAAAAATTAGCCGCAGGGGTCATTGATGTTCAGACAAGAGTTTTGATTATGTTCAACTTGTGAAATGGACGCCATATTGAATCAGCTTGTGGAATACCTTTGTAAGGGGAGTTTGATGGAAAATAAGAAACAGTAGCTAACTCTTTTGCTGATAATTAGAAAGCAATTGGGTGGTCTTTGCAAATTTCAATATTGATGAGGATGCTGTCTGGAAAATGGTCTGGCCGCATAATTGAAGTGTCAGAACAAATATCAAGCGATTTTATGATATTGGCAAAATACTCATTGAAAATTTCAGCAATCTTATTGTCTCCAGTATCTAATTGCTCATTCTCAATTCGAAGATGCATCCACCTTATCTCGAAACAATGGTTTCATTCAGTGGCGTGAATTTTTGCCAAAGGAGAAGAAAAGAAGGAATAATTTTCCTGTTAACTGGGGAATATTTGCTTATAAAATCATTTTTGAATATCGAGGAATGCAGGACAACCGTTCCTTTCAAAACTTATGAAAGTTCTAGAAATAGTGAGTGTGACCAACATAGGTTAGGATTAGTGCAACTACTAAGGCCTTTGAAAACAAGCATTGCTGAAATACACGATTTTTATTAGGAACCAAGCACAAGGCCAAATTCAAAGAGTTCCTTATTTTGGGCCTATATTTTCCACCAAATTCTATTACTAAAGATTCCTTAATTCTAACCTTTTGGTAAATTTGGCTAATTCTCTAACTTTTGATCGTGTTTTATACAAGTAATATTTCTCCTTGGCATCGAGATGATAATCGACTTATTCAAATGTTTAGCTGGGACCTTATTAACTCTCCAAAGTTCAGTGATCCCTCTGTTATATTTGGCGTATTTTTTTACTGAATGCAGAATAGAACAGCCTACCCCTCTAATTGAACCTACAGTGGGATGATTCTTTTTGAGGTTAGTAGAAGAGTAGGCACAGCACAGAAGTAGAGACACCCGAAAGAGCAAGTGGAAGTAAATGTTCCTTTAAAGTCAAAATGGATGGTCCGCCCAATTTATTTCAAATTCCGCAGCAAATGGTATCAGGGTGGGGTTCTGAATCTAGATAGAAGCAAGAAACTTGTATACAGTATACAAATGATCTAGTAAAGAGCCTAAAAAAACAACGCATGTCGAAGATGGGAAGTATAACAGCACAGTCATAATACTTGTACTGCTTTGTTGTGAGTCATTGTCCGTTTCTGCTTTTCACTCCTCCTCTTAAGCAAACTTTCAAGCAGCACCTATGTAGACAGAGTGCTAATGAATGCCAGTGGTGCATGAAAGCAACAAGTACAAGTGTAGTATCGACTGTGTGGGATCCCTAGGTCTCATTTTGCATAAAAGGCAATTACATTATCGGACCATTTGTTGAAATCTTGAGTAAGCAGCAGCCTCAGTTTTTTTAAATGCAGTTGGTTGAATCATGGGTTGTCGAAAAGCATTTTACTATATAGGTTGCCACAGGAAATATATACAAATTGAGTAAGGGAGATGATAGTCTTGCATGAATACTGGCATTTTTTAAGTTATATGACCAGAGACTTATCCAGGACCATGGAAATGGGGGGGGGGGGGTCTGGGGTGTAGCCCCAAAAATTGTTGTGGTTCACGCTTTTAAACTCTCGCATGTGCAAGGAGACGCCCAGTTTGAAATATTGTCCTCTATCTCATGTAAATTAGCTATAATAAATGGTACAATACTTTTTGCATAATTGTTCTAGTAACACTAAATACACTAATTTGTGCTTATTTGCTCTAACATTGTTGCTCATAGATAACTATTTACAATTTTTACTATTCTGAGGCATCCTTCGCAAGATGCTGTTATCTCAGGAGGGGATACAGCGATTCGGATGAATTTGTGAAGGTTGGCATTGAGGCTTTTTAGATCATTCTCTTGAAAATTTTCAACGATGAAAACAACTGTGTATAAGAAAGCCTATTATTTTTTCTCCCTTCCTTTTCAGAAAACATGACGTGCAGAAACATCGAGTTTTAAAGAGGTGTTTTTATTTTCCGCATTTTGCATGTCATTCACATTGCTTCATAGAACAAAGCAATCTGATTATTTCCCCTCACTCCATTACTTTTATAATGTTTTTGGAAAAATCTTATGGGATCATGTTTTAGAGAAGTGGGGAAGCCTGGAAGACCGGAAGCCCGGAAGCCCAGAAGTCCGGAAGCCCGGACCCCCATCTCCCTTTATCTGCGCCAAGTTATATGACTTACCTACTCTTAGTTCTGAAAGAACCAGTATTGAACTTTTTTAACGTTTTGAGCGATCAATAAATACTCTCCTATTAGCCATTGTCTTATAGAAAATGTGCATATAGAGAATTTTTGGTAACTTTTGAAAATGTTTATTGGCAATTGCATTTGATCATTACCTAATCTAAAGACTTGTTGGATACTACAATTTGATTGTTTTTCACTGAATTAAAGAAAAATGTGTGAAATTCTATTTACCTATGAGACGGATTGAAAACTTTTGCGTAAAACAAGGAAGGAGAAAAAGGTTAATATTATTGCCGATATTTTCAAGACTTTGCAGAAATACTTTGGCATGATCTGCTATTTTACGATTAATGTTGTTTTTCCAAAACCACTATCTGACATTCCAAGACTCTTTCAATGGCTAAGACGACTCCAGATTCGGCATTGTACTTCACATTATCATTGAATTTGAATGAATACCTTAGGGCCAGTGGCTAGGACTTCTTGTTTCACCGATGACCTACGTTACCCTTATTCACACTACGAAATGAAGTGTGGAAAATCAATGCTTTTTATAACCAGCTCCAAAAACGTTCGCATTCATTGTTACGCAGATAGCTTTCACTGCATACAAGAGCCTTTTCAGGATTTTATTGAAAGATTTGAAACTCTGGTTAGGTTTCGGATGTCAAGGAAACAAATTGTAATGTGAAAGTGATCACATTCAAGCCGTATTAGGATCAACAATGGTTCAATGCAAATGCAATACGATTTGTCGAATGACGGGCGGAGTAGTGGACTTCGTTACTATAAAACCTAGACGGATGATGGTACGTTGTCAGTTCTACAATTTGTCAGTGGGCAACTAAGAGACTTCGTCATGCAAAGAAGCCTTTTTGTTTTCATGATCGTCCTTGCATCTTTGGTATGTTTTTATGATGTTATACATAATTTCCGTCAGTAACACAATTTTTATATTTCTTCATCTAGTACTATTTGTGGTTTATGGCTGCTCTTTAATATTAGGCTATATTAATGCGTAATATTTATTGATGGAGGTTAACAAATATGTGATAGGTGCGTTTTTTGATAATGTTTGATAAATATTTAATAGCTACAAAACGAAACGCTTCTCTTCATTGCCAGCATATCCCATTCTCTAGGGATGTTGGAGTTTAATAGTCAAGAAATCTCTTATCAGTGCTCATGGTACGCAAATCTAATCAATGTGCCATTTTGTTTTTTTTAATAAGTTTTTACGAGACTAGATGGTTGTAGCTTATGAGTGTATCTATGGTTGGGCTTTTCGAATAAATGACCTCATCATGGAATGTCTGAATTAAATCCAATATATTTAACTGCGAAAGGGAGGGTTCAAAATGTCGTACGTTCATTTTTTAGAAGAAAATCGTTTCGTATTATTCTTAAATTTAAAAATTGTCAAAAAGATCATGAATATCAGCTTATCGAAGCTCCACGAACACACACACTTTTCCTATGTAAGAACGGAATGAAATGCCTAGAGAGGCGTATTTTAATAGAAAAGGACTCACGCAAGACGTGTATACAGACTTAGGCATACGCCACAACTGACACAAAAATATTTCGGAGATAACATATAGTTATGTTGGGATTTTGGTAGGAAGTCGCAAGCTAGAAATTTCTCAATGTTGGAGAGAGATATCTCTACAGTTATTGCAGTTTGGTGACCTATGGCCCTTGCTTCCTATAAACTAGTTTCTTATAAAACGTTTAAACGACCTAACGGAGCAGAAATTGTTGTTAGCAGATACTAAAGTTAACTACTTCGCCCATGGGAAACGTAATTGCTGAATAACTCTCAATGAAGTGGATAAAGGCTCTCCAGGGAAAATAACTATGTTTTGTTGCTAAATTCACATTAAAAACTATGTTGTGTCAGCGTTTTACTATGCAATTGCAACTTTATGGTGGATGAGGAGCTTGTTTGTTTAATTTGTGAGACAGTAAATCCATGAATGCCACAGAACGCGATTTTGATCTGAAGAATCATGAAGTGGAAGACTTCATGATCTTAAGTCAAGACGGTTGGATAATGCTATAAGCACAGATGCATATAAAATCAAGGTCCTTTTTAAAGCAAATGCACTTATTAGAAAGCTTGATAATTGACAACGTCAACAGAAGGAAGTCAGACGCTCAGCTTCTGGTTTTTGCGAACTAAAGCCTGGATTCCTCAAGATCGCTGGTGACGCAGTAAGGATCCATGGTGACGCAAGGATCGTAGCTGACGCAAGGACCACTGCTGGCAGGGACGCAGCAGATGCTAGGATCACTTGTAGCAGGGTATTTTTCAAGGATTGTCTTATGGGGGAGGGGGCAACCTTAATAGGGGATCTTCCTAGTTCTTTACTGCATATAAAAACAACAGAAGCTTGAAAATAGAGCATATGTAGATAGGAAAAATAATATTTCAGCGACTATGACCCTGCAATCAGTGATTCTATGATCTTCCAAGTGATGTTTGAACTTAACAGTCGAAAAATTAACTTCGATAGTTCAGTTCAAACGTCACTTGAAAGATAATTTCTTGAACAACTATTTCATTACACACGCCATTATAAACGTTTTAACTATATGTTTTACATTCCAAGACAAAATTAGATTATTCAACATTGTATTTAACCTGATATGCAATTTACTTTCATAATCAATAATGTATATACTTTTTAAAACAGGACCCTTATTGATAGCAGTGCCTTTTCGCACTGATAGGGTTTTAAGCTGTATAAATATTTCTATACTTATTATTTTAGCGGTCTAATGAAAATACCCTTAGTAATCACCAGCCCCTAAAGCATATCCAATGGGGCGTTATAGTCAATTTATTTACTGAATTTGCCATATCTTGATGGGCAGAAAATGACTGGAAGGGCTTGAAGCAACTTTCCATAGCAGTGAGATTATAGTTGAATGAAAATTTAGAAAAACCTGGAAGCTATCTGAAATCACGAAAATAGGCAGAACACAGTGTTATACAGTGGTAAACCGTGTGAGCTGGTAGATCTTGATTTGCTCAGTCTGTTCCGTTGAACGTTAAGGCTGATGCAACTTCAGTGGTCTTTTGTTAACGGTCATTATACGTAGAAGTCACAGCCCCCAGCCTGTTATTGAACAAGGATGTTATAATACCGTGCAGTGAAAGTTACATCTATTTAGCACTTGGTATTGAGTCATAGTCTTTGCTATAGCAAAATGCTAGAATTAATATGATATTGAAAATTTTATGTATGCGTTGTATAAACTAGGAATTATATTTTAAAACCGAAGCCCATGACTGACCAAATTGAAAAAGAAAAATTAACGACTGCAGCACTTGTGGTAGAATCGGAATCGGAATGCATAATACATATGCATGGTGCAAGAATATGATAAAAATCTATGATAAACAAGAATCTTCTCTATGTAGTCGGCACCCTTACAGGAGTTCCTTGTTTGAGTGTTTGGTTCCTTCCAAGAGATAAGAGCTATATTATACAAAAACTTTCTATGAGGTCCTTTTCAATGAGAACAAAGAAATTTCAGTAAATACCTCTTATTATTTGATTATAGTGGTGGTGTATTGTCGATCAGATCTTGTTTTATTACTTCTTGGAAGAAACAAAAGCCCGTTTTTATCATTAATTGCTTATTGTGCTTGGCTGCAATCCGGTATTGAAGATCACCATTCATTATGAATTGCTGATTAGTAAAATTAAGTTACCATGCAAGCTGTGAAGTATTGCTAAAAAGCCTTCTTCCACAAGCCACAAGTATGTAGCCTGTTGTAAATCGATGCAGTATAATTATGGCGGATTCTAATTGCTTTCATAAATTTGAACATTTATATATATATATATATATATATATATATATATATATATATATATATATATATATATATATATATATTTATATATATATATATATATATATATATATATATATATATATATATATATATATATATATATATATATATATATATATATATATATATATATATATATATATATATATATATATATATATATATATATAAGCTTACTATGACATAGGGCCGGCTTAGACTGCCTACATAAAAAAGGGTCACAATGGATATTGCCTAAGGGGACCTACCTTTAAACACCTCATGACATATTAAAAAGCCATTACAGGGAGAGCGCCGAAGCTGTGAAGACAGAAACAAAGAAGGATAATGAAGAGCATATGAGGTGAGCAAAGAGTACGAGAAGTATGAAGTAAAGAAGAATAGATGCTGGATAGGCGCTAAGTGGACAAAAGAGGCAATTAGCACTGGGAAAATGTATAGGCGATTGCTAGTGATTCACACAATTGACGCTAAGTTCTTCAGGCATTAAGCTCTGTAGTCTAAACCGCCAGAATCCCTCCTTATGTCTAGAAACTCCAAATATCCTATCTATAGTTTGAAAACTAACATCCTCGACAAATCCATGATGATCAGCCTCTGTAAAGTGTCTAAAAAGCTCTGCCTGCGTCACTAATACCCCACCAGAAAACTTCCTACTAGATGACCTACAATTGTCAAACCTGGCTCTATATGATGTAAAGGTACTATCTACATACTGCTTACAACATACCTTACAGCCTATTAAATACACTACTCCTGAAGAATCGCAAGTAGAATCACTATTTATATCATACTCCCTACCTGAAACATTATATTTAAAATTGCTACCCTCTGACATATAACTGCAAATTTGACATCGCTTTTTACCACACTTGGAACAACCCCTAACTCCTTCTGTTCGGATCCTTGAAAGCTTAGCCCTCACTAAATTATTCTTCAAATTTGGTGTTCGTCGGAAGACCACAAGAGGCTGCTCTTTAAAGGCCATCCTGTGTTTCTTAACACCAAAAGGCCATGGTATGGAGTTTCTCAACTATGCCCCTAAGCTCATTAAGTGCTGGATGGAATGTCACTACTAGTGAAACCTGGTCCTATATCTTATCACTACATCTACCTTCCTAGTTAAAGATTCTTTCTCTGTCTAAACTACTAGCATGAACTATCTGCTCTCTAACGAAATCTTCATTATAACCCTTAATTACTAACCAACTCACTAATTCTTCTGACCTCGTTGTGAACTTCTTCTCATCTGAACAAATTCTTCTAATCCCAAGAGCCTATCCATATGGGACTCCTCTGCAAATACTGGTGTGTCTCAGTATACTTGCACTAGAGATCTGTCTCCAAGGCCCGTCTCCTTCTACCTACTTTGTTTCTGTCTTCATTGCCTCGACCCTCCCCCTGTAATGGGTTCTTAATATGTCATGAGGTGTTAATAGGTATGTGCCCCTTAGGTAATATCCACTGTGACCCCATTGTTACGAAAGTAAGTTAAGGCTGCCATATGTGATTGTAAGTATAGTACTGATGAAGATCTTAATCGAAACGTATACTCGAAAGACAAGTGTATCATTGGCTTATTCTCTCTATGCAATGTATATACTTCGTAGGAGCGCGCGCGTGAGCGCGTATGTGTGTGCGTGTGCGCGCGTATATATTTGTGTGTAATGCACATACTGAAGCTATTGCCAGATGTCAATAAGGAATATGGCTAGGGGGTGAACCATAATGACTTGGTAAGCTATGAAACTGGTCAACTTCAAGGGAGATTGACTGCACATCAATCTACCTCTACAATGTTATTCATCAAATGCTACAGTAGGGATAGAAAAAATGTAATCCATTGACATTTAGATGGAGTGCAAGGATGACGTAATTCATATGCACTGATGCATGTTTTTATGTACTCCCCATTATGATTAAATTATTGAAATTCATCGTAAATATAAAATTAATACAGTCATTACCCATATGGCATTGAAGTAAAGAGCACAAGAGCAAGAGTTTACATTCAGTAATTGTTACTTTTATAACAAGTACACAGGTAAAGATGTGCACATCGAAAGCAAACTTAATGATATTAAACTTTATCATTTTTCCCTCTCAGAGCGCGAGTGTTTTCGCTTCAAAATGCAGGGAGCAAGTCCTGAAGAAGTGGAAGGAGAAAGGTATTCTATTTGTCAAAATCGGCCAAGCGCAAGAAAATGATCGAAAAACAGCTTCCTGCAATGGAGTTGACGTATCTGGTTATAGATCGAGGTGCCCAACAACAACAAATTTTAATATGGATCTTGATAGGCGGCCAACACTGCTAAGAACTGTTTCGTGTGCCCCAAAGTGTAATCCAAAATGCTGCGCTGTTACAATGTGGGTGCACGTATTAAAAAAGCAGAAAAGCAAAAGTGCAAGAAGGCCTGAGATCTGGATTTTGAAGCAACAAAAGATTGTTGTGGATTATGTCAAGCCATAAGTTTGAAACGAAACAAATGAATTTGTAAATATAACCGCAATAAAATACACGTAACATGTAAATGTAGTAAGAAGAGTGTGACGCTTAGCATAAGGATGGCTTTTTTAGGTCCTCGTAACTTGCTAAAAGAATATGGGCGTGAGCACTTCATACAGATTATGCCTTCCACAGCACTGTACGGTGAAAACCCCTAAATTTATACACCGTTTTGTACCAAGTAGACTCATTACTTTAAAGGAGGACGGGGGTGATAGTGAATCCTAGCATGTAGCAAACTTTATTTGCTCACAAAGTCGCTAGGCTTCCATTAACACACGACTTTAAGGACTTTTTGCTTCATTTTGTCGTGAGCCATACTATAAAGACATTTTTCTGATACGTATTATGAAAATGCGATAGGGTTATTTTCTTAACTCGAATGTTACGAGTAGGTTTTAATTTGACATGCTTTTCAAAACCGTTACATATCCTTTATTCTTGAGGCCATGTTAGAAAAATGGCTGCCTCAACTCATTTGCAAGGCCTATTATGTACAGATGACAAGAGTCCTTCTAAACTTCTGTAATATACAAGTTTAATTTATGAACTTTAAATAATAGTCATCGATATAGCTTAGAATTGGAGTAGGAATAGCTTTTGTCAAGAGTGTTGCAGTAGTCTCTGATAACAGATGATAAACTTCATGTTTATTGATATCGAACTTAATGCTTCTTGATGTCGTTGTTTCTTTTTCTGTTCCTTGATGTTCCAGTAGCTAATTAAATAGTTAACGTCATAATTACTTTAAGCGGTATGTCCATGTGGAGGAATGGGAGCAATCCACCCCCCTCCCTCCTCCACATGTAGTGAAAGATGGTAATCGAGATTCCTTTAAAATCGGCTCGAGGGATTTCTCTTCGAATTGCATTCATACAAGGAACTTGACTTAGGCCCCGTTTACACGAACACGGGTAAGAAGCCAACAGGGGCAAGCATGATATTTGAGAGACACAGTTAGAGCCAAAGGACAGGATATGGTCCCAAAAACTATGCTTGGCACTACACCACAGCCCCTTAATTTTATCGCTCCCCTAGTTAATTTACCCTAGATGACGTAACTCAATACTTTAGTGACTGGATAACGCAACTCAATACTAAAGTGACTGGATATAGACATAATATATATATATATATATATATATATATATATATATATATATATATATATATATATATATATATATATATATATATATATATATATATATATATATATATATATATATATATATATATATATATGGTCTATTTGAAATAAACCTTACGAACGGAAAATTGTGTATATGAAGGTAGGTAGCTCCTCCATGTTTCAACACATTGATTTTTCATGTACCTAAGGACACTTCAGCATGGTTGAAGTATGAATATTGAAATGTGAAAGGTAATTTTTCTAGTACCGAACCTCATCTCTCCCCCCTGCCATGAGCATGCACGTTTCTGAAATGGATCTTGGGGGTGTCACAACCCAGACAAAACTTTCTATCGATAAAATAGTCAAAATTTGCCTGTTCTTTCCGCAAGTTACTGTAATGTTTAGGAATCTATAGACATAAGACAATGACTTAGCATACAATCTGCCAACAAACTGAACACATAAATTAAAGCAGATATTCGTGAATCATGGGAGACAAGCCCATTTTGTTGCTGAATTTAAAGTCATAGAGTTCGAAAAGAAAACTTTTAGGGACGGCCCTGGCCATGAAGGGCTGCAAGGCATTCAGGAGGGATTTCAAAAATACAGTGACATGCCCACATCTAAACAATCCGGGAAATCTCAGTGAAACAGAATGTTGCTTGTTAACTTATTGGATTATTTATATTTCAGATATAGAGTCTAGAATATACCTAGATATTTACCCATCTATTTAAAGTGTATGAGACGTATGATACCATATTCAATCTAAGTTTGTAAGGATTCTACTATCATCTGCTGTCTTGAATAGAAGAATAACTTCTCTTTACTCTATTAATCCAGTTAAATTCTAAGACCCTGTTTGCATGGGAGCCGAAGTGAACGGTCACAAATATAACCATTCTGAAGCTAATGAGGATAGGTTTTCCGATTACACGAGAACTGTTGGAACTTTTCCAGTTAAGAACAGATATACGTCCTCCGCTACAGAAGCGGCTCCATCTGGAAGTGTTCCGTTTGGCTCCCGTCAAAACGATCAGAACCGAATGAAACGGAGCCAGTGAACGGAGCGAAAAGAGAACGGAGAGGGAATGAGGCTGTTCTGATTGGATAAGAGGCTAATGGAAGATGATTACTTTGCTTCCAAGACGAATTTAGCAATACTGCAATCTCCTCCTCTCTTTTGCTGCCATGAGGAACTAAAATGATGCGCTTGGCTGATTTTTGCGCCAATTGTAACAATAATTACACCATTGCGCATTTTCCTACCACACTGTAACAACTGGAGCCGTTTGCAACCGTTCCAAACGGGCCCGTTCTATTCTTTCGTGTAAATAGGAAATAAATTTAAACCATATTTAGTGAGGATCACTTTGTACAAAATGACTATGTAGAATATTTCGTGCTCAAAGTTTTGTGTCATGTCGTCGTTATTTGATATTACAAAACAAATTGTTGAAACTTTATTAAAGTATTCAGACTGATAGGTTACTGTAATCATGTATTGATGTTTCCCAGGTAAAACTTGCTCAATAACAACCGGCTGTTGACTTGTATGAATTATGCGACAATATAATATAACATACAAAATAATTAAAAATGAGATGTATTAAAAGTCAGAGAGGAAAAGTTTCCTTAGAAATCTCAGGAGTTGTCGAAGAAAACAAGCTGCTTTCTCTCTGATGCGCTTTATGATAGCTTTGTTAAAGCGCCTAACAGAGGAAAACTTGATTTGCGAAATAAAGACAATATACTTTTTCAGTGGTGCCGAAGGAGTTTCGAGATGCAGTAAGTGAAATTTACTGACAGATTTGAACACGGCACCATAACTACCAAGAAGTCAATGATCGTTAATACCGATATGCCAAAAAGATTCCTGATAGCTACAGCAAGAAGTGGGGGAGGGATGTGGCACCCCATAACCCTTATTTTGGAATGCTCCTGCTTGCTTTGTTCACCAGAAATTACAAAAACCATGAAAGCTACGAAGAGCCATTTATTTATTACAACAGGCATTATGGAGCAAGGAGGGAGCTATAGCCCCCACCTATTAACAAAAACAGATGTCTTGGAAAGCCACAAACCGCCTTCTCTTTTGTATTCTTTTTCTATGGCATTTCATCTGGAAACCTGACTTACACCAAAACAGAAAACCTAGCAATTTTAAATAGACATAAGCAAAAATTATACATTTTTCTTCGATAGAACTGACAATACACATGTGTCTAATGAAAGCAGTACCTTAATTTCTGAAACTCGCGAGAGGGTGAATTATATTCACAAGCAGCTAAGAAGTGAAAGGGACAACTGTTGCTTTTCAAAACCACTGCTTTTGTAACTTATGCAATATTTCATTTGACTGCTAGGCTATTAATTGAATTATCGATAAATGATACAAATATTAAATGGCGTAACCTCACAACTTTCTTAATGCTGAAGATGAAGTGGCTTTCTAATGTTTCTGCAATTGAGTCCGCAGATCCTCATTTCCTCTCGTTGTTTAGTTCAGTTAACTGGTGTACGTTACTTTCAGCCCCTTTCAGGAGCGGCGCTTGTCTGTCGTCTGAGTTGCTTTATGAAATATAAATAAAGCCTCTGATCATGCTAACAATGGCACTGACATCAACTTACAAACAATATTTCCGGGTTTCAGTTATGGGATCATTCATATAGCATGCACGGAAAACTTTTCACGTAAATGACTGTCGTAGAAGGTCCTTGTCTGCGTATACACTTTTATGTCTACACCACCCCCCACAAAAATGTCTTTCCAAGGCAAGTAAAGAGTTAGATGTGAGATTATAAACTTAGTAACGGGTACGTATATGTCGTCAGGGCACCTTCCTCCTTCTACACAAACATACGCTTTTGGTCCAACCCTTCCTACCCTTCTGTAGGTATGTACTAAGTGAATGAATCGCGTTTACACCTGAATGTACCTTGACTAATTTGACGCGTTGATCTGATTTCGCATTCCTACTGCAACCAGAGTCGGGCTAAATACTTAGGATACTATTTATTGATCATTTGGATTACCTTATATCCCCTCCACGGAACCCAAATGCTGGTATGTATCTTAGCAGGGACATAAGCTCATGAAGTTTTTGCGAGGGGGAGAGCTGAAGGGCTCAAAAATTCCGACTGGCAAAAGGTCAATAATCATTTTGCATGGAGGCCTAACCTCAAATGAACATTTACTAGCATAACCTTGCAAATTGTCTCATAAATAATTTTTGCTTTGAGAATTCCTTCCAATTATCTAACTGTATGGTAAAGTTTGTACCTTTCTTAAATTTAGAAGATCGAACATGAAGGCATTTAGAGCTACAAAATATAAGTAGTCTTAAACTCAAATATTTCACAAATGATTCAAATTCTTCTGATTCACCTAGATTTTCAAAAGGTCTTGAATTTCCCAAATACCCACTGGTTATCCGATTTGATAAAGATTGGGGAGTATCGCACTCCTACATTTCCCAGTATTTACATGTCTGTACCCTTGAAGGGAAGCTGATCACCAACAGAATGCAGGGGCTCTCAAACTAATGGAAAACAATAGCAGTACACATTGTTTATGTCGCTAACATATTGATATGGTTAAATAGTGGTAATCCTTACAGACAATGATGTTCATCAACACTTTAGGAATGATAAAAACTTAAGCATCATCGTCGATTCTATTTTGGATTGAAAGAAGTTGCCGTTCCGCACAATAGCCAAAGTGTGTAGCCTGATGAGTGGAAACAGGAAACTTTAAGTAGCTACATTGTGGATTTGAATTGCATACTAAATATATATATATATATATATATATATATATATATATATATATATATATATATATATATATATATTTATATTTATATTTATATATATATATATATATATATATATATATATATATATATATATATATATATATATATATATATATATATATATATATATATATATATATATATATATATATATATATATATATATATATATATTTATATATAAATGTAACAGGTAACAGATAGAAATATACAAATATCATCCTAATGTATTATGAAGTTTAATCTCACTCTGCATATAATATACACAGGCGCGTAATTAGCAATTTTTTAGGAGAGGGTTCTAATCAACAAAACAGGCACACTAAACAGTTTCTGCAGAGAATATATCTCGAAATCATATTTTTCAGAGGTAGACACAAAAGAAAGCGTGCGGGAAGTTTCAGGACTTCGTTACTTCCATGTGTAATATAGATTATCAGCAGGTTTACGTAGCAAAAATACAATAAACAGTTTTGAAATTCTCGAAGTAAAAGGGTACTTTTACCTGTTTGAGGAAAAGGGAAGGGGTCTAGACACCCAGGACCCAGCCTGAGGTTGTGCGCCTGATATAAATATACAAATAAATATGTACAAACTTCATACAAAGTTCTAGCTGAAGATTCCACTTGAATGGATGAAACCGGTTCTGACAAATGAACACTAATTTTTCTTGCCTATATATATATATATATATATATATATATATATATATATATATATATATATATATATATACATTATTTAGCTATTATTTGTTTCTGATAGGCAAACAAATTTCAAATGATAAACTTTGGAGACAAAAGTAAAGGTTTCAAAATAAGGCTTTCCTTTTTCCTAATCAACAGCATCACTTCTTTCAGGAATCGTTTAAAGGAGGAAGAAAGCCGGATTTCTAACGTCAACCAAGAAACACGTAATGTGGAATAGAGCGGTACGCGACAACTAGCATCTGTCTACAAGGATCACATGGTATCTAAGCGAGATAAATAATAAAGGGAATGTAACAGTAGTTTGCTAGCCCAGCCGTGCTAGACGCTTAGAGGGTGTATAGCCTTAAAGTTTCACACAGAAAAAGACAAAAACAATACCAACGTATTCATTACATGAGACATGTAATAAAATCTGATCTGGCTGAAGTAATCCCAGTGATAACAAAGATTTCCTATCCTTCTGTGTCCATGAAGAAATAATGTCCACTTCGCTTTTGCTCAGAATCCTTTAACGCAATAGAAGGAGTAGTGAAACCAACTTTTCCTTATGTAAATTAATGGAAATTAATGTAAAGAAATTTAAGGCTCCCGTGGCTCAGAGGATATAATACGTTCTCTACTGACTGCCCCTCAGTATGGCAGTATTATATTGCTGTGAACTAAAATGAATTTATTCAGTCAGAGACATAAAAATAGGTCCTCCTAATAATAATCCGAGTAACTTTCCGCTATTTTATATAAGAAACAAGCTTTCTGCTTTCAGCCAAGATGTTTCTTAATACTATGAAATGTTTCATAAATTTTTCTTAAAAGTCATGAAATTTCCGCGGACGACGAGGTGACTGTGAGATGAAAAATGGATTTGTAGTTGGAAACATCTGAGAGACGGATATTGTCTATTTTTGTTTTCCAGTTTGACAAAAAAATCATCTGGCAAAATCAGCGTTTTCAATGCACTGCTGAAGCTCAGTTTCATAAATTTCTCCTAATTTTCGCCTGAAGTTTCTCATATATTTGTTTCTTATTAAACAAAACATGTTTCATCAAAGACTTGCCGGAAATGTTAGTAGAGAAATATGGCATTGTGTTAAAAAACTGAGCTTGCTTTACATATCACTTTGCGGAAAGTTAGAACAAATAGCAGTGAAAACTAGAAAACTATGAGAAATTCTTTTCGCATTTGTCATATCTCCTTACAGACTACAATTCAAATTAAGCCGATTCAAAAAAGGCCGAAAATTACACCGGGCGTATTTTCCTCATTACACCGTAAATAATCTTCTATGATTTCTCTCATAGGTGCTAGAACAATGAAGGAAGCGCTAACACGACTGAAGGGGATTTCCTCTATTCTGACAGACTCTATTTCGCTGCTAAACATTTCCAGCTTCTAGCATTTCATATTTGTGTCGGTGTAGTCTTTGCTTTGATTTAAATTTTCCGGGTTTTAGTGATGTTCCATACTGCAACTCACTATAAGACTTCTTATGGAATCACTCAGACCAGAAATTGATACACTGTCAAAAAATATGCTCAATTAGAAATGAAAAGATAGCATTCTGATAATGAAGATAATTACCTTGACTGAGTTTAGCTTGTTTATTCTGGGCCTGAAGTTTGTAGGATCTCGTCTGAATGTAATTTCAAGTGATTGCAAAAACTTATTCATTCCGGTAAGTAGTGACTGTGGGCTATAAATAAAATGAAAAATAGAGAGAAGCCTTGTAACCAACATTATCTTAAATTAAAACTGAGAGCAGCAAGCAGTTATAAGTTGACAAAACACTTGTCCAAAAACAAATATCCTTGCAATGCAATGCTCAAAGGCACCTGAATATAATCCATATTTACTCTACACAGAAACTAGATTTCAGGATAATATTATATAAGAGCAATTTAATTCTTCACAGTCATTACAAATGCTTGCCTAAAGAATGGAGAAAAGCAGATAAAAACCTGGGCATCCACACTCTGAAATCGACTTCATCTTACACAAGAAAGGTGTTAATGAATTCCAGACGCAAAAATCTCAACTAAAACAGACATCTCTGGCATAACATTTCTTATCTTTAAAGGCACGTTCTTGTACTTGTATCAGCAGAGGGACTCAAATCACAGGGATTATAACATATTGGATAAAGTTCTCATGAACAATAACAATAAACAATATGGCTTTGAAACAAATCGGAAGAAAATGGGTCGCAATGCAGGCCACCCTGAGCATCAGTTAGGACAAGCATATGATAATACAAGTATGCAAGTCACTGATTATCTATCTATGGAAAAATTGAATCTTAAATGAAGGGGACGTATATGAATGAAAACACGATAAAATCTGCACTGGGTTCACTTACGAGTTTGCAATCGTAGAAATTGATGGCTCCCCTTCAAAAACAACAACACGATCTGCTAGATAAGTAGCCATTATGAAATCGTGCTCAACAACGAATGCTGTTTTCTTTGCATGTAAAATAAACCTGAAAAAGTATTTGAGTCAGAAAAAATCCAATAAACATCATATAGAAATTCAATAGATAAAAATTGAATACTCCGGTTGTTCTACAACCATTTCAGCACTGACAGCATGATTGAATGTAGGTACCTTAAGTTAAATCCATCATCGTAATCCATACGCAACAACAAAATATACATTTAACTGAGTTATTTCAATTGATCACCAAACATGCTAGGCAGTTGAAAATAATATTTTTCAAACTTCAGACAACATGCCAATGACAAACGTACGACTGGAAACGCCCAAATTTTCAGGGAGCCTGCAGTTGGGTTCCTGTTTTGCGAATACGACAGAGGATCATACATACATGGGTTGCCAGGTAAGGGGGATGGGGTATGGTCAATGCTCCATACTATACGACGAGGGGAGCGAAGGGTTTCCTCTTGTCCACGTAGTTAATTCTTTTATTACAATTTCTCCAAACTAACTCTAAAACTAGTGTCGTGATATTCTAGAAGGGCGTTTCCTAGTAGTCGCTATGAATAACTGTTAGCAACTGTCACGCTGAAATGATAAAAGCATAGGCAAATAAGTGCATTACTTCAATTATCAACAACAGAAAATTGACTATGGTGCGCTCGATTTGGTTCCTAACAACTGAAAAATCAGCTAGGCTTCTATGCACTTACAGTATTCACGCAAATACGGAGGTGGGGATCAGATTTCGAGACCATTCATCACTAGATAATGGAAAGGTCCTGCTTGTCTAGACGATGTTGCTCGATCAGGGGGAGGGAAAGGTTCAAAATAGTTCAAATATTGACAACTTCATATAGGTATGATTCCTAAATTGATATTTTAAACATGTCAGGCTTGATCTAATCTTTCCTTCGCTAGCAGAAAACATAACCCATATACATAATTGCCATGGTGAATATTTTTCATAGAATGTGACTCTGACAATCATTCCTCTAAGTTAATTCCTATACCCACATTAATGAAATTGGTTAAAAGTGAAGAAAAAGCTCCTAAAGTGCTTATAGAGAGGTCTAAAAATCTAACTTTATGGCATTGATGCTGTAGTGTCATGGTCAGATGGAGATGGTTCCTATCTTTAGAAGTTACATTATTATCGACATTAGTATGCAACCAATAGTAAATTCAAGAATATATAGACACACTGTACGGAAATTAACGAAGAAATACCGCTATCTCTGGTTATTACAAAAAGACTTACAAAGCTTGGAATATCAGAGAACAATAATTTTCTTTTTGATAGCTTGAAAGGTGCCGAAAATAAACTAAAGCAGAGAGTCATGACGAAAAGTATAACCAAGGCAACTAAGATCAGTTTTCTATCCGGCAAAAACATGAAAGAGAGGTAAAACCCCTATCAGAGGTGGCAGAAAGGCTCCATCTTGAGAAATTTTGCTGATGGGAAGTGTACTATTGATGTATCTAACCGAAAGTTGAAATTTTTGGCAAAGTCGACCGAACAGAAAACCAGATAGATTCAAGTCTCTGCAACGGATTTGATATGACAGCAGAGTGGAAACAGCCTTGATAAATTAACTGATATTATTGATAATGATCACAAAATCAATACTTATAAGTATAACAAATTTTCTGCAAATTTCCATGTTCCACACATGTGAATTCCATCTTGAAAATATTCGATTTACACAAGAAGCGAACAGTTTTCTTATCATTAAACTAAGCCATGTGAGACTTCCACGCAGTCTACGGCTGCGATCCAAGAAACTTCTGAAGAATTAATAGCTAACGTTTGAAATTCTTATTGGGCAATATCCATTGAAACTGCAATGAGTTGTCCATAAAAATGTTCATATAGCAATACTGCGGTAGCAATATGGATACAAGAAATTATAGTGATTGAATACATTTGTAAAAAATAAAGTTATTTCCCGAGAGAAGTCATCCTAAAAAGAAGTTGGCAAATTAACCATATGCTCAAACATCTCTGAAGAGTATCTTAAGCTACAATAATTCGAATACAGCAAAGTCTGCTTTACACCTTTAGCTATAGTGGGGACCACAATTAAAGGTTTATGGGTGTAAAACGTACCTAAAAACTTAGCCGGTTTATGGGAGACACAGCACTCTAAACGATAGTATTCGCTAAAACATTCCACAAACCAAAATTATTTTACTATAACTCCTACAGCTACAAAGGAGTCTCTATACCTAAACAAATGAATTTCATAATGAAGTGGATACTATCTCACCTTTTGATGACTTTTGCAGCATGGAGACGCTGCTCTGAATCTAAGTAAGCAGATGGTTCATCGATAAGGTAAATATCAGCTGGCTATAACAAATGCAAGACAATACTTGAAGATGAATATTAAAAGGAAATACCCAGACCTTCAAATCAGACGAAATTTATTGTGATTATGATGACATACCATATAGAAGAAAAACAAACAAATCCTAATACCTTTCCAAGACAAAGTGTTAAAGCAACTCTCTGCAGCTCACCACCAGAAAGATTCTGCACCTGTTATTGAAACAAGGCATAAAATAACCACATACACATGAAAATTTGTAAAAATATAATATTAATCGTATGAAAAGCAGCAATAAAGCCAATTTCGGTATATAGTCAGTGGCTATCAATACGTTTGAACGAATTTGCTTCAAATCCAAAATACAAATAACGATACAAAAATCGCATTTCTTATCATCTATCAGAAGCAGATAGTCAAGTAGGATAACCAAGAATGCAAATAAAAAAGAGCCAATAGTCAAAACAAAACAAACTATAGGTAATACAACACGTTGAAAGGAAGAAGGCTGAAAATCAAGAAAAAGCTGGAAATTTTCGGGGCTCTATCAATGAATATAGAGAGTGTGGAGAGAAAAAGGGTGTTCAAAACGATGATGAGAACACCATAGATAGCACACAAAACTAAAAAAGAACTTGAAATATTAGAATTATAAAAACAGGCATAATATCAGAAGCAAAGAAAGAATTTCCATGCTGTGGAAAGTTAATGGAAAGTATATTAAATGGCAAGGATGAGGAAGATAGAGTTAGCATATGGATGAGTAATACAACAGGCTGGACAAGAAAATATTGATACATGATAGCAGACGTGTCTTAGCAGACAAGGTTCTTGTGGGTGAAAGCTACGTGCTATTTTCATTCAAGATGTCATCATTGATTGTGTCTACAAAGGCTTACTTCTTGGTCGAAAATGTTTTCGATCTGTAGGGGTTTGATGACGTCGGCAATGAACTGCGGATGAACATAAGAATCTCTGATTTTGGAATGCAACAACATTCGCACTGTTCCTTGGCTCTTTGGGCTGATCTTCTGAGGTTTATAGCTCACATTCAATTGAGGGACAGCGACTGGAATGGAAATGATATGCTAGTAGGACAAAAATACCAACTATTGAGGGCCTAATGTTGTCCTAATATATCATATTGTTTGATTTGCAATACATAATTCATCTGAAAGCCATTAAAGTGAACGTCAATTCAATTTGACTAGTCCCATTTATTGTAATTTAAAGTGTGGTTTCCAATGGGAGATACAATTCCTTAAAACAGATAGTAAATCTATCGATACAATAAACTGAGCACCCAAAAACTTACAACCATTTAAAAGTGATTTGAATGCAATATCATCAAAGCTACCAGTGGCAACTGGAACTTACTTTCACTGTCCGGAGCTAAAATACCAGCCAGCATACGAATGAAAGTCGTTTTTCCAGTTCCTTTAATGAGTAAGTTAAACAAGAAGGTAAAGATACAGACAATGCAATAATCAATATAGATATAATCAAAAATGAAAACAAATGATGTCTAACTTTAAGGTCCAAGAATTTGTTTTCAGATTAAGGTATCACAATAAAATCAGGACACGATAAATCCTAATTTCAATGATGAATCTAGCAAGCGTTAGCTGTAAATTATCTATTCATGAGTGCTTTTTCATACCATTTTCTCCAAGAAGAACAATAATTTCAGAGTCTGTAAATCCCCCTTCCTCTACTGTTAGCGTGAAGCTTTCTGTAAAGCAAACAAATATCTTTACAGTGAGCTTGAGAATATAATAGATTGTCACTAAAATGAATGCAGTGTGTCTGTAGAAAATTTAAGGTATACAGAAAGCTATGCTATGATGAAATTTTTCAACAAACGTGAACAAGCGAAATATGCACAAAATTTTCGGTTCTTTAACAATTACTCGACATTAGAAGTTGTAAAAGACGTCTAAAAATAAAACCAAATTGTAAATCAGAAGCAAAGTACAAGATAAGTTTTTCAGGACAGGAGACAAGGCAATTGTCAGTAAAATAAACAAAGTGATTACTTAGGATCTTTGTCATATTCGGGTATTTGTATCTTCGCATACGTTTCATTTCTTCCTCCTGGAAAAGAGCAATAAATCTCAAATGAAACCAACAATGAACAAAAGTCTTACCTGTAATCAAATAAGGTGGCACATGTGGCAAAAGTATGCTGTATGTAAAGCATGAGGCTGTGTCGATGCTATGGCTATCAAATGGTTTCTGAACAGTTAACCAACATCTTGCACAAATAACTTAAACACTCTCATTATCATTACCACTACTGGGAAGTCAAATAAAGATAATGCCTTTAAATACCGAGGCTTAATTGGAATGTAGTTCCCTATATCAAAAAAGATGAAACGAAAGCAACTTGTAGTATTATTGGATTTTCTGACTAAGCGGTCTACAAAGTGCTGTATCATCTGGACTGAAGTTCTTTCAAGAACAATCTTAAGCTATTTCAACTACATGTATTCATCCAAAATGCCGATATAAGAAATGGCAGAGGTAAACAAATAGTAATGGCAAAAAGGTGAAACGAACCTCAGCTGTTTCAGAGACTTTGAAGGTAAGTGCTGATTCTCTGAATCTCAGATTTTCGGTTGGAACGAATCCGTCCAAAAATATATTTATACCTAAGAAGGAATTGCAAATAAGCTTAAAGGAAGAAAAATAGGAAAACTCTTTTAACATACAGTTAAAGAGCTACTATTCTAATCCTACGAAAATACATGTGATCAAATAAAGAACTTCTGAATTGAAAACGATGAAGTTAAATGTCATGTAAAACATACAAAGACAAATCTAACAAAAAGTCCTAATGAATGAAAGAAATAAAGAAAAAGGTAATTGAATAAAAATATAGAGTACAAATCAATGAATAAACAAGAAGCTGATCAAAATTAGACAAAATGAGGCACAATCAACGAATACACAAAATATCCATCAAAAAAGCAGCATGAATGAACCAATCTGCTTTTGATGCTGTGTAGACAAATTAAATTGAAAAATGATAGAATTCGGTGATTAAATGGTAAAGAAATCTCACTAAAGATTACTGCTATGAACAGATCCGTAAACATTAAAACAGAAAAAATGATACTAATTAAATAATAATAATCAAGTACCTATTTCCGCTGAACCAAAGCTCGATTTCAAAGAAAAGTAGAGCATAAGGCTATCAATGGATGAAGACATACCTTCTCTTACTGAGAATGGCATAGTGACAACTCCATAGACTCCTGGTGTGCCATATAAACAACATATGAAGTCCGATAAATAATCCAACACACTTAAATCATGTTCAACAACAATGATGTACCTGAGTAAGAGAAGCATGAAAAAATACAATAATACACATGAGAAGTCATTTGCGCACGTTCACTTCCTCCATATTTATCAAAATACTAATCACGTTTCCAGTAACATAATAGATCGTGAATAATATTACTTTTAACAGCAAACAGCACAATGCTGGCACTAGTGTGAGTTAGGACTACATTCTTCGTAAGAATAATAGCTGGTGCAACAATATGTACTCACTTATCCGAACTGATGAGGCTTCTAATTGCTAGAGCAGCCTTCAATCTTTGTTTCACATCCAAATAACTTGAAGGTTCATCAAACATATAACTACAAGAAGGAAACAATACAATCAATATCAAATGAGAGTGACATTCTATCCATCTTGCACGCTGCTGGGTAAAGAAAGTCATAGTGCCAACTGCAATCATTTTAATGCTAGTTGGTCACCGAAATATTTTTAACCTTTCTTAAGAACAGAGATGTATAGCTATTTATCAACAGATGGCCTTTGATAATTAAAAACGTAAGTTGTTAATAGCTTCAATGCCAAGGAGTATATGTAATCATTCTAGAAGAACACCACAAAAGTATCAGACAAGTGGCCAACAATTTGAGGTGAAGCACTATGGTTTTATTATGACAAATCAAACAGATCTGTTGGAGATTCATAAATCGTTCCAGGCGTTCTTGATCAGAGAGGTACTCAAAACACTAATGAATGATTCCTGTTAATATATCACTCGTGATATTCCACAAAATACCATTGGGCAGTTCCATGTGAAGCTTTGTAAGAATAACAAAGTCCATTGTTTTCAAAGTATAGAAGTGTACTTCTGCGGCCTAAAACTAGCTAAAATATCATATGACACTACCAGTAGCTCTACCCATAACGTTACAATAGCTCTTGCACATGAAACTAATACGAAGAAACAATAAGGAAGTGATGGTGCCAGTGAAAGTACATAATGCAACCACGTAGGACAGTCTTTGGAGGTATAACACGATGTGTTCCAGTGTGTTCTAATAATACTGCATCGAATCTAAAATTTGCATTTCATGGCATTTCGAATCTTTCTCACTCTAGTCTAAGTAGAAACATAAAAAATAACTACACATCAGCGTGTTGAATGCACACAACTGCACACGCAAAGCGTTGAAGCTCTCCTCCAGACAATTCATCCACATTTCTATCTCGAACTGTGTTCAGGTCTAGAAACAGAAACAGTTACATAATGCTTCAAAATAAATCACCCTGTAGGTTTAGAATGTAACAATATCTCCCAAAAGGCTGAAACTACAATCAAAAGTACCGAATATAAATTTTCCGGGAAAAACCAGAAATCAATATAGGTGAACGACGATAAAACAGGAAAGTACTCAATCCTATTCAATCCTATCCAAGACAGTTGTCCCTAGTCGTAGAGAGTATACTGATATCAAAAAGTGCACCAAGAGAACACACGCCTTGCTTGGTTCACCTTAGTTTCATGGGTGAATTGCTAACAGAATGCATATGTCATCAAAACAGCTAATCATTAAAATGGATGTTGACTACCACAACACAACAAGCATACAACTGAAGATAACCACAAGAAAGAAATTATCTTAAAATACCAAACAAATTGCAAACTTCTTCTTGTGAATTTCTTTCATCTTTTTTATCCAAAAGAGACTGGACACTACCCTAGAAAAACAATGGAGTCTTACAGTGACAAATAACTGAAACAATCTACCTAAAGCAGGAATTAAGTTTCTGCTGTATTACCTCACATTCAGGGTTAATACACGTTTTTAAGAAAACAATTCCCTGACTTTCCCTGACTTCTTTGGGTTAAAATGATACTTTTTCCCTGACCCAGGGTGCAAGAAGACCTTATTTTCCCTAATCCAAATGTGAAGACATCAAACAAAATCAATAATTTTAACAGCCTTAAAAAAGTTCCAGAACAACCAAGAATGTATTGGTGTTAGACATGACACAGACTGTAAACAGAATGAAGAAAGACATTAATAAGTATGTAGGACATCAATTTTGGATGCCTAAATTAATATGCTTGGAGAAATGGAGCTTATAAGCAATAATTGCAGACAATTGTCAAAATATTTCCCTGACTTTTCCTGACATTTTAGCTATTCAGAAGCAAAGTCCCTGACTTTCCCTGGCTATTCCTAACTTTCCCTGATCTGTATAAATTTTGATACTTTTCTTCCTGACTTTCCAGATAGTATGTACCCTGCCATATGATTTTTCTTTTCCTTTTATCTTATTGCCATATCTTCATCAGAAACTTGACTAGAGTACTCTACAGTCATCAAGCAATGACATTTTCTTAACAAAGAAGAACACACCGTTATATGGACTTAGATCAGTGCAGCATTATGGTGCTAAAACATGGAACAACATCCCAGAAAACACCAGGGAAGCAAGTTCTATCTATAGCTTAAGAAAAAACCCATAATACTCTTTTTCACCAATAATTACCAAACAAACATGCGAGATGCTCCTATGGCCGGATGGGATATCTATTCTAGTACCTGGTGGTACCTAAGTCCACATTCATTTTTTGCTAATTTCTTACAAATTTATTAAAAAATGTATTTATGGTTTTAAATTTGAGCTATTATTAGGGACCATGCATATATGACAGGGGAAGGGGGTACGACGAGTTTAAGACTATTTTGGACGTTGTTGAGGGGGGAGCGCGGGCTTTGAGAATTTAGACGTCCCTTTTCCTTTTTTACTTTTTCTGTAAAACACCACTAAATTATGTCAGTGTACAGTAGGGGTGTACCGGATCAGCATTTTCAGAGTCTGGCAGGAACCGGATGTACCGGGTTTTTTCTTAGAATCCGGCCGGATTATCCGGCCATAACCGGATTTTTCTACAATAAAATTTTCATAATTCATCCAAGAACATATGAAGCCAAGAAAAGAAAAAGAAACTGTTTTCAACATATCTAACAGTCTTCTTTCTAGTGATGGTAATCATATGTGTTTCAGGTGTGTATTTTCAAATTGTGCTCGTTTGATTGTAAAGCTGATTGAATTGAAGAGAAACACTTATCCTGTAAGACCAGTTTCCACTTGGAACTTTTCATAATGAAAAGGCAGTCAACCCTAAATTTCTATTCAATTAGGAAGTGACATTTTCTCCTGTAAAAAAGGATTTCCGCCCACTCGGAAAATTCTACTGACTGAAAATCGGTCATAAAGAATACACCTTCTATCTCACTTAAGTAAAATAAAAGAAACTTGTTCTTAGTACTGTTATAAGAAGGAAATTGGTAGGAAAGATAGACCCATTTGTAAGGATTTTCTAGCGTAGAAAGTAACCCATTTGAGGGGCACGTCAAGTATTTTTAATAAATACCACCATCCCTGTCATTGTATTGGGAATCTTATCAGTAGCAATCTTACGCAACCTACATAAAATGTATGTTTCCTAATGCTTTGTTCTTCTGCTTTTGATTACTGTTAGAATCTTATTGTTTGTTATAGCTACACTGTCATAATTAGCTTTGACATTCTCTGCACACTGTCACAGTTCTAAATAAAATTCAAGAAAATGCGGTAGATGACCGGATTTTGAGAACAAATCCGGCCGGAACCGGATTTTTGAAAAATCGGCGATCCGGTGCCGGATTATCCGGTCTACCGGATATCCGGTGCACCCCTAGTGTACAGTATGCGTTGTGGAATTAATGGAATGAACAACGTTTCAGCCAGTCATTCATTTATTCATTAATCTATTTGCAGGGTTTTTTCTTCAATAACAACTCATTGCCATCAGTTCCTTTTCGGCAACATTGACTAAAACGTGCAATAACACGCTAAAATCGTATATAATTTAGAAATATCATATATCTTGTATATGAAGGCAGAGAAAATAGTTTATTGTAGAAAGGTTTCAATTGATGACTGACTGCAAGAATAATTTACTAAGCTCCCCTTCGAATAAGCCATCATATCAAATAAGCCCCTAAGGGAGAGCCAAAAAATAAAACAAATCTCCGGGAAGCTAATTTGAGGACTTACGATAACTATACTATCTTCTCTGTGAAAAATTTGATTTCTTTATTGCTTGTTCTGATTACGCCTGTGTATGGATGGGGGGGAGTAAGCCATTTAGATGTCATAAGGGGGGTTACTGAGTTAAGACTATCCCCGACAAGGGGAGAGGGGGGTAAAAAATTGCTAAATTTTTTAGACTTCATAAATGGCTCTGGATTCTAAAGAAGCACAGTGACAAACTTCACCTTGTAACATCATGCATCATAGGCCACCAGGAGAGGGGGGAAGAGGCAGACCCAGAATATCATGATTGCAAAACATCAAAAGCCACACTGGATTATTTGCAAGAGGCAGTGAGAGCAGCTCATGAAAAAGTAGGATGGAGAACTGAGGGTTCAACAGTTTCCTTATGGTCTTATCAGACTATGATATAGATAGATTGATCAACATAACTGTGATTGGACTTACATGAACAGCTTTAGGAATCTGGTCAACATACTGTGGTTTAATTATGGCCTAGAAATAACAAATAAATCAGCTAATTACAAAAACATCTAAAGTAGATGGAAAACAATTAGAGACACAAATTAAGCAAACATACTACACTTGGACAAAAAATTGAATCCTTTCCAAGTAAACTTAACTTACATACAACAGCTGGGTATTTATTAATGGATCCAACCAACTTCAGTGACATTCATCAAGAATGTTATCACCAACAGGCTCAATGTAACAGGGGACTAGTATCAATAAATGCATAATTTATATATGGGTCATTCCATATCAATGAGGGACAAAATTTGAAGAAATGTAACCCACTATCTCAGATTTAGCTGACTTTTACATGAAAGATAGATTACTAACAAACAAACAAACTTTGAAAATTTCAGCTTCATACCTGTGTTTCTTCTAAAAATAGAGCAGGTTCAATTTGACCCACCCTTCAAAATCTGCCATTTTGAATTAGTTCATTGATTTGATACTTAAAATTTTACATAAATGCCAATATTTGCAAGAAAGTAGCACATGGTACATATTTATGACATGTAAACGATTGAGTTTGTAAGATTTGGCACACATGACAAAAAGTCCTCTCTGTTGCTATGATAACAATTATTCCCACTGTAACCCTAAATACAACAGTTTTGGCGTAGGATACAATTGCTTTGAAGTTATATCTTGCAAGTTTGATCTTTGCTTACTCAGAATACAAATTTTCATTGAAAAATTTTTCTCATGGACAGTAAATTTTTGTGTCAAACTGAAGAACTAATTTGACATGGCAGATTTTGAAAAATCTGTCAAAAATGGGTCAAATTCAAACTGCTCTATTTTTAGAAGAAACTCCGATATGAAGCTGAAAAAGTGACTGTTTGTTTATCTGTCAGCTATCTATCTTTCATGTAAAAACCAACTAAATCTCAGATGATAGGTTACATGGCTGTCCCTCAATGAAATGGAATGACTCCTACACAAAACTAGCATACAGTAATAATTCTGATAATGGGCCCTGGGAAGAGTCTGAAACATTTAAGTCAGAACCAGATTATCTAATGTTGCAAATGGATGTGTCATAACTAATTAAAATTCATTAGCAGCATCAGCACTTTCTGTTGTCATCTTGGTTTTAAAGTTCATCAAATCATAACTGTTTGGAAAAATTCAAAAGATTTGCCAAATTCATTCTAGAGGATAGGAAATTCCACACAGACTGAAGGGAGGAAGGCTACTTCAGTAACAGATGTATATCAAATTGACTACGGGTGGTGATAAAATTGGTTAAACAACAGCAAAAATACATATACTTACAAATGAATTAGTAAAAAGCAAAACTCAACGAAACCTCTTATCTCCAATACTAGTCACAGTCATGACATAATAGTACTTATTAACAAAACCAGAAAATTAAAAAAATTCTATAGCATTTAGCAAATGAAGTCATAAAATATCTTCCTTACTTTTAGATCATCTTCCAGCACCTTAGTGAAGTAATTTTGCAACTCAGATCCCCTGAAATATTGCAGAATCTCAGACCAGTCTGGTTGATCCTGAAAAGAAAACAGAGATTCTAATAAAAATAATAAAATTACACATAAAACACTATTTACCAGATTACAAATCTTCTCTTGTAACAAACAGTGTTTTTCATGTAATTTCTAACTGGATGGGGTGGGCTCCTGTAAACTCTTGTTATTTTAGCATATATTAAGTAAGTAATATTTTTTTCAAAAAACTTTGTCATAGAGAACAAAACTTGATTATCACAATATGAAAGTTTCAAACAAAATATGACCTTTTCAATTTCCAAACAAGTTCTACACTATGTAACTCCACATGGAGAAAAATCATCATTTTAACAAAGAAAAAACCCAAACTAGTGTATCCTCATTTATCCAAATGGTTTGGACCTAAGGTTTCAGTAAACTATTTGGAAAAAAGAAAGATTGGGGTAATCAAGGATGGTGGCTTTCCTCTGGAGAAAGGGATTTGTCCATAAGGAAAATTATGTAACGAAGCATTTCCAATAGCATATGCTTTTCAACACTAGCACACTTGATGGTTCTAAGAAAAATACACATATCCAGATGGGGCAATTTTGACAAGCAGGGAGTTTTGATCACCTTTTATCTCACTCAAAGGCCTGTCAAGTCCTAAGTGTTTAAAATAAACTAGTGCTAACAACATTTGTAAATGCCAAATATTTCGCTGTAAAGGAGCTTCTGATAAGCAAGGTTCGGAGAAACATGGTTGCACTCTCTACTGACCAGAATCAGTGGAGCCTCCAATAAATTGTAAGTGAATACAAAAATTTGGCATAATGAGGTCAAGATGCACTGTAAGCACTCCAATCTGATCATGGGATATAATTTCATCAAGACAAAAACTAGTTGACAAAAAGTACCAAGCTTACCTTAAACCCTCCTAGATTAGGTTTTAATTTCCCAGCCAGAATCTTCAGTGCAGTTGATTTTCCTATTCCATTGGTGCCAACTAGACCAAGAACTTCACCAGGTCTTGGAGTTGGAAGTCTATAGATGAAACAGTATTTCCGATTCATATGAAGTGCAACGTAAACCTAAACTTAAGTGCATTCTATGAGAATTTTTTCTAATAACTGATATTGCATATCATTTTCAAATGTCACTTATTCCTGAAGGGTTTGTACAAGATTTTTAGAGTTTATTTACATTTATTGTTTCTACTAGAGCAAAACTATCACTGATATCTGTTATATCAATACTTGATGTCTATAATATCATTGTGGTATATAAGTATGCAGTGTTTTTTTATCACTTAAGTGTATTAAAAAATCCCAGTCAGTGTGATACTGCAATCAAATTGGCAATTTAAAAATGCACATCAATGATTCCACAACATTTTGTAATGTATTCTGATAGTCCTCTACATAAAGGGCATGGCAATCTACATACCTGTGAAGTTTGAATGAATTAGCTCCATATCTGTGTGTTGTGTCTTTTTCTAAGTTGCTTGGCAAATTTATAATGGTTATTGCTTCAAAGGGGCATTTCTAAACAAACAAAGCAATGAAATTCAAAGCATCATATCATATGTAAGGAGTCCACTGTAAGTACTTTTCAACAAATACAAATGAGACAACTGATGTTATAGGTCTCATATCAAGTCAATATGTTGGCTAAAACAACCACTATGCAATCAGACCTCAAAAGACATATGTGAACTAGTTAAAAACCAAGTCATAGGTAGATCCAATGCATATGGAACAGTCCTATGTAGATCACAGTCTGCTTTTAGAAAGCATTGTTCTCCCAAAGAGGCATCAATTGAGAAAAGAAAGATTCTAAATGCAAAACAATTCCATAACAAATAGAATGCAAAGAAATTATACAGTGCTTCATCAATTCAGAGAACAGATTCACTAGAAAATTTTACCTTAATACAAATACCACATCCAATACATAATGTCTCAGATATGAAAGCAAGCTTTGATGTTGGCATTACTTCAATGCAAAGTTTTCCTATAGAAGAGGGTGGTAATTAAAAGAGGATAATACAAATAGAGCTTTAAGCTAAAATGATAAAAGATAAAGAAGATCTATACTTCAAATTGTGGATTTTGATAAATTTCTCTATAACTATTCATTTGGTTGCATACAACAAGAATAAGAAATAATATTAACAAGTGGTTTAACTTTTAGGAAATTATCTCTTATAAGGTCTATATTCAGTCAAGTTACATACAAAAGCTACAAAAAGGATCTGAAGAATGATCTTAAAGGGTAAAATTAAAGCAAACTTGATCTGATCGTATCAGTCATATATCTACCACAATATTCTAACTAACGTAAGCATAAAACTGTCGGAAATCTTAATAAAGTATGAAGGATGTTAAATTGTTTCATTAAGACGCATAGGTAATTATTCTTGACTGTATTTCTAAGCTGCTGAAAGCGGTAATCATAAGCTATGAAAAACATGACAACACTGCTTGTCTCAAAGGTCCCATTCCCTTCAAATCTTAATGTAACAAGAATATCGAAAGTGTCAACAACTTCAATATTTCTCCTTGTACAGACCATGCATTCTAAGTATAATGTAAATAACATTTAGTTTCAGCAGGGAGTTAAAGATCACTATCATGGTAGTGGAAGCAGAGTTGAATGGTTTCAAGTCGGCGAAAAGTCCCTAGCGATTTTGTCCAAACTCATCTGGGAGTGTGTCAAATTTCTATTCTAACTGAACAATCAAAGCACTGGGCACTCAACGCGATAGTAATAGGCCTATTTACTAGTTTACCTTGTCTAACCACCGGACATGATTTCTTACACTCTTGACGGCATCTCTTTGGCTTACATCGGTCTAAATTGACAATAGCAATACGAGTTAACTTTTCCTGGGTGGCATTTTGTTTCAGCATCTTGTTCTATGTTGTAAATATTCTTTTATGAAAGAAACTATATCAGCCAACCTCTTTCCTTAGGAAGGCCATGTGAAAAGAAATTATTCTCTTCTGTTGTAGTACTTCATGTTACCAGTAGTGAATAATCGGGGGGGGGGGGGTTGAGGATAAACAGAGGGTTGGAAAATGTTCTGAAAAAAATAATATTGGGGACTGGAACAAATGGGAGTTTGGAAAATATAACACCTGATTATTGCGAGGAACAAATTAACAAATTAATAAATGGGGGTTGGAATAAATGCGGGGGGTAGGATAAAATTTCACGAACTAACAATCGGGGGGGGGGGTGATCATTCGATAATCATCAAGAATGGAAAGTCAAGAAAACTCAGTAAATAAATGTCAAGAGGGTGGTTTGCAACTGTGCAAAAATGTGTGAGAACAATGAGGTGATCAATAGATCCCTATCTGCAGAGTCGATTTTGCTTTTCATTCGATTGGCCTACTATTGGCCTACAAGTATTATTTTCTGCCATCGATATTGAGGATCAAGAGAATATGATAGAGCATTGTACTAAATTCTGGTTACGTTAGAAATCTCTTTTCTAAAAGCCTGTTCGCACCTATATCTCTGTATCAGTTAATCATCATAGATTCCACAACATTTAAAACTCGCTCTGAAACCTATCAAATTCTTTATTTCCTCGAGAAAGCCCCCCTCAAAAAGCGCTTTCAATCCATCAAAAGTGTAAAATACATCCAGGGTGCTTTCTAGAGGCAATACAGTAACTAACAGTCTTTTGATTGTTATTAGGCATTCAAAACAGGGTCATGTTAAACCAGAGGATCATTAAACCATCTCACTATTTATCAAAAAATCTTGTATCATCTCTCTAGTTTGCGAAATCGTAACTTTTCTGTTAGTTCTAATTTCCTCCATCACTCTGCATGGTTGATCCCAGATAATTCATTTTTATGACTTATCTGCATTTGCTGCCCCCCCCCTCTTGACATAAACATTGCTTTTCTCCATATTCCTTACTTAGTCTCCAACTTATGTTTCGACCCTCCACGAAAAACATTTTCTAAGATGCCTTTCTCTAGATATCACTATCAGACAATCAATCAAAAACAGAAAGAAGAATGGAGTCAATACTGAACTTTGGTGTAATCCAACCTGTAAGTGGACTTATTCTGAATATCAGCTGTACAATGGACCTTTGTTATACTGTCTCGGTGCATGTTCCGAATTATTTTGGTCCAGTTTTCGTCCATTTTCTTCAAAAATTAGAATCGAATAGCATGCTATAATGAATACATCAACTTTCTAAATAAAACACCCAGGGCAAGGACAAAATTCAAGAATGCCTTTGGCAGTCAAATAGCACCAAAACGTCCTTAAAGATTCCCTGATGTAAACTGTAGGAAAATCAATAGGAAGATATCGAGAAGATGACTTTCCAACGAAGAGAGGAATGTGGCACTATGTATATGAATAAGTATTGTAAACGGCAACTTTTAAACATGTTTCTTATGTTATGCAATTCTGACTCTATAGTTTGCACATTGCTTTGTCACATTATTTTTGGAAAAAAACGAGAGAATGCATCTTTATTAGATATTCAGTAAAGGTTTATTAAAGCATAGATTCTTGCAAAGCCAGAGAAGTAAATCTCACATATTTACACTTGATGCTTTGGTCCTTTCGTGAGGAAGGAAAGAAGTTTTACTACTATTTGATTTTATTCCTTAATATTAAGATAATTTAGGGTAGCACAAGATTAGAACCTATTCATTTACTTTTCAAAAGACACACATTTTCAGAATTCATTAACAATTTCTTAATTTTTACTTAAGGCGACTTCATCCAAAATAATCGAAGCAAGAACATAGCGCTGTGTTATATTGGACTTCCCTCTCTGCTAAAGGCTTTAAAGTTGGTAATGCTTGATCTATTGCAACAAGTAGCACACAAGAGAGGCTCCTCTTGTTCTAAACTACTTTGATGAATTGGAGAAGATTTTATGACGTGAATGCATGAACAATTAAACTCTATCTTCATTAGTATTTGAGAAAAGTTTATTGCGAACCGTTCGAATCTAAACTGTGGCATAGTCTTAAAAAATGGATCTGCCTTTGACACGCTAGATCAGGATCAGAGCCAAGGATTTTATATTTGATGGAGTGACAACTTTAGTTAGTAATGTAGGAGGACACACCACTGTTGGGTCAGACGAGACAAAAAGGGTTCTTAGATCTTGCCTTATGGAATGCCTCATGAGACATCTCCAAGACGAAAGTTAACTAAAGAATATAGTGCTCTAGCATAGATCTATAAAAAATCTCTAATAAAAAGCAAAACGAGAGAGAGAGAAATATCTTGGGAAGTCCTTAAGCCCCCCTCCACCCCCAGTGGTGAAGTACCTGTAGGCAGACTTTTCTTGCAATGATGCTCTACAGCATTCTCCAATCCTCTGCATTGCTCGGTGGATCTTCGTATACATCGTATTTCTTGAGGGTCTTGACGAATTCGTATGCTAAGATGCAGAGCCACAAGTAGTCAGAACTATTGCTCCCTATACACTTCAGTATTAATGAGAGTACTTAATGATCATAAACACATAGAGATCCAAGTTGCTCCTAAAATTAAGTACGTGCTAGGTATATCCAAAGCTGGGAAAATCCGTTGTGTATCGTCATTGAAGCTCAGCTACATTCAGTAAGCATGAACAGCTAAGAGCTAGAGGTAATATTCAGTTCAAAAGACAGTGGTATAATTAATTAACAGTGTAAAGTTCTCTCTTCATTATGATTTTTAAAAATCCTCTTAACATAACAAGCAGATTTTGAAGATATTGTGAGATTCAAATCAGGGGTACTGTGGATGAAAACCCAGCAAATCAGTCCTCTTTTAAACATCGCATAATTATTCGCAAGGGGGGGGGGCTCAGCTCCCTTTCAAACAATTATAAGCTGTCTGTTTGAGTTTGAAACTTTCTAGCATGTCCAGATGCATACAGCTTTATGAATAGTTTATGTCAATTATGCCAACTATGTGTAACTCTTGTATTGATTTGTATGTATTACCAAGGGGGGGGAGTCTTCCCATTGCCCCTTGCAGTTCGACAACAAAGTGTTTGCCAACAAAGTGAAGCTGTTCTCTTCATATTAGTTGTGAATCTATGCTCCCTGTGGTATCGCAATGTAGCATTTGGTTGTGAATATTTATAAGAATGCAAATATTGCATGTTTCAATGCTTGAACAATGAAATATTAGGTGTGGTCATGGGTGTGGCTCAAATAAGTACAATTTACAAAAACTTCAAAAATCGAGCAGGAAGGTTACTCACAAATAGCTATTTGATGCTGCTGCTAGGCAACTGCTAAATACTCTTGGACTGTAGGCACCTCGGGATTAGATTAAAATTGCAACTATCAATATGGCTTACAAAGTCGTTTAGCACCAGTTTATTTATAGGGCTTATTTGTGAGAAATTCAGGTAGTCATTCGCTAGTTCTGTGCAAAACCAGCATGCACTTGCAACTACCAATGAAAACATCTAATTAATGAGCAAAAGTGTTTCTCTGTCAGAGGTGCATTTGCCTGGAATGCCCTTCCAGTTGAAGTTAGCCAGCATCTTCCTTACAAGAATTGAAAACGAAAACAAATATACTTGATACTTGTTACTTTTTCATTTTCAACTTTTAATATTTTAACTTTTTAACTCTATTATTGACTTTTTTGTAAGTTAGTTATTATGTTCAAATAATAGTATATATTAGTTTTTTGTAATTATACTATTAGTTGCTGAAGGGCTACCCTCCTAAAATCAGTTGAAAATGAAATGAAGAAAATGAAAAAGTATCCTACAGCACAGGCATTTTCATTTTTAGAGCGGCACCTCGGGTTAACATTATAAGCATAGTTGAGGCTGAAGCTAATTTACCTGTTGAGTATTAACAGAAGAGTAATGTCGACGATGCCTAGGCTACCACGAGCGAGAAATCAAACCATGAGACCGCCACGTCAGCTTGCAACAAGTTAATAGTACAAGTATGATTACTACTGATCTGTGATATTTCAATGAATCCCTTATGCCACAATTGTCTGAATGTGTATACTGCCCGAATGTGTCCGAAAACCTCTTCACCGCATCTTGTTGTTGTTCTTAGGGTAAGTCTAGGGTGGTAAACAATAACATAATTCCAATCTTTTGTCTTTTTCCTACAGGGAAGTACTTCATATAAGAGTAAATTTTTATAACAACAAACCAAGTGAAGTGGGACAGTGGAACAACATGGCTTACTTCATGCCATTACTCAAATTGAAACGATTCCATTTTTGTGTGTCTGGACTTAGATGCCCAGCGATCTCACCAGACGCAGTAAGTTCTCGATTATGCCAAGCAATCGGGTATGGGTGTTCTATGACAGTCGCACCAAAGACTAGGCCTGTTGCATCGTGTTCTGCGGGACAAACCAGGGAACCACCATTTGTATTTGCGAGCCAGTGGCTAGACATAGAAAAAGCTCAAATTGAGCGACCCTTTATATTTCGTACGGACAGGAAAAAGAAGAGAAAGAAAAGAAAGCAGAAAAGCATAAGAGTGAAAGAGAAGGAACATGATGTGACCCATGATCTGCTAGGAAATATACACGACAATGATGTAGTTAAAACAGCGATTGAAATTTTCAATGCAATTCCACAAGAAGAACGTAACCTTGAGAGTGGCACATCGCTGAAGAAAAAAGATAAATCATTGTTTATTTTTATTGATGAAATCAGAAAAAGTAAGTCTCACATTCTGGGTTTGCCTGGGAATGAGGTGATAAGTCGATACGAGTTTCTTTGCAAATATGGCATAGAAAAGATCGATTCGTTAGAAATTGCAATTGGTTTCCCAAGTTTCTTGAGTCTACAAGATGACAATGTTGGTAATCTGATAAAGTTGTATTCTACATACAAAATTGATTTGCCTCGATTGTTCTGTAATTTCCCTTTTGCATTTAGCTTACCTTACAATGAAGTATTGAAAAAACTGGACCATTTGGGTTCTATTGGACTTAAAAGGAAAGATGTCAGTGCCTTGATTAGAATTAATCCAAGCTTTTTGTGCTTTGAAATCAATGATACTGCAAAGGCTGCAATAAAGTTTTCAACTAGTTCCAGTGGATTGAAAAGCCTTGCAACAAAGAGCAATTTCATTGAAAGTCTTCTAAGGACAGCTGCCCAAGAGCAATATCATATGTATGAATTTGATGGTAACTTTGCATCCATTGCATCATTCCTTACAGAGCTGAATGTACCAGTTAATGATGTGTTCCTGAAATGCCCAGATTTCTTTAGTAACAGTAAAACCAAAATTGTAGGAATTGTACACTACCTTAGTGGATCACCATTCTTTTTTGATGCTGAGGATACTGGAAGATTTATTCAAAAGTTTCCTGATACTTTTCTTCAGCTTCATGATCAAGATGTAAAGGATCAGATAAATTTTGTTTGGGAAAATCTTGGCAAAGATATTGATTTTTATGAGCTATTACAGACAAGCCCAAAAATGTTGACTGAATCAGAGTGCCTTAGAGAAAGGGTGGAATTGTTTCAAAAGTGGAATTTTAGCAGTGGTCACATTGGTTATTTAATGAAGAAATTCCCTATCCTTTTCATTGAAAATAGAGTTGTAGAAAATTTGAAGGACAGATTACATTTTTTGCTGAACTTTGGAGACCTATCTGTGGATGATGTCATGAAGTTTCCTTTTTGCCTCCAGTTGAGAATTGTCTTGCTTAGATGCAAAATTGGGTTTATTAGAAGTAAAGATCCTGGAATTCTGAAAAGACCAGGCTTGCAGGAAATATTTATGGCTAGTTTGGACACATTTATAGTTGATATTTGTTCCTCAAGTCTTTCTGAGTTTCATGACTTTATGAAGAGAAACTTTTCAATTGCAGAACAAGAATGGATTCAAAAGAAAGGAAGGCCCAGAGATATTAAAGCAATAACAGAATCATTTTGATATCTATTGTCCATTGCCATGTTGTTCCACACTAAATGGTAGATGAATAAGAGTATAAGTTAGGTTTCTTAGAGATTTAATCTTATAGCAGTCAAAGTCTTATTAATCTTCTCTAGGATGTTTATAATAAAGTCATATACATATGTGCAATGACTTTCTAAGCACTAAAGGGTGAGAACTAGATTTATTTAATGCCAAAAGTCATGTCTCAGAGAGCTTACTTTATACCTACCAATGTAAGTTATGAATTTTGTCATTACATTCTCTTTATATATGAGTAATTAGCCATCTACTTGTGCCTCAGGGGCACACTAGCTGGCTGAATGTATAGGGCAAATGCCTGGCGAGTCTTTGCATTTGGGCCTTTTCAAGTAGGATGCATAGAAATTTTCTAAGTGATATGAGATTTATTTTGAAGTAGTGCAGGAAAGTGAATTTAAATTGTCCAGGCCCCTTAGTCCCAGCCAGCCCACCTCTGTTGTGCCTCAAAAATGAAAGATATTCCAGTGGCAAATCTTCACCAGTGTTAGAATCCAATTCAGTTGAAACAGTAAGAATTGAGAATTTCTTTATTGGATGATACCACAATGCATTGTTTTTGGCTTAGCTATAGTACATTTAATAGATAGATGAGTTCACAAGTAATATCATTTTAAATGTTCTAATTGTCAGAATTGAAATTGGTGTTTTGCCTTTGATTTCTTATGTGAACTTAGCTATTGTTGAAAGTACATTGATTCTTGTTATGAAACTGTCTGCCATTTTTGCTATAGTGACAAAGCCAATGGCAGTTGTAGTAGTGGTGGACAACTGGCTGTTTAATTAGGGGGGGGGGGTGGCCAGACCACAGGAGTCTGGGCAAAGTGCTGAAGGAAACTGTTGGTGACAATACCCTAAAAATATCACATTCTGTAACATTGCCCTCACCAAATAAAAAGTGATGGGCTAGATACAAAATTAAGGGCTACAAAAATTGCTTGATAAAAACTAGAAAAATCACTAGCTGGCATATGTGGGGAGAGGGACTGAACCCCGACCCCCCTGCGTCATTGCGTTTGATCCTTGAAGAGTACTAGGGGTGATCAACAGAGGTGTGCAAATCCAATCTGGAGCAGATCCGAATCCGATCAGATTCGTTCGGATTTCGGAACAACATTTTTGCCTCGGATTGGATAGGATTAGAAAAGTTATCTCATAGTCAGATCGCTCGGGCCAAATTTAGATTGCCAAATTTGAAATGAATTAATTTTTCTTTCTATATTTATTTGAGTAAACATTTCCACATAATTGAGAAATTTATTGTATTGGGGGATTCTGTGGATCGAAGTTCTTTATCAGAACTCAGATCGGATTGGATCCTGGACCGGACAATTTCGAATCGGATCGGATTCGGATTTTAAGCCTAACTATCGCACATTAGCCGTCCAATCCGATCCGATGCAGTCCTCTATTGACCAGTCCGTCACCCCTAGAGTGCCACCCAATAATTTGTAACTGCTTATGCGCGAATATTTAATGTAGATGAAATATACAGTAGGTGAATAGTGCATTACATAATTTGATAACAGGCGCTCACCAACCAGAAGATAAAAACGTGACGACTAGTTGAATCACTGGTGGCATCACAGGAGGACTTGTGGGACATGTACCCCAGTTCGTTCCATGATGAGCTTTTCAGTTCGTCCAAAGTTCAGGAGAAGTATTCTGAGATGGTGGGAATGTTTTGCAATGGTTTATTTCAATGTTATGCCATAACATTGTGCTCTGTTACTGTTTGGCGGCTTATTTTATGGTATTTTTGTTGTATTAAAGGGCGTGGCCGCCAAAGCGTTGTCCAGAAAAAGACAAGGCTCACTAAAGTCTGCACCCAGTCTGGGGTGGCTGCCACCGACCTTGAGGGTGAGTTTGGTATAGTAATAATGTAGTAAGTGCCTGGGAGCCATACGAAGCAGATGTCCAGCGATTCTTGTATTCAGCACTGCTACTTGCAAGTTGCCAAAAAGGACCTATCTTGTTTAGGATTCAAAGCCAACAACTTTCTATTGCCAAACATGCTATGAAAACTAAGGGTCCCTGGATACTGGCTTAGTGCTGCAAAACTGGTAAGCCAGGGATTGCTAATTTTTTCCAAGAAATAATCAATCACAGTGGTAACTTACGCAATTCCTGAAGACTCTTACGTTTTTGTCCAATCATCTTCATAATCTTTCTGAATGATTTTTGAATTTACCTAAAAGTATAGAAATTAAATTTTCAGATAACACATACTTCACATTAACATCTATAAGCATTGAAAATCTACTTGAGAATACTCAAAGAAAATAGATCCAAAGGAAGTTTGTATCAGTTTAGCTCCTCTTAATGAGCTGAACAACCTTGTGCCACAAAATACAAGAAGCAGTATAACGAGCTCTATTGAGATCTACTTGCATTATGCAAATGTTGCTGGGGCGGGGAGTAGTCCTGATTCCATGCTAAAAAGGTTCTAAAAGACCTACAGGGCAGGACAGAACCCTTATATTTTATGAAAACTAAGGGTCTCTGGCTACTGGCTTAGTGCTGCAAACTGGTAAACCAGGGATTGGCAAAGAATAGTCGTTGGGATGAAAAATCCAAGCATTGTAAACTTCGGCTTGATTATTAACTTAATGAATTACCTACGAACTAATTTGCGACAACCTTTTCGAATAAGGCATCCCTGGTATCTTTCAGATTGCAGTACATGAAAATCCAAAACACAAGCTGGATTACATGAAAAAAGATATTACTATTCATCTGTTATTGCCAGCATGGAACTGTAGCACTGTCACTAATAGGGAACTGTCAACCACCCTGCAGTGGAAGAGAAATTGATAACTCACATTACGAGTATAGCAAGCTGAATCAAAATTAAATTGAAACTCAAACATGACTGCTTCCAAGTGCAGTAGATAATAGGCCTTCACAGTTCATAAATACGTATCCCCGCATATGAATACCGTATTTAACTTTCCACTATAGATTGCAGGCCTTAAATACGTGTGGATCTGGCTGACTTTGACGAGTTGTAAATCGAAGCTGTTGACCTGTGCTGCGGGAAATATGGACCATTAAGTGTATGAATGTGTATGTATTTCTAGATTAACATTTGAATAACATTAAGACTTGTCCTTTTGTAATATATATAGCTTGCTATTTCTCAATTTAAACCATACCCAAATTGTAATTCCAAAAGAAAACCATACTCATTTTGAAAAGCAAAATTTGTACTCGTAAAAGTTGTAGACTCCGACAGATTGCAATTTTACTGTTTACGATCTCATATTGAAAGCAGTTTTTTGCATAAATAATACTTTATGATTTGAATTTGCAATTTGAATATTTTGACCATCCAGCAATTAGGCAGTAAGGCAGTCTTATTTTACTTGCTTAGGCAGTACTGCTGTTGATCTCTAGTTCATTGCTCATGATAAAACTCTCTAATATTGTGGTCTCTAGTTCATTGCTCATGATTCAATTCTCTAATATTGTGTTAGTATGCGAGTTGAGGGTATTAAGAATAATACTCATAGTTTGGCTGTATCAATGTAAAGGATCCACCAATATTATGTAGCTAGGAAGCATGAATATACTGGCAGATAGGAGAGAAAGCTATGAGCCAATCGAAGTGGATCAGGTTCCAAAGCATTTTGTTTGAGTGGCATTTCCCTTGTCTATGTTGTGGTAATATTTATGTGGACCCCCGTTTCAATTCTATTTTGGTTCTTAAGTCTTTTTCGACATGGAGGTCAAACTTAGCATGTGATATTACTTAAGAACTTCATAGAACACCCTGGCACAGGGACTTGCTTACTTATGCTTCTCAAAAATTGTCAATATTATACAAAAATCTGACAAAGGATAGAAAGTCTCGATTTTCTGATAGAGATCATGCTAGGGGACTGTAACCTCCTGACCGCCCAGCCACTGCGCCACTACCCTGGCAAGTACCATTTGAAATCGAACAATAAAAATTGCATCAGAAATACCATTAGGCATCGCTCGCAATTTCCCGATGCATTTAATGATATCGCTTTACAAGGACTTCCTCATCACTGGAATGAGCATTCATTGTCGTACCTGTGTTTTTTCCTTGCAAAAGTATGCAAGCATTGACTTTATCATGGCCTAAATTAATAGCCTACCGTTTGATTTACACGATTATTAATAAGAGAGTTGTCTATAAAAAGCAATATTCGGCTGCTCACGTTAAGCAAGTTCGGTACTGGGTTCCTGAGATCGAAGAAAGTTGATAAGTTGATACATACTTTCCTCTTAAGCCCTGTTCGAACTGATCAAGCCCTTCCTTTAAAGTATTGTAAATAAGTTTTTGGCGAAATGTTGAAATGAAGGGCCAGATGTTTGTTCGGTTTGACCAAAGCTTCATTGACATTTATTTGAATTAATTCATCCTTATCTATTTTAGTTTGCTTTTAATGTAAATGTTAGATTATTCTACGTGTCTCTTACTGAGGGAACACGATGATCCCGAGTCTTTTCCTGTTGTGTGGGGCACAGTAAAATGTACGTTGTAAATGTGCTTTCTTGTTTAAATATATATAAAACAACACTTGAAATTTTAATTTTCACGCATGCCTAGCCTCTCTTGTTATTAATTTACATAGGTTTCCTATAAAAGTCTATGTAACAATGTTATTTTTGTCTAGTGCATATATATATATATATATATATATATATATATATATATATATATATATATATCTGTGTAACACTCATATTAGGGTTTTCTAAATAAATAAATACTAACAGGACTTTCAGTGCATGAAAGGAAGTACACTGCTTCCTCTGGTGAATGGAGGTTTATACCTACAGCTATGTAGATGACGCGACTTTGTATTTACAGAAACATGACGTTAAAGATTTCATCTTGAGAATGCAACTTTTCTCTTAAGATTGTCTCCATAGTTCCTTCACAGGAAGATAACTTATGCAAATAATATTAGCTATATCTCTAGCTGACCACTTAAACCGACTTTTGCAGCTCAATTGGGCTTGTTGCATCAGAATAAGTACTTTATCTAATGTTATTATTTGACACTTTCTTTTCTTCAGGAACTGAAATAAAATGGAACACGAATAAGCATTCTGCTGGGCATCATATTCCTTGCAAGTGGCCAGATAGCTAGGGAGAAGGGGAGGGAGAGCCAATTAGTTTCTTTCAATGAATTTTGCAAAAAACAAATCTAGGATGCATGTGAGTACAATTTATATTGTAGTAGTTTATCAAAGTAAGCTAAAAAATAGAGTGCATAATCATCCAAAAAGATGCCCTGGTCATTCCTACCTTTAAGAATAGCAGCAACAAAGTTTTAGTTTAAATTTGTAATCTTGAAGCATATTGGATATAATATATTATTAATTACAATCTATAACATTACTGCACAACAATACGATAAAAGTTTCCAGGGACAAGGAAACTTACGGATAGTGCATTTATATCCGAATCTAGACATAGTTGAATAATTCATAAAATAGACGACCCTCAGTCTAAATCGCGAAAGATCAATACCGCAATTGTTAATATCTTGTGATTCCTTTAGCTTTGACGAAAATTGTCTCAGTTTCTGTACAGAGTGTGCTTCATACTCAAGAGCTATCAGTGATATTGTTAATCTGCACAGTACTTGATTCAGAGAGTACCCCCGTGTCATGATTCCTGGAAGTAGTACTTAGTGTTTCTACTCAGATGGAAGTCTTGCATCAGCCAAATAATTTGATATCGTCGCTTGCTGTTGCGAGAGAGCGGGCATTTCTGCAAATAGACTCTTGGTGCAGGAGGGGAACATTTCAAACGGTGACATTTGGTACGTATCTTCGGGGCATTTAAGATCTAAACGTTTCTTATTGCTTTCTTGATTCATATTGGGGTGACCAAATACAATTATCTTGAATTACACGCTTTTTTTATAAGGAACCACTTTATAAGGAACCTACATGTAGAAGGCCGAAATATTTAAAGAACTTATACTACTAAAGGAAAAATCCCTAAGGAACTTTTCATTTTCAAATTCCGAGTGCTGTACTCAGATGCAAGTGAAGATTACATTACATTGGATGATATCAATGGAATAGACATGATACTTCTTGATTGAAATTATGCTTTTGCATATATAAAACTTATTTCCTGTCGCATTTGTGCTTTGAGGTTGAGTTCTAGCCAGAAGTAAAAGTAAAATTCAAAATTTCAATGCTTTTCTAGTGTCTGTGCCATTTTGTAGCACTCTATTTGCAGTGAAAATTAAGGAACTATTAAGGAGCTTTTAGTACTAGAATTTGATAAAAAGAGGTCCGAAAATAAGGAATTTCTAGAACTAGGCCTTGAGCTAGGTTCTTTTTAAGGGAAAAGCGCGTACTGATAAACATGTTTGGAAACATGTTTGTTTGTTAACATGTTTTGGAAACATGTTTGTTTGTTAACATGATAAACTGGTTTGGAAGAAACCTTGTGCTAGATACGCTGAAATGTAAGAAACTCTTAGAACTACTAGGATGGAATTAAGAAACGTTAGAACTTTCTGTACCATCTTTCACAGTTTCGGAAACCCCTTTTTAATCTACAGATTTAACACATTTCCCCTACAGTATACTCACAATTTCAGAAACCCCCTGTCCTCAATAGATGTAACAAGTATCAACTACATTATGCGTTATGTGCTAGGCCTTATGACCCGTCAAGAAACAATATTTTTCTTCGTAATGATTGCAACTGTTTTATTTACTTAAAGAAACTTTTAAGAAGCTTTTAGAAATAAAATGTAGTCAAAATGAACAAACTTTGACTTGTCTGTTTGGACCACAGAACTTCACTACAGCACGAAAGCATAATGCATGGTGCCTCTTTTTCGTGCTGTAGTATTTGACTACTATGCCTTGAGACATGTTTCCTATAAAATCGTGTAAATTGAGTAAAACCTACGTGTTGCAAAAGAAGTCTCATTGCTCAATCTCTCAAATACATAACTTACTAATTCCTTGGATTGGAGCAATATAGCTCTCTAGCTTCTTAAAATTTTTCTCATGTATCGGTTTCTTATAAAAAAAAGCTTGTAATGCATCAGATTTCCTACCAAATAACCCTTTCATTATATCGCTATTCACACTTGAGGATGCATCATAGAATACCAAAGCATTAACTACAAGATATTTCCTACTTTCATAAAAGTTACAAAGACAAATAGTACGTTACTGCCATGCATAGTCTGGCCAGAGGAGGGGGGGGGGGCTGGGGGACATGTCCTCTAGGTATCTCCAAGATCACTTTTTGTAACTCGTCGAAATTCGAGTAGAAAAAGCTTAAAGATGTGGAAGACTTCTAGTAAGGCCTAACTCATTGTTATATTATATCATTGCTTTTTGTATAGCTGCTTGTTACCCTTTAGTTGCAAATTATAGATTGTCAATTCTACAAAGTATTTGATAGTTAAGTCGTACTGTGTAGTTTTAAATTGTCAAAGTTTTACGTTTACAAGTAATGATGGGGAACACTCAGAAGACGCCCCAAATTTTCTGAGAGCACTCATTGTAAGATTTATGAATTTGACATTCGAGTACAATTTCTAGAGTTTAGCAGTAAGAGGGAGATGATTAGTAGTTCTACGGTCGCTATTTATCTATATACTTGATTCAAAGCCAGTAGTGAGCTCTAGCAGGTAAACACAAGCACTGTTATGCACTAAAACACTGTCTGGACGGAGAGAATCACCAGTTATCAAGGAAGTAGATAGAGAAAGGGAAGATCTGCATATAACGAGCTATTGGCTAATGCTGATGGAGTTTTTGCAAGATGCCCAGAGTTATAAAGTGACCTAATGATTCTGATAAATATAAAAAAATTGTATTTACGTGAGACTTCATTGAATCATGGTATGTAGCAATTTCAGTAGAATGTAGAATACAGGGTTGACTATTTCCTTATTTTTTTGGAGGGCCCCTTTGAAAAACAACTTCCGTTGAAGGGCAACCCTCCCTAAACAAATCAAATATCAAATATATCAAATATATGTAAAAGCTGCTAGTATCAGTTATTTTACTATCTGAAGATAGGATTTGCAACTGGAAAAATATGTTGGAGAGTCTCAGACTGGGAGAAGAAAGAGCATGCAGATATAGGGAAGAGAGACCATTTGCATAGTGACTAAATGAAGGAGAGACCGCAGAGATTGCCCTGTTGTTTAATTAATGGAATACGAAGAATTTGATTGATTAAATCTGCATAGACGAGTTTTTATATGAATTTACGTAAATGTAGCTGGAAAGAGAAGTTTTCCTACTGGCGAGCGGATAACTTTTCAAGATTTGTTTCTACCTTAGGAATGAAAACTTGTAAGTTTTGAGAAATCTATGCCCGAGAACTTGAAGAAAATCCAAATCGAAAGGAATTATTGACTAGTAGTGGACTGTTCTAATAGCCCACTGGACGCGGGCATTGATTTTCGCATTAGCCTTGCAACCACTAACGCCGATGCCTATGTCAGCTAAATGGTCAAGAATTTGCATAAAATGCGGCCCGAAGTGGCGGTGGACCAAATTTCTTCCCTGGCGTTAAACAGGTAGGCATAAAAAGGGCCGGCGTTAAATTGGGGCTAGTAAGAAAGAAGCTTGAAAGTCTGTCGGTGCTACAGAACTTCCCGATTTTTGTGGTATAGTAAAGAAGGTTGAGTAGGTGTTTGCAAAGTAACCTTTGGAAGCTGAGATGCAGAATGGGTTTAAGTCTTGTAATTAATTAGCTGTTGAAAACTCATAAGACCCAAAATCTTGAGAGGATGAACATTTTCAACTGTGAAGTACTGTAATACATTAAAATTTGCTCTAAAACATAGATAAGTCTCAACTTTCTAAATGCCCCCAGAAAATGTGCCACTTGAAAAAGTTCGTCTACTGAGTTCCTCAGACACATTTGATTAAAAGACATACAGTATTAGTGTGACTCTCGTCTACTTACATGATATTGGGAACTTTCAATACTAACCGTGCCTGAATCAAAGTCTTAGCTGATTTCAAAACAAAAGCTACTATTGAAGATGTAAAGTACTTAAAGACTTGCTTTGAGACTCAAATGCAATGCGCCACACTACCATTATTGCAAAGTAGGTCTGATGAACATCTACTTTAGCATCTGCCTAAAGTCTGACGTCAACCGGAACGGTCAGTTAACCTGGTACCTCACGGTATGCATTTAGCATAGGGAGAAGGTTGCTCTGAATACTTGCCTGTGTCAAGGAGCTGGACAATCTAAGCTTGAACTTGCTATGCAGAAGGACTGAAAACTGGGTAATGGATTGGAGTGTAGCCGAACTCATAATTTTTTCAGCGATAGGTATTTAGCTTGAGGGCTTGAGTTAATATTATTGCTCGGGTTATTGCACAATTATGTGGATTTGTTAGTCTTACTGAGGGTATCTGCTGCGGTGAAATAGTTTTTCAGGGGCGTCCCTGGGAGGGTGTCGGAATGTGGGTGTGACATATATATGGTTTGCGAACTGAAGCCAAAACGTGCAAAAATGCGTGTAAACCAAGTAAAGTCTCGCCGCATTGCATAATATGTCTGTATATTTGCTGGCTAAGCTTTTTCTAGGGGACTGTGGCATCCCTATATCCCCAATGTAGGGAAGGCCTGGGTTACATTTTGATATTGCATGATTATTGCATCATCTCTACATCATAGCACAGGGGAATGAGCTAACTTATGAGTATGAGGCTGCCTAATCACTCGTGTTCTTAGGTTCGTACTGAAGGCCTATGGTTGAAGCTGAATGTTGACAAGGGTAGTTATTAGGTGTATACAAAATCTTACCCCGTTTGCACCAGCAGTGAAGTTGGTTTTAAGAAGGTATTGCCTGAACTCCAAAGCCACACTTAGAAGTATACATAACCTCGTAGCACCGTCACAGTTGATGAAGAGAGCAAGGATGTCCCAAGGCACAGCAACCATCGATGTTAAAAGCTTCTGTGACAGAGCAGAGAAATCGGTATTGTTATTTGTTCTTCCCAGTCATATCTATGCTTCACTTTAGTAGATGAGTTTAAATCATGTCGGAAATAACTATGCCAAGATAGATTTATAATGTGATCTGCTCAGGATTCCCTTAAGCATTGAGCCGGCTCATTTTTTATTGGCATAGCAGAAGTCCTATATTTCTTTTTTTTTATATCAATGTCAATCTAAAGCTCAACAAAATACAATATTCTGTGCCGTCCATAGCAGAAAAGGACATGACGTCATCTGGTTCTGGCTATGAACGGCTCTTACAATTCCTTTAACAATAATCTAAGAATACAAAACAAAGAACAACAAAAACAATACAAAAACAAAGTTTAAGCACTCTGTGTACCATGGCACCATCCCAATTTGACAGGCGCAAGCATGCGCCAGCCTGGGTGGTTGAAATGATATTTCTATATTTCTGAAATGATTTATCTGCATTTGAGATAATTTATATTTTATTTTAAACTCTATTTTATATGAGGACATCGAAGTATATCCCTGTAAATCTGGAAGGTAGCATGTCTTATTGATGGCCACCATTTAAGGAGGAACTTGCTTACCGCAATAAATGTAGACTGTAGTTTTTTCTCACAAATAAGTTGTTTACTGGCACTATATATAAGGGAGTAAAAAGAAAATTGTACCCTCTTATCAATTGGAAGGTATGTGGGAAGTTGTATTTGAGTGTGGTCTGGTGCGAGACCATACAAATAGGTGCTCTCCAAGGAGCTATACAAATAGGTGCTACCATGCACATAAGTGATCTGTGATAAGCTAGTGAAAGAATCATAGTTCCTTCACTCACTTCCAGCAGAGCAGCTATGTGAATGGTAGAACCTATTTGTATGGTTTCTTTGAGAACACCTATTTGTGTGGTCTCATACTGAGTATGATTGTTATATTTTGGTTAAGGTTTTGGTAATATGGCATTGTCACAATATTAACTCGCATTAACAATCTTGTTGTCTTTTGCAAATATAGAAAAATGCTTGATAGAAAGTAATGGAATAATATTTTGAATTATGCAAGTGCATTACGATATAATTTTATAGTTTAGATGATGGGCCTCGGTGCAACATATTCCCCAGTTTCTTATAATGGACAATGGAACCTCCTTTAGCTATTGATAAATGTATCTTTTGATACAGCTTTGTTGCATTTTGTATTTGTGCTCCCCTTTGGAATAGTTAAAACTGGCCAGTAGAGGAGATGGATTGACCATTACTCACAACTGAATCAAAGTAAAATGTTTAAATGGATATAAAATGTTGGTTCAGTTGGCAGTTATCACTGATGCATTGACTTGGACACTGTTAGAAGGTGTATGCATGTGAGAGGCTTGCACTGGTGTGGAGGAAATATGGAAGGTTTAGTGATCTGTACACTCTTTGTGAACATAAGTAGTTCTGGTGTGTAGGGAGATATTACTTCTATGAAGAAAGATGAGAAAGTAGTTAAAGATATCAATTATTTGTTCATTATGAAAAGGAGTCTTGAAAAGGCTCCAAATTTGAAAAGCTTGTTTCTCTGTTTGGTTAGATAGAATATGGTATGGAATCAAGCACCTTACTGCCAATTTACCATCATTATCACAATTTGATTTTGGTTGCTGTCTTAAATTCTTCACTTCCGGTCATTTTACCAAAGCTATGTAAAACTTTGAAACAAGCTCTTTAAATGTACTTATTTGGAAGTTATGTGACAACAAGCACCACCCTTTGCAATAGTATCTTTATGTTGTGACAGTGGGTTTATTTTCTCAGATATTTTGCACATTGCATTCTAAGGCTGGGAGATAATGTGTTACACACATTATTATCTAGGGTCACATGTTGTTTCTCCTTTTACATTAAACAGTTTTCATGTTTATGTGTCTATTGTCCTAGCGATCATTTATCATTAATGATTATTATGTTGTGTCCTTTGCTTTTTAACTCATTTGTGAATTCAATGGTAGCATGACTATATGTATAGTTGACTAGACTCACTAAACCATGCGATGAAGTGCTTAGTCTAGAGTGATCTTGGTTACTGATGGTGGTCTTTTGTATTTATGATTGTAGTCTTAGAAAAGCACAATCATTGATAGCATTTGAAATCAACTAGAATTATAGATATCTGGAAATCAAGCAGTTATTAGCAAGAATGGCTTATTATGCTTTCTTAACCTGTTTAAGCACAAATTGTATATTGGGCAGTGAATTTTTAGAGCCTGCAGGTTTTGCTTTACTCAGTTTCACTCACAAGGAATCTAAATAGTGGTATTGAAAAATCCCTAGATTGGGTTTTGGATTTATGCTAGCCATCCATCAAAGAGCTTTCACACATATTGGAGTTAGCCTCTGGAAAAGGCTAAATTGAAAAATCAAGGTAGTGTCATGAATGCATGCTGTTGCATCCAAAGTTAAGGTGCCATCACAAACAATATCTAAATGTCGTGATCATGCTTTTGTATTGTACTTATGTTTGTAGAGGGGGCAGTTGAATAATAAGATCCATTCATAGGTAGATAATTTTGAAGTGAAATGAAGTTAGAATGATATCTAAAAGTGTTATTTTAGTAATAGAAATAGCTATTGCTTTTTAGGAGCAAGAAGTAGCTGTATTGAAAGCTCAAATAGAACACCTAACAAAGCAACTTGAAAATCCTACTGAAGACACATCTGAAGAATTGCTGAAGTTACGGACATACAACGCCAAATTGCAATACCAAAAAGTTCATCTAGAAAGAGTAAGATTTTCATTTAGCTCTTTGTTGTGATGCTGTGTATTTCAGATTGATATAATTTGTACAGCTGCAGTGAATAATGGACATCTTTAGCACAATAGGTCCCATTATGCAAAGTGATGATATTCTTATGATTCTTAAGCCCACAAGCTCTTCATGTGTATGATTCAGCACAATTTTTATCTATAATATACAGAGCATTGTTGAGTTATTTTTAACAACTTTGTGTGGAGGAGTTGTATTGTACCATAGGCATTAGATAACTGTTCATGATAGGGAAGATTAGAATGCATTTAATCTTAATTTTGGCCAAACCTAGGAAGAAACATCTTGATGCATCAAACCAGACTCTCCAAGCATCAATTTGTAAGGATATTGTAGAAATTGTATTTGATTTCTACAATCTTGTCACAAATGTATTTGTAAATGATTGATTTTAGGAGTGTATTTGCCACAATGATTTGTACTTACTTTCAGGTTTTTTCACATTACACTTCATCAACATTAAGTATGCTTTTCAAATTGGGCTGGTTCCTACCTAAAGATTTGTTTTAGGGGATGTCAGGTCTCAGGCTGTTGAGTTGGCAATTTTTGCTATAAAAAGTAGCTGTTGGTTGGTACAGTATATAATCATGGCTGTTTTCATTGGAATGATGTCAATGGTATGCCAGTCTATGTGCAACAGGGATACTGATGGTAGCCTAGTAGTAAAGGGGACTGCTTGTGTGCACTAAATATGTGCATTGAGAGCCTATACAAATAAGATGTCCAGAGTATGCACCCTCATGGAAAAACTCTTAGATTTCATGCATCCCAATTTGCTATGGGGATCACTTTTTCAACAGCACAGCCTATCAATGGATGTAGAATTATAATCTCATAAATTATAACTTCAATTATATCATTGCTAGCTATAGTTTTAAATATGTTAATTAGGAAATAGACAAATCTATTGTAGAGAACATTGTGAGAAAGTATTGATGGTAAAAGTGTGGAATACATACTAACATACATACGTACATACATACATACATACATACATACATATATATATATATATATATATATATATATATATATATATATATATATATATATAGATTCAAAAATATACTTTCTTGTGTTGTAAACATTTTGATTTAGTATCTTCATTAGTACTAACCTTACAATGCTACGTGGCCTACTTCAATTTCCTACATAGCAATGGGGTGACAATAGGTGCCACCCAAAGGGAGCCTGCTTATTAACAATTGTTCCAGTAGTAAAGCACATTTAAGGGAGAGGGCCGAAAGTGTGAAGAAAGAAGCAATAGAGTGAGAAAGTGTAGACAGAGGGCACATAGGAAGTGTAAATTGAATGTTAGACATAGCAATAGGTGAGGAAATACTGGAGAGTGAAAAGAATAGGCTGATAACACTAAGAAACTGAGCCTACTAAAAGAGAAGTTAAGATTTTACAAATCTGACGTATAGTCCTTCTGGTGCAAAACTGTCTAACTTGAACTGCTAGATCGCTTGCCTATGTCTAGACTCCCCCAAAACTGTCTATGATCAGAAAACTACCATCCTCCGTACAATCGTGGTGGGTTGCTTCAGTAAAATGTCTAAAAAGATCTGCCTGTATGACTACTTCTCCTTTAGAAAACCTTCTGCTAGCTGACTTGTATTTATTATGTTTTACCCTAAATGACGTGAAAGTACTTCCTACATACTGCTTGCCAGAAGCCTCACAGCCCAACAGATACACTACCCCTTACGAATAACATGCATATCTACTGCTAATCTTAAATTCACTTCTGGAGACATTGGATCTAAAGGTGCTACCTTCAGACATTAACCTACACATCTGACATCTCGATTTATCACGTCTAAAATAACCCTGATCTAATTCTATCTGCAACTTTGGATGCTTGGCACTAACTAAACTATCCTTAAGGATGGGGGCATGTCAGAGTAACACAAGAGGCCGTTCTCGATACTCTGTAGCTCACAAAGTGCTGGGTGACATGATACTCCAAACGGAATACAGTTATTGGTTTTTGCAGGGTACTTACCATTAGGTACTCATCTTAACTGTTGCCTTTGAAATTAATTTTAACTTTCTTCTTCCTTCTTTGGAATTAGAATTGGTTTGAAGTTTGACTAAAGACCTACAAAATTTCAATTTTAAAGTTTGCTTTATTTTGCTTTTCTATTCCAGATATTTTTTAAGTTGTATAGAGCAAAAGTTGACAATCGCTTCCGTTTACTTCTACACGTATCTTCAGCGTCTGGTAACAGCGACCCTAGCTTTTTCACTGTTCTCCACTTCTCTTCACAATCCTGTTTTATGATCTTTAAGTTTATTCCTTTTGTTTTTACGCATCTGAATGGAGCTCTTTCAAGCGTCGTCTCTTACGTTTTTGAGTCATCGACTTTAAGATTATCTTCCAGCAATATGTCTTTTACGTATGAACTGAAGTCCTTTTGATTTTGCTTGTATGTTGTCATGAAATCTACAGCATAAGCTTATATTGTTTCTTGTGGAAGGATTGAGTTTTATCTGCACTGAAATAGGGTGACCCCATATTGCTTCGAGAAGGCTATATGTTGACATTCTTTAGTTTGATGTGTTGTATTGGACAGGAATGATTACAGAGTTTTTAACATTCTCTCTCTTTTTGTGATGTCAAATGCACTACTAATGTCAATACCGGTTATGTAGATTTGTTCCTGATAATCTTGAATTCGGGCTATGAGCCATCTGTTAGCCCAAACTATTTCAGGAATACTGCGAAATTGTCTGTATGCGCTTTGTGATTCAGATAGGAAATATTCTACTCTTGGCTTCAATCTTTCTAAAACGATGTTTGACAGCATTTTCCTGATAATCGGCAGTATTATGACTGACCTTAAATTCTTAATTGAGCCTTTAATTTTTTCTGGCTTTGTTAGAGGAACTAAAATTCCATTTCCTGCGGCGGTGTCAGCATGCTTTTCGAGAGCTTCATTCATTATAGTTGGAAGAATATTACGGAGTATATCTGGACCATATTTAATTAACTCTTCTGATATGTTGTCGTATCCATCTGATCGATTGTTGTTTAGTTTACTTTTCATTTTTTATTCTTTCGTAATCGGAGAATCAAGTTTTGTGGATCTCTTTTGAAGAGCTCTCATATTTTAACTTTGTCATCTTTGAATTGGGTTCCAAAGTGATTTCTTATAATTTTATAAATTTGTTTTGGGTTGACTGCATGTCTTCCATTTTCATCATGTATGTAGGGGTTTTCGAATTCTCTCCCCGATAACGTTGTTAACTGCATTTAAATTTTTCCAGAGTCTTTGATTTTCTCTTCTTTCAATTCTAATTAGGTTCTTCTTAATGTGATGTAGTATATTATCTCTTTCAGTTTTTATCATTTGCACTTTTTGTCCGTATCTTGGCAGTTGTTAATATGTATCTTGAGCGCTTTTTGTTCTCTCGATAGTTTTTCGATCTCCCTATTTTCAAGTCTTTTGTTGTTGTTGTTGTGTGCTCTACTAAAGCTGCTGTTAACTCCATCGACTGAACTTGTTTTCCATTCGATTTCTTTGCTATCAAGCTTATTTGTTTTTGCTTCTAATGTTGTGTGATATTCTCTTTTTGTTTTTGTGTATCATTAATGGGTATTGAACTATTACATGTTTTCTTACTCTCTGGGATTTTTTTCTTGTACAATCTGTACAATCTTTTCAAACAAAATTTACAGCTTTTCTCAGCAGTGAAAAACGTAGCTTGAAAAAATTGGTTTTCAGAGGTTGTTTTTTTCTTTTATTATATATTTTCATCGTATTGTATTTATGAAGGGGAACCATTTTGAACTTAGCATGTGTGGTAGGCACCATTTTGCAGAAGTGCGAGTTTATCATGATCTTCTGTAATAGACTCAAATTCAGGTAAAGAGTGTGATTGTTTGACTTTTTGATGCTTCTTGTCAATATGTCAATATCCATTTAAATCACGGAACGGTAACCTTTTGTCCATCGGAGCCAAATCTTATGATATCAAGCTTGTTGGTCTGACAGACGGGGCCATTATGGTTAAGCCTATAAGTTTCCTTGCAAATGCAAGTTAAATATGGTCATGTGTACCATGCAGGTCCTACCTACAGGTTAAAAAGCTACTTTAAGTTTTTTTATTATTTTTATGAGTGGAAACATAGAGTGTTGTCTTTTCTTCAATTTCATTTGTTGCCTAAGTCTGTAAAGTCGATAGACCACTAGGAGCTTGTTTATGGACTGGATTTTGACTCTTGGGCCGGAGGTTGCTCATCCCCTTTTTAATTGCATCTCAGGGTAATATAGCAATGCTAACTTCCATTTCACTTGCAGTTATTTGGTATATTGAACGTAGTGTTCTTTGTAGGCAATAATGGATGAGAAGGCCAAATCTGAGAAGAAGATGTTGAATGTGAAAGCATTGTTGTCATCAATATTTGCAAAGGCAATTGAATCGTCTTATCCCGAATGCGACAATTTGCCAGTATTGATCCAAGTTGCACAGAATGATAAATTTGGTGATTATCAATGCAACAGTGCCATGGCCATTGCGAAGGTATGAGGGCTTCACATTTGTTTCTTGATGTGTAGTAACTTTAGCAGTTGAATGCAGATAGATAGTTTCTTAAAGATTTGTTCGGCAAAGTACTCGTAAGTCCCAAACAGGGGTTGCAATAGTAGGAATGATTAGAAGTCTCCTGAAAACTGAATAATCGGGGGGGGGGGGCTGGAATAAACGTGGAAAGCGTGGAATGGGAAATTTCTCAAAATATAGTAGCTATGTTTCTGTTTGGCAAGTCATTTGAACTGCAGACAATATAAAAAATACGATTTTCTCACGTCTCTTATTGTTCGATCAAACTACAAACTCGGAAATGATAAACGGGGGATTTGGAATAAGGATGTACTGGGTGTATATTTTTCAAAAAGTTAATATCTGGGGGCTACGTTTATTCGGGACTCAAGAGTAGGTACTCTTTGCTATCATCAAAACTTGCAGTCTACTGTTGTAGGTTTTGCTTCTAAATGCTTGTAAATACCGATTCCCGCAACGAAGGCTATAAAAGTAATTGGGCCGTAGATAGGGTAAAGCAGGAAGACAATAGAACGAGACAAGTCTTAGCAGCAAAATAAAATGATATATTCACTCAGCAGCAGATAAATACTACAGCAGCAAGCGGCTCTAGGTCATCGTTGTGTTTGTTTTCATTTTCTTGACTTTACATTTTCCATCACAATCTTTGCAGATTCATTTGTATTCTAGAATTATTAGGGAAATTAAGTCAATATGATTAAACTTGAGTAACTAGTCCCTTTGATGCCAATTGCTAGTAGGCTATCTTGTCTTCATGAGAAGGTTGGTGCTTAACAGTAAAATATATGAAAAACTTCTGAAGGGTAAAATGGCTGAAATTGAAAAGTATTTTACCTCTCTTTATCTAGTTTTACTTGAGTTAGAGTTTGTTAACATGGCGTTTGTTGATTGGAGGTAGAGTTGGGTATCAAAAGTGTGATTTAGTGACTCACAGAGTTGTTGTGATTAGGCATCAATCAAACAAGTGTGGTTTGTCATAGCAAGATCTCATTGACTATCCAGAATGTACCAGAACACATAAAAATGGTAATTTTTGGGTTACTAGGTAAACGAGATCATCTTTTCATTTACATGTTTTGGAATCCGTTTACAGACTGAAAATCCTGAGTTGTTTACTTTTTTCCCTTAGGTTCTTCAGCCAAATTAACACATCTTCTGTGATAGGGGCTTATTCCAAGGGGGCCTATTGAAACTTCATAATTCTAGGATGGGAGCTCATTCGAGGGGGGTTTTCAAAAGGGACCAATTCTAGGATGTACGGTATGATGTTTTTTCTGACATGGCACACTGACACCTCAATTAGTAGGATCAAGTTGTATGACTGGTGGTACAGTAAAAACCTGCATATAGGAAACTCATTTTTTACAGATCAGGCCGACAGATTACTTATAAAAGGAGTAAATTGTGAAAAACAGGCTGATGAGTTTCTTATAAAAGTGAGTTTCTTATAAGATTATGAAAATAGCTGGATCAACTTGGAAAAGTGATAACTTCATAACTGATAATTAATACTGTATCCTATTGTATTTTAATTTCTTACTTAAGGCTTTGCATTATACATGTCACGAACCAAACACTCCACATTAACGAAAAAGGGGACACTGACAGCAATTTTATTCTAAAATTGGTACGTAAAAGACACTGGAAAAAATTCAGGGTGACCAGTTTCTGATAAGTGCGTTTCTTATATATGGGTTTTTACTGTATCTTTAGTCCCATTCAATATTACCCATTTCACATATGGAACACCTATACAAACCTATTTCTATCATAAGTTTCCAAAGCTGTGTACATATTGTAAAAGTCTATTTCTATCATTTCTGTTAAATAGCGAGATGACTATAGATATGATAAAATTCTTTGGATAAGCGCACCCTCTTATTAGAGATAAAGAAACCTGGAGAAGGTATTGTATGAGATCAGTCAGCACAATGACAGTTTCGTTCAGAACGTGGCATTGTACATATAAGGCAATATAGTAACTGATTTTGTAACGCCGCACCTTTTGATTAGGAGTTCTAAATAACCTAATGTTTTCACATGTAGGGGTGGTAATTACATCATTCACCTGTTATGGTAGTTTCATCATCATTATCTTTCTATACAGGTAACATGTTTTTATATAAGTCAAGTATATAATGAGATTGAGGAGATATATTTCCGCTGCCTCACAGGATTGAGGAATTCATGATCAAATAAAGTGTTATGATTTGATATGGCGAGTTGGGATGTTTATAAGAATACCTTTGTTTGCACTGCGCCGGCGTCTTGGAAATCCTATTCTTGATGTTGGATCTAGGAAACAACGTTTGTCGGGATAATTTTGGTAAAACATTTTAAGTATAATAGCTTTTAAGAGTAGCCATGTATATCGGTCTTTAAGATGGTGTTGAACTAATGTAATTGAACAGTATGTCAGTTGATATTGTAAGAGAGTTTCCTTAAGATATTCAAATAAGTAATTTGTTACACACCTTTGTTTAGGAATACCTAATCTTTCGCTGAGCCTCAATATTCTTAATCTGTTTGTGATTTTGAGACTAAGAATATGCTTAAATTATTCTTAAATTTCGGGACTTTTGAGCATTAATACTCGTATAGAATACATTGGTATTCTGAAAAGTGTGTAACTAACACCCCCCAAAGCGTTGCTGAGTCGCATTGTAATGAACTGACTCAAAAACCCGATCAATGAAGCCCACATTTGTTTTGCGTTCTAAAGAAAACTAAAGTTAGCAAGACATCTAAGCTTTGATGAAGCTTGAGCCTTGCATTATTCTTAAATTTTTAACGATTCTGAGCCTTGATATTCTTATAGACTTTTAAAAAAGTATTTACATTATGGCGAAACGCTGCTTGTATAGTATAATGTGAAATAATTTAGTATGGAATAGTATACTATAAAATACTGGAAAAATATTGGAGTATTTGGTAAAATATAATACATGTTGGGATAATGTGAGATTTAAATTGTATTTCGGTAGTTTCATACCTCAAGTATGTTAAGTAAAACCATATTTTTACACACATAAAGACTTACATTAGTTCATCCTCAGAATTTTCGTTGCCCCGCGGTAACCTCCTCAGTGAGAATTGGTCGAATTCTCGTTCTCATGATTTCTTCTTTAAAGAAGTTCGGTAAATTATCACGTCGAATACGATCTCTTTCACGAAAATTCTGAGGATGAACTAATGTAAGTGTTTATGTGTGTAAAAATATGGTTTTACTTAACATACTTAAGGTATGAAACTACCGAAATACAATTTGAGTCACAACACTCGGGATCTGATTCATTCACTTGCAATAAGCACCTGTGAACGGAAATGTAATGTGAGATTTGATTTGGCGAATTGAGAAGTTTATAGGAATACCTTTGTTTGCACTGCGCCGGCGTCTTGGAATCCTATTCTCGACGTTGGATCTAGGAAACAACGTTTGTCGGGATTATTTTGGTAAAACATTTTAAGTATAACAGCTTTTAAAAGTAGCCATATATATTGGTCTTTAAGATGGTGTTGAGCTAATGTAATTGAAGCTTAATCTGTTTGTGATTTTGAGACTAAGAATATGCTTAAAGTATTTCTAAAGTTTGGTAATTTTTGAGCATTAATACTCGTATAGAACATATTCGTATTCTGACAAGTGTGTATCTAACACTCCCCAAAACGTTGCTGAGTCGTATTGTAGTGTACGGACTCAAAGACCCGATCAATGAAGCTCACACTTGCTTTGCTTCCTGAAGAAAACTAAAGTTAGCAAGACATCTAACCTTTGATGAAGATTGCGCCTTGCATTATTCTTAAATTTCAGCGATTCTGAGCCTCGATATTCTTATAGACTATATTCTTATATCAAAATTTTTATACCATAACGGAATGCTGTTTATATAGTATAATGTGCCAAATTCTACTATACAATGGTATAATATAAAATAATTGAAATTTTTTGGAGTATTTGGTAAAGATAATACATGTTGATATAATGTGAGATATGATTTGGGGAATTGAGATGTTTATAGGAATACCTTTCTTTCCTCCGTATCGACGTCTTCTAGATCTTCTCCTTGAGGCTGGATCTAGGAAACGATGTTTGTCACAGATTGTTGTTTGCAAAAATTATCAACTGTAGTTGACTTTAGGAATAGTGATATTGGTTGACTTTAGGAATAGTGATATTGATCTGTAAGATGACGCTACAATTATATAACTGAACAGTCTGTTAGTTTATATTGTAATACAATGTGGTTAAAATTTGGACAATGCTACACCGGAGTGCGCTTTGTATAGTATAATGTGAGAAAGTGGATTTTAGAGTAATACAACGTAAAATAGTTGGAAAATATAATGAATGTACTAAAGTGTAATTAAGTGTTTTGTAAAGATAATGCATGTTGATATAATGTGAGATGTGATTTGGGGAATTGAGATGTTTATAGGAATACCTTTCTTTCCTCCGTATCGACGTCTTCTAGATCTTCTCCTTGAGGCTGGATCTAGGAAACGATGTTTGTCACAGATTGTTGTTTGCAAAAATTATCAACTGTAGTTGACTTTAGGAATAGTGATATTGGTTGACTTTAGGAATAGTGATATTGATCTGTAAGATGACGCTACAATTATATAACTGAACAGTCTGTCAGTTTATATTGTAATACAATGTGGTTAAAATTTGGACAATGCTACACTGGAATGCACTTTGTATAGTATAATGGTAGAAAGTGGATTTTAGAGTAATACAACGTAAAATAGTTGGAAAATATGGTGAATGTAATAAAGTGTAATTAAGTGTTTTGTAAACATAATACGTGTTGATATAATGTGAGATGTGATTTGGGGAATTGAGATGTTTATAGGAATACCTTTCTTTCCTCCGTATCGACGTCTTCTAGATCTTCTCCTTGAGGCTGGATCTAGGAAACGATGTTTGTCACAGATTGTTGTTTGCAAAAAGTATCAACTATAGTTGACTTTAGGAATAGTGATATTGGTTGACTTTAGGAATAGTGATGTTGATCTGTAAGATGACGCTACAATTATATAATTGAACAGTCTGTCAGTTTATATTGTAATACAATGTGGTTAAAATTTGGACAATGCTACACTGGAATGCACTTTGTATAGTATAATGGTAGAAAGTGGATTTTAGAGTAATACAACGTAAAATAGTTGGAAAATATGGTGAATGTAATAAAGTGTAATTAAGTGGTTTGTAAAGATAATGCATGTTGATATAATGTGAGATGTGATTTGGGGAATTGAGATGTTTATAGGAATACCTTTCTCTCCTCCGTATCGACGTCTTCTAGATCTTCTCCTTGAGGCTGGATCTAAGAAACGATGTTTGTCACAGATTGTTTTTTGCAAAAATTATAAACTATTGTTGAATTTGGGAATAGTGATATTGGTTGACTTTAGGAATAGTGATATTGATCTGTAAGATGACGCTACAATTATATAATTGAACAGTCTGTCAGTTTATATTGTAATACAATGTGGTTAACATTTGGACAATGCTACACCGGAGTGCGCGTTGTATAGCATAATGTGAGAAGGTGGAGTTTAGAGTAATACAACGTAAAATAGTTGGAAAATATGGTGAATGTAATAAAGTGTAATTAAGTGGTTTGTAAAGATAATGCATGTTGATATAATGTGAGATGTGATTTGGGGAATTGAGATGTTTATAGGAATACCTTTCTCTCCTCCGTATCGACGTCTTCTAGATCTTCTCCTTGAGGCTGGATCTAAGAAACGATGTTTGTCACAGATTGTTGTTTGCAAAAAGTATGAACTATAGTTGAATTTGGGAATAGTGATATTGGTTGACTTTAGGAATAGTGATATTGATCTGTAAGATGACGCTACAATTATATAACTGAACAGTCTGTCAGTTTATATTGTAATACAATGTGGTTAACATTTGGAGAATGCTACACTGGAATGCACTTTGTATAATATAATGTGAGAAACTGGATTTTAGAGTAATACAACGTAAAATAGTTGGAAAATATAGTGAATGTAATAAAGTGTAATTAAGTGGTTTGTAAAGATAATGCATGTTGATATAATGTGAGATGTGATTTGGGGAATTGAGATGTTTATAGGAATACCTTTCTCTCCTCCGTATCGACGTCTTCTAGATCTTCTCCTTGAGGCTGGATCTAAGAAACGATGTTTGTCACAGATTGTTGTTTGCAAAAAGTATCAACTATAGCTGAATTTGGGAATAGTGATATTGGTTGACTTTAGGAATAGTGATATTGATCTGTAAGATGACGCTATAATTATATAATTGAACAGTCTGTCAGTTTATATTGTAATACAATGTGGTTAACATTTGGACAATGCTACACCGGAGTGCGCTTTGTATAGCATAATGTGAGAAGGTGGATTTTAGAGTAATACAACGTAAAATAGTTGGAAAATATGGTGAATGTAATAAAGTGTAATTAAGTGGTTTGTAAAGATAATGCATGTTGATATAATGTGAGATGTGATTTGGGGAATTGAGATGTTTATAGGAATACCTTTCTCTCCTCCGTATCGACGTCTTCTAGATCTTCTCCTTGAGGCTGGATCTAAGAAACGATGTTTGTCACAGATTGTTGTTTGCAAAAATTATAAACTATTGTTGAATTTGGGAATAGTGATATTGGTTGACTTTAGGAATAGTGATATTGATCTGTAAGATGACGCTACAATTATATAATTGAACAGTCTGTCAGTTTATATTGTAATACAATGTGGTTAACATTTGGACAATGCTACACCGGAGTGCGCTTTGTATAGCATAATGTGAGAAGGTGGATTTTAGAGTAATACAACGTAAAATAGTTGGAAAATATGGTGAATGTAATAAAGTGTAATTAAGTGGTTTGTAAAGATAATGCATGTTGATATAATGTGAGATGTGATTTGGGGAATTGAGATGTTTATAGGAATACCTTTCTCTCCTCCGTATCGACGTCTTCTAGATCTTCTCCTTGAGGCTGGATCTAGGAAACGATGTTTGTCACAGATTGTTGTTTGCAAAAAGTATCAACTATAGCTGAATTTGGGAATAGTGATATTGGTTGACTTTAGGAATAGTGATATTGATCTGTAAGATGACGCTACAATTATATAATTGAACAGTCTGTCAGTTTATATTGTAATACAATGTGGTTAACATTTGGACAATGCTACACCGGAGTGCGCTTTGTATAGCATAATGTGAGAAGGTGGATTTTAGAGTAATACAACGTAAAATAGTTGGAAAATATGGTGAATGTAATAAAGTGTAATTAAGTGGTTTGTAAAGATAATGCATGTTGATATAATGTGAGATGTGATTTGGGGAATTGAGATGTTTATAGGAATACCTTTCTCTCCTCCGTATCGACGTCTTCTAGATCTTCTCCTTGAGGCTGGATCTAGGAAACGATGTTTGTCACAGATTGTTGTTTGCAAAAAGTATCAACTATAGCTGAATTTGGGAATAGTGATATTGGTTGACTTTAGGAATAGTGATATTGATCTGTAAGATGACGCTACAATTATATAACTGAACAGTCTGTCAGTTTATATTGTAATACAATGTGGTTAAAATTTGGACAATGCTACACTGGAATGCACTTTGTATAGTATAATGGTAGAAAGTGGATTTTAGAGTAATACAACGTAAAATAGTTGGAAAATATGGTGAATGTAATAAAGTGTAATTAAGTGTTTTGTAAACATAATACGTGTTGATATAATGTGAGATGTGATTTGGGGAATTGAGATGTGTATAGGAATACCTTTCTCTCCTCCGTATCGACGTCTTCTAGATCTTCTCCTTGAGGCTGGATCTAGGAAACGATGTTTGTCACAGATTGTTGTTTGCAAAAATTATCAACTATAGTTGACTTTAGGAATAGTGATATTGGTTGACTTTAGGAATAGTGATGTTGATCTGTAAGATGACGCTACAATTATATAATTGAACAGTCTGTCAGTTTATATTGTAATACAATGTGGTTAAAATTTGGACAATGCTACACCGGAATGCACTTTGTATAGTATAATGGTAGAAAGTGGATTTTAGGGTAATACAACGTAAAATAGTTGGAAAATATGGTGAATGTAATAAAGTGTAATTAAGTGGTTTGTAAAGATAATGCATGTTGATATAATGTGAGATGTGATTTGGGGAATTGAGATGTTTATAGGAATACCTTTCTCTCCTCCGTATCGACGTCTTCTAGATCTTCTCCTTGAGGCTGGATCTAAGAAACAATGTTTGTCACAGATTGTTGTTTGCAAAAATTATAAACTATTGTTGAATTTGGGAATAGTGATATTGGTTGACTTTAGGAATAGTGATATTGATCTGTAAGATGACGCTATAATTATATAATTGAACAGTCTGTCAGTTTATATTGTAATACAATGTGGTTAACATTTGGACAATGCTACACCGGAGTGCGCTTTGTATAGCATAATGTGAGAAGGTGGATTTTAGAGTAATACAACGTAAAATAGTTGGAAAATATGGTGAATGTAATAAAGTGTAATTAAGTGGTTTGTAAAGATAATGCATGTTGATATAATGTGAGATGTGATTTGGGGAATTGAGATGTTTATAGGAATACCTTTCTCTCCTCCGTATCGACGTCTTCTAGATCTTCTCCTTGAGGCTGGATCTAAGAAACGATGTTTGTCACAGATTGTTGTTTGCAAAAAGTATGAACTATAGTTGAATTTGGGAATAGTGATATTGGTTGACTTTAGGAATAGTGATATTGATCTGTAAGATGACGCTACAATTATATAATTGAACAGTCTGTCAGTTTATATTGTAATACAATGTGGTTAACATTTGGACAATGCTACACCGGAGTGCGCTTTGTATAGCATAATGTGAGAAGGTGGATTTTAGAGTAATACAACGTAGAATAGTTGGAAAATATGGTGAATGTAATAAAGTGTAATTAAGTGGTTTGTAAAGATAATGCATGTTGATATAATGTGAGATGTGATTTGGGGAATTGAGATGTTTATAGGAATACCTTTCTCTCCTCCGTATCGACGTCTTCTAGATCTTCTCCTTGAGGCTGGATCTAAGAAACGATGTTTGTCACAGATTGTTGTTTGCAAAAAGTATCAACTATAGCTGAATTTGGGAATAGTGATATTGGTTGACTTTAGGAATAGTGATATTGATCTGTAAGATGACGCTATAATTATATAATTGAACAGTCTGTCAGTTTATATTGTAATACAATGTGGTTAACATTTGGACAATGCTACACCGGAGTGCGCTTTGTATAGCATAATGTGAGAAGGTGGATTTTAGAGTAATACAACGTAAAATAGTTGGAAAATATGGTGAATGTAATAAAGTGTAATTAAGTGGTTTGTAAAGATAATGCATGTTGATATAATGTGAGATGTGATTTGGGGAATTGAGATGTTTATAGGAATACCTTTCTCTCCTCCGTATCGACGTCTTCTAGATCTTCTCCTTGAGGCTGGATCTAGGAAACGATGTTTGTCACAGATTGTTGTTTGCGAAAATTATCAACTATTGGTGAATTTGGGATTAGTGATACTTATTGATCTATAAAATGGTGGTAAACTAGTGGAATTGAAGAGTCTGATAGGTTATGTCCAATGTAGTTAAGAGTTTCATATGAGTAGGTTATTATATTATACTGGATGGTCGTGGTATATTAAAGTGCGACAAAGTGTGGTATAGAATGGTATAATGTAAGATAATGGAAAAATATGGTGAATGGAAGAAAGTTGTATGAAGTATTTGGTATAATCCATATTGATATAATGTGAGGTGTGATTTGGCGAATTGAGATGTTTATATAGATACCTTTCTTTCCGCGGTTCTGGCGCCCTGTATAGCTTATCCTCGACAGTGGATCTAGGAAGCAGTGATAATAATGTACATGTTAAATTGGAATATCATGTAGGGTGTGCATGTGTTTGACATATGTACTAGCAATATTGGGCTCTTCGTGTGACGTTTATGGTTTTAGTGACATATTATTTGTTAATACTGTAAGATAGGAATATATTGTGTGATGGGAAATTTAAGTGTATCGTGATTTTGTGTATTACGGTGTAATGCAATGGTATTGAAGATTGCCTTATATCAAAATATAAAATATAAGAGTATATTAGATATCATAACGTAATAATACATATTTGTTGGTATAGTGTGATAAAGTCTTAGGCAAAATATGGGCATTGCTGTAGAATGTGGATCATTATGTCTTAGTTACTAGGATCCGTCGTAAATAGTCGTAAGGATATTCGATTAGGGTTTTTTATTATATCTAGGTTCACAAATTTGATGTTACATTAAATAAACTTCATGAATAAGCTGTTCTGTGGTTGAGATTTGTCACTTGATGCATACAAGGCATATAAGATAAGTTTCTGCTGCCTTGCATGTTTTCCCTGACAATGGGAATACAATTCAACATGTTTCCTTTGATTCCCATGTTTCCAAGTTCCCGTCTAATAGGCTATAGTAGTTTCCATTAGCTACGGATGTATAAGCACACATGTATATGCTATTGATCACAGGTAGACGTTAAGATTCGATTTGGCTTTGTGATATTTGTTGAAGAATACCTGCCACGACGTCGTTTCCGAGCCTTTGAGAACTTAAAGATCTTGAGCTCGCATCTAGGAGAACAAATGTTAACTGATTTATTATACGTATTTAGTTGTACGATCAATCATAGTTTTATCTAAATGCACTATTACAAAAATATAATAACGTGGTTAAGTCTGTAATGCAGTGTTATATCAGTTAGAGATAACTGCACAATACGATGGCATGTGATGTCATCTGATTGTAATATTATGCAATATCAGTATTAGATAATAATATTATTAGATAATGTTTTATTTATTTAATTACCATAGATTATAATTGTAAGAAAATGGTTCTTTGTTAACATGCATTTGTTAAGACCTCGTTTTTCAACGCTTGAAACTACGACCCTAGAAACTGTTTGCGAAATAAAACTCAAATCTTTTCACACAAAATTTATCAAAGTTCAGAATCATAACACTCCTTCTCTCAAACTTTAACATCAACAACTCTGCATACCATAAGAACCAGTCAACCATACTAAACGGAACAATAAACACGACACCACATCACGTATGTATAATGCCCCTGGGAAACATGTGATAAATACAACACTACGCTTTAATGCCAATGAACAGACAACGACAACCACTCCACAAAAGCACATGGGACATAGCGTGACAATAATACGATAATATATAGTTCATATAATTTAGATTAGAATATTGTATAAAGCAATTCAAATGCAGTAGAATTTCTGGTCAATTCACTAAATTGTAATATAATTTGATATACACTAATACACACTTTTTTATAAGAGTGCCTAATTTTTCCCCGAGCTGTGATATTCTCAACATTTACTTTGAGCCAAAGAATATCCTTCTTGAATTATTCTTAATTTTAGCGATTTTGAGCATTAATACACGTATAGTCTGTACTCATATGATAAAAAGTGCATAACTGACAGTCTCATCTCGTCTTATCATGGCATAATGACTCCCGGACCGGATAAAAGAAATTCGAATAACCAAGATATATAATCCTTGATGAACCTTGAGCTTTGCAATATTCTTAAATTATTCTTAAATTTCAGACAGACAAAAATGTACTAACCTTGTTGGCTCTCTGCAGCACTCCAGATGTAGAGACTCAATAGTATCAATGCAAAGAGAAGTCCCTTTTTCATATTTGATTCTCTAGAAAGAGAGAAATTTTGCAGAGAACGGAATTTATTCTGAGCTTGAAAGAGTTTGTCGCAATATGAAGTGAAATTTTGGTAAAGAAGAACTTGTGGAATTTCACCTCAATTAGATATTGAACGTATCTTCTACATACCGTTACTTTCGCACATCCCAGTAAGCATCTATTGACGCTTTTCCTGGTCGTTAGGCTTACAACGATAGGACCATAGCACACATTATGAAGGTGGAAGTTTGTTAAGCCCCTGTTGCATTTCTCTGTCTTAGCGAGTCTTGGACTACAGATAGATTGTATACTTTTGTATAGTATACTCGAATTATGAAATAAGTCACCAGGTAGGAACAGCTGATCCAGTACATTTTATCGAACTTTTATACGTAATTGATTTGGTTGTAGGAAAGCGCAGCTTGATTATGAACTTTAGAACCAGAATTGCGACAAATAATAGAGACATTTCTTCGTCTTTTGGAGATGTTTTGATTACACGACATATACCGTTAAGCTTAGACATAGTCGGACCTAAGACCTAAACGTTTCGACTCAAACATGAGTGATCATCAGTAGAGGGATAAGAATAGGGAAAATAAAGTGTCCTATTATGACCTTTTGTACGATTTGTACAACTATATGCTTATAGTGAAATTTCTTAATTTTATGAGCGATCATGTAGTACTTTCTTATGAACTACTTTCTTTTAAAGAGAAGCATGTACTCCCATATCAATTAGCGACCCCACTGTATTTTTGTAACACCCACTATTGGAAAATAACTCAGCCACTGCCATTACTTCGTATGGCCATGGCGGGCCTGCAAGGGTGGGGCAAACAAGGAAATCTCGTTAAACGAGAAGTGAGTGGATACCTATTGGTCAATGTATGTAGCCAGACAAGTGCAGTAATCCTCTTGTCATGGGAGTTTTTCCCTGTTAACCTTCAAGCCATGTTAGATGTAGCTACTGGGCTGAGAACATTCTTATGTAAATGTCCCAGATACGCACCGATACTTTGAGCCTGGTATCTACGGCAAAGGCAAGCAAAGGGCTTTTGAAAAACATGCTTGAAATGGTAATTCATTGTATTTGACAACTTCACCCTTTTATTGTTTTATGGCGTAAGTAAGCAAGAACAAAGAGTTTAATTGATCGAAGCTAGATTATTGATTCGTTATTCAGCGTATTGTCAAGTAACTTTGCTATTATCTGTATCGAGAGTGATATGGATCACGTACGCTTGTACAACGTAAAGCAGAGGTGCTCCGATAAAACTGAGTTCAAATAGTGGAGCGGAAATTTGTGGGAGTATTTCGGGGCTTTTTTAGATTGCTTGGCGGGCGCGTACCATTGTGTTGCAATCATACATATTCAGTTTGAAAAGGCAAATACATCCAGTAAAGATTTAGTACTTTCTGTGCTGTGTTTTGTTATTTATACATCAGTTATGCGACAAGACCAGCATTAGAAAATAGGTTAAATAATTGTTGCTAGTATTGTCATTATTGATATCTATTTCTTAGTACTAATTATTTAATATTTGGCTTCACCTTTTGGTCGCTATCTCACGTTTCATTCTCTGATGAGTGTCAGACAAAAAAGTATTTTCAATATGCTGTATAATGCGTTCATTTTGTTTTGCGATGGTGAAATTACTTCTCATTATTGTTCCCAGATTTATCACGACAATTGGATGTGCTACCATGCTCGTGGTCCTTTGGTTTCGTCAAGAAATCACTTGGTTGTTCATAAAAAATACAGCTTTTGCTAGCTGTTCTCAACTGGCGCATTTCCATCCCTAATTTTGGGTGTATATTCTTAAAGTCACACCTTAATCTTGCTAATGTTTTTCATTCTAGAACAGTGGTTCCAAACCTTTTCAAATGATTTTGAATGGCGGTCCAGTATCTAGCTTGTTAATTGTTCACGAAGCTTTCTTAATCAAGTTAGCTGCAATGAATTATATGTCATCAAGAGATTTGCTAACTACCTTAACAATAATAAAGTGTTCTGTAGACGAATGCAAAGAATTTTAATTCCCCCCAATTTTCGTTACTTTGATTGATTCATAGCAGAACGGTTTGTTGTTGGCAACAAGAATCATTAGGCTCAACTCACTATGGGTCCAGCCACCTGTAAGAGTGCATATTAATCGTTGTATACCTTGAACCCTTACTAAATGATGAAAAGTTCACATTGAACTACGATAGTTGTGTGTCCAAGGTCTGCATTAAATAGTTATATTTGATATGAAAACTTCATTTTGATCACATGCACTATATGCAACTGGTTGAACAAATAACCAATTGATTCAGTGAAGTTATACTCTGGTAAGGGTATCATGCTTTTTCTCCCCGAATACGCCAGCATCTTAGATGAATGCAGACATTGAGAGCTCTGGATCTAGCGTATGTTTTGGCTATGGGCGCTGTCTGCCTTTCGTTGATGGTGGAGCGTTATTTTTCAGATCCATTGATAATCATGATCAATACCATAGCTGATCTAATATTCAGTTACAGAACTATTGCGCTTATGTTTGACTTTTTGATAGCGAAAAATTAAACGAAACCTACCTGGAATATGACAGCCGACCGATTGCATGAGGTATCAGCGAGAAATGGAGCTGCACCACTGATCAGTGAGCTGCACGAGAGGGAGCCCTACGCATGCGCATGCAGACATCATACCTTATTGACCCTTTTAACGCCGGCCCTTTAATGGCGTTAATGTTCCTGAAGCGACGTTAAAAGGGCCGGCGTTAAAAAGGCCGGTGTTAAAAGGGCCGGCGTAAAAAGGGCCGAAAATTCACGATTTTCCTCCAAGCAGCGGCGTTATTTTTTCAACTCTTATTTTTGGGACCATTCATTTATTACGTCATCAGAGAAGGGGGAAGGAGAAGGGGGGTGGAGATGCTGATATATGCAAGTATACTCGAATTAGGAATGCACTCAATCGGTTCAGAAATAAGAAAGACACCAACGTTGTATTTATAAAATAAAGAGATCTGTTTTAGAATGTGGTCAAGTGCTACAGTTAGTTCTACTAACTCAACAACAAACAGAAGAATGATATTGGAATCTTTAATTAACAGTTATTTAGATTTCCTGAAACGGATTTTCACACAATTGTACCAAACCGGAGGCTTCACAAACAGCATCAGAAATGTGGGACTTTTTAAACCCCGACAATATAATTCCTTTCGTTAATATAATTCCTCTGTTAGGTGTTTGTACATATCAATAATCCAACTTGCATGGAGTGGTTTGATAGTTGATAGTCGAACATCCACTCAACATCATGTGCCTGAACACCACGGTTCAGTTGCTCAAATACGTTCTCTGCGTACCAATCTTGGTGTCTCCCCACGGTGTAACTCTTAGCTCTCTTGGATCAGTTAAAAGTACTGTTGCTAGTATTACGCCTAGGCCGTTGCATATTCCAGAAGGAAGGCTAGAGATTCCCATTATGATGCACTTTGTTCACCAAAACAAACTCATTTTACAGAAAATGAAAACTTTTGTCGATGGACAAGTAAACAGAATGACAGAGGTATTCCCTTTCGAAGAAGTGTAAGAAGAATTAGAAATAACCGAAAAAGAGGAAGAAATCATTGTTGAATCTAGAGATTAAATGATAAATGACAATTGCGTAGCAAACGAAGATACGCGGACTTGTACTGAACTTCTTTTGATTGATGATTAAAAGTGTTACCAAAACATAGGAAAAGTGCGTAAATAATGTCTTTATCTATTTTCAATATCCTACATTTTTGAATGGTGTTAACTGTGGCCCAAAGTGGCGGTAGACCAAATTCCTTGCCTGGCGTTATAAGGGCTGGCGTAAAAAAGGCCGGCGTTAAATTAGGGCCGGCGTTAAAAGGGCCAGTAAAATAGCAAACAAATTTGCGCGTTTGTGTGCGTTTGTGTGTAATGAGGTGGCGAAGGAGCGAAGAAGTTTGACTTTGTTGAGAATGAACGTTAAACCCATTCCTGGCTGTTGTTGAGAATTACTGTATAATCAACGAGAGAATTACTGTATAATCAACGAGAGAATTAATGTATAATCAACGAGAGAATTACTGTATAATCAACGAGAGAATTACTGTATAATCAACGAGAGAATTACTGTATAATCAACGAGAGAATTACTGTATAATCAACGAGAGAATTAATGTATAATCAACGAGAGAATTACTGTATAATCAACGAGAGAATTACTGTATAATCAACGAGAGAATTAATGTATAATCAACGAGAGAATTACTGTATAATCAACGAGAGAATTACTGTATAATCAACGAGAGAATTACTGTATAATCAACGAGAGAATTACTGTATAATCAACGAGAGAATTAATGTATAATCAACGAGAGAATTAATGTATAATCAACGAGAGAATTACTGTATAATCAACGAGAGAATTAATGTATAATCAACGAGAGAATTACTGTATAATCAACGAGAGAATTACTGTATAATCAACGAGAGAATTAATGTATAATCAACGAGAGAATTAATGTATAATCAACGAGAGAATTACTGTATAATCAACGAGAGAATTACTGTATAATCAACGAGAGAATTAATGTATAATCAACGAGAGAATTACTGTATAATCAACGAGAGAATTACTGTATAATCAACGAGAGAATTACTGTATAATCAACGAGAGAATTACTGTATAATCAACGAGAGAATTACTGTATAATCAACGAGAGAATTAATGTATAATCAACGAGAGAATTACTGTATAATCAACGAGAGAATTACTGTATAATCAACGAGAGAATTAATGTATAATCAACGAGAGAATTACTGTATAATCAACGAGAGAATTACTGTATAATCAACGAGAGAATTACTGTATAATCAACGAGAGAATTACTGTATAATCAACGAGAGAATTAATGTATAATCAACGAGAGAATTACTGTATAATCAACGAGAGAATTACTGTATAATCAACGAGAGAATTACTGTATAATCAACGAGAGAATTACTGTATAATCAACGAGAGAATTACTGTATAATCAACGAGAGAATTACTGTATAATCAACGAGAGAATTAATGTATAATCAACGAGAGAATTACTGTATAATCAACGAGAGAATTAATGTATAATCAACGAGAGAATTACTGTATAATCAACGAGAGAATTACTGTATAATCAACGAGAGAATTAATGTATAATCAACGAGAGAATTACTGTATAATCAACGAGAGAATTACTGTATAATCAACGAGAGAATTACTGTATAATCAACGAGAGAATTACTGTATAATCAACGAGAGAATTACTGTATAATCAACGAGAGAATTACTGTATAATCAACGAGAGAATTACTGTATAATCAACGAGAGAATTAATGTATAATCAACGAGAGAATTACTGTATAATCAACGAGAGAATTACTGTATAATCAACGAGAGAATTACTGTATAATCAACGAGAGAATTACTGTATAATCAACGAGAGAATTACTGTATAATCAACGTTCAACTTTTCGGTTAAATGTCGGATAGTTCTTGTTTCCTCCGTTAGCCTAAGTTGTTACTTAGTATACAAGATTATATAGGTGACATTGCCCAACACAGCTTGGGCAGATCAGGAGACAAACCAACAGCCACAGGTGGATATTAAAACATTCTTGTGGAACTGTAGGAGTGCTGTTGGAAAACACCAGTATTGATTTCGACAATTTCAACTAGGCTGATAAACAACTACGGATTTTTTTTGAAATGCATTTTAATTGACTCCTCGCTCATCAAAATCGTAGCAATCATGACAACCATCACGATCACCACCAGTTACAGTTTGTTATCATTGTGTGAGGATTAGAATACATAAAGAAGTTATTACTCCTTCGGGATCAGCCTTCAGAATTTATTCCTATGTCTGATAGCGAAAATTACTATACATTTAAGTTTGTGATTAAGATAGCACAAGAAAATATCTTGGGACCTTAGGAGTATGAGAATAGCTATAGCGAAAGCAACAGATTGCGTTCTTATGTAGTAAAAAATAAAAATTTGAAGGTGTAAACTATTAGTTTTTGGGTTTAGTAAACTATTAGCACTGAAAAGGGCAGGGGGCAAGAATTATTTACAGGGCACCGAAGATATGCTTTTAGTCCCATTGCAGCAGGCATCTCTGGTCAATCATAATCATAATCATAGTCATAATCATAATGATATGTTGGCTTGTAATATATATATATAAATATATATATATATATATATACACACATATATTTATATATATAGTTAATACAAACTAATTAAAACCAACTATTTAAGAAAGAGAAGGTATGAGATAATAATACAATTACACCCTTTTTTACAAATTAAACAATTACATGATTTGCTATCCCATTGTTTTAATTTCGGCAAGGTACCAGCTTTCTTCATTTCATCATCTAAAGTACTTCATAGGAGTCTACCTCTAATCGAGAGGGAATTTAGTCCATATCGATTTGATTGTGCTGGTGGAAGCCTAGGTACTATTTTGGTGTGGAGATTGTAAGGTATATCCTTTTTTACAAAAAACTCTCAATTATATGAAGGATTTATTTGATAAGTGGTCTTGTAAATTTCAGTCATCAGACGTTATAGGTTCTTTTGATGGACAGTAGTATTTCCATCCTTTACCAAGAGCTGTTCAAATTATGATTCGTAATCTTCATACAATGCCATCAAGGCATGCTTATTTGTCCAGTTTATATCTATTTTAGGCAGTTTTGACGCAAAACATCTTTATCAGGGGACAATACGAAAAATTTGACATAGCAATTGATGTTAGAAGTATTTTAGCTTTTTCTTTATTGAGGAATCGTCTTGCTCTAGAAAACGCAGGATTTATTTTCTGACAAAACTCTTTGGCATGCTCATCAAATACTAATTTGCTGTCTATATCGACGCCAAGCAGTATTACGTGTTCACTTTGTTTTACTTTCTGCCCATCGATACTGAGGAAGGAGTTTTTACACTTGAGACCAAAAAGCTTCATCTGAAGCTTTTCTCGATTGGCACACATTCCATTTTCCTTGAACCAATGTAGAATTATTTGTAGCTCCTCCGCTAGGTTTACTATGTTTACTATTGCTGTATTAATAGATCTGTCACATGTATAAAGTGTTGCGTCATCGGCAAAATTTCATATTTCAGACTCTAGATCTAAGCAGAAAAGATCGTTTATTATATTAAAAAGTATGGGGCCAAGCACAGACCCCTGCAGAACACCTGTCGAGATATTTTGCAAAGTACTTAATGATTAACCTACTTTGACTCTCTGTTTACGATTAGTTAGTTAACCATATACCAGTTTTAATGCACTTTGTATCAAAGCGACCTGTCTCTCGTAAGAAGCAAATGCTTCCCTGTAATAACTCCCTATTGGTATCAGCAGGTAAATCTTTACAACCATACAGTAAATATGCGTTAAAAGCTCATTCGAGGTATTACTAAAACCAAAGGCAGAGCTCTATCGTAAAAGCTTCTTCTCTGAGTATCGAGAGAGGGGCAGAGCATCAAAACATTTTCCTCATTTTTAACACCATCATTTGATGGACACATTGCATCTAGTGCATCTCTGGAATTGTGTCTGAATTTATGAAGATTTAGTTTACTAAAGCTAAGTCTTTTGTCAGATAGTCTTATGACCCCTTCGAATAAGCCCAAATTATTGAAAATGATGACTATATTATTATTGACTGTTGCTTTTATTTAGACTTTTCTTATTATATCATGGATAAAAGGAGTTTTGAAAATTGTCTTTATGTTGCATGTGTCTATGATTTTATCAACCTACTGGAATAAGTCCTTTTCGTGTTAGCTTCTATCGAAAAATTTAAAAAGTAAATAATGCCTCCAAGAAGCTAATTCAAGGATTTACAATAAGATATTCTTGTATAGAAACTTATGCTTGACCTCTAGTTTTGTTTCCTGCAGAAATTGAAGGGTTCAGGAAAATCATCAAGCCCAAGAGAAATTGCCCAAGTCATCATTGATAATCTACCACCAAATGATTACATCGAAAAGGTTTGTTTTCAAATTTCTGCTCTTACCTGAAGTAACTTTAAATTTGTGTAAATTACATTCGTATTTTGAATTGTTTTGAATTTCGTGGGGTGAATATGAGCATTACGAGAAGCAGTTTGTGGAATTGTGGTATATTGTGAAAAGAGCCGGCATTCATTATATTCTTAGGTTTGTTCCTAATATCCCAAATTTGCTGAATTTAACTCCACTCGCTGCTGTAAAGCTTTCACGTCTACCACATATATTCAGTATTTCATGGCCATTTCATGGGTGGTGTTTTTATAGTTGGCCTATCTTCTGTCCCAGCTCCTCTGTGTACATTTCTTCTTCTACATAGTAAGAAGAAATCAACTGCAAATTCTAATTGTAGAAATGGAATAGTTCTAAGAACTCCTAAATATAGTCTTTTTCCATGAACTTTGGCTAATTTTGCGCTTTGCACTTCTTTTGTATAGAACACTCTTAATGAATACCAAATGCATTAACAGGTGGATATTGCTGGTCCAGGGTTTATAAATGTCACAATCAAGGCCAATTTTGTTCTTGATATAATCGATCAAATCTTAAAGAATGGTGTTCTACCTCCCGGAGTCGGGCCTCGGAAGAGGATCGTTGTCGATTTCTCGTCGCCGAATATTGCCAAAGAAATGCACGTTGGTCATCTTCGTTCAACTATTATTGGTGAAAGCTTATGCAGGCTGCTTGAATTTCTTGGGTATGATGTCCTCAGGTTAGTTTTACAATATTGTTAAACGTTTTGATTGTAGAAGAATGCTACCCACCAATATAATGTGATTACTCGCGAATCTCTCCTAATACCGATCTTTGTCCTCAGTCTATGTTAGTTCATTTAAGTTGTATTTCTTTTTTGTAGACTGAATCATGTTGGAGACTGGGGAACACAATTTGGAATGCTAATTGCTCATTTAGAAGATAAATTCCCTGACTTCAGGACGACATCTCCGCCAATTGGAGATTTACAAGCTTTTTATAAGGTTTATTTCCCTTTAATTTCACATATATTGCGAAGTAGAAATGCCTTCTAGAGATAGTAAATGTTCACTTATCTGCGAAATGTGTATGAAGTAATAGTACGATTGTGTGGTGATATACGTGCTAATTTAGAATTAGTTCCAAGACTGATAGTCTTATCATCTCGGTGCATTCCTCAACATTTATGAAAATGGAAGCTAGCTGAGGACTGCAATTTCACAGCAATATTGAGTTGAACTTATTTCGTCTCTTGTGTAGAGATGCTATTGAATTTTAGGAAATACGCGCATGGTTTATTTCATTTTCAACCAAAATTTGCGGTGTTTGTATGGGCAAAATCATGTTATAGGAATCAAAAAAGCGATTTGATGGTGAAGAAGAGTTTAAGAAGCGAGCTTATCAGCGTGTAGTGCAACTACAAAGTAAAGAACCAGATATTGTCAAGGCGTGGCAGTTGATATGTGATGAATCTCGCAAAGGTACCACAACTGTTTTTAAATATCTTCGTCATCCTTGTTTTCATTTTCTGGACATTTGTAGTACTTTCTACTGACTTTGTAGTGAGATTGCTGTATTGATCATTTTTATGTGAAAGCAAGCAGCTTGTTCGTGGAACTTCCGTTTTACATGTTGGGTACTCTTTCTTTGTAATTGGAATCTGTTGCCAAGACTGGTTAATAAAGTTTTCTCAGAACGAGGTTGAAGTATAAACCTAGAGCATCTGTATTTAGTTAAGAGCTTTCTTTACTCCTTCCTATTTCTTTTTTTATTGGTTCGTTTGTTTTTTGAATGCCTGCTGGAATCGTTTATTTCACTATGGTTTATGATACTTCAAGAATAGCCAAGAATATTTGCTGTGTATATTTTTTGCTACTTTCGGAAATTTTCCGAATGGTATTGCCTGTTATTGTTGAACTAAAGATTTTGCTTATTTACTTTCTTAAAATGGTTTGTAGAATTCCAGAAGATTTATGATCGCCTTCAAGTCACTTTGACTGAAAGAGGGGAATCGTTTTATCAAGACAGGATGACACAAGTTGTCAAAGATTTCGAAGATGCAGGTACGTTAATTATTTGTAGATAGTTAGTAAAATATTTAGTTAGGAATGTGTTAGCTTTTCTATTGTGGCATCAGCAACAGCAGGACCATCGAAATTGCATATTTATGGTTGTTTCTAGTGGATTGTATTAAACGTAGTATATCATGTACTTTTGATCCAAAAAGTTATGAACTTAGAACTCTGTACTGTGGTAGTTTCAGAATTTCATCTTTTGCATTTTGTTTTGAGTGTTTCTCAATTTCTCAAAGATGCCGAAAATTCTTCCAATTCTCAATTACGTACGTTATAGCATGTTTATATATATATATATATATATATATATATATATATATATATATATATATATATATATATATATATATATATATATATATATATATATATATATATATATATATATATATATATATATATATATATATATATATATATATATATATATATATATATCCTTTGACATTTCATTTTGATGTTTCCAATCCAACCTACTTCTGCTCATCAAGCAAATCTCCGTATTGACGTTAAGATATATCTCCCTATTATTTGACATGAATTGAATAACAGTGGCTTGTTTAATTTAGGACTTGTTGAAATCGATGATGGACGAAAAGTAGCTTTTGCACCAGACTGTAAAGTTCCTTTGACACTTGTCAAGTCTGATGGTGGTTATACCTATGATACATCAGATGCAGCTTGTTTAAAGCAGCGAATCTTTGAAGAAAAAGCTGATTGGATTATTTACATAACAGATGCAGGCCAGGTCGAGAATTGTTTTAGTGATTTGTTTGCCTAGTAGTATGCAAGGCGCACTATGCCATTGCTTTAAGTTCTCCGTGAGCAGATTTTTATGCCATTGCTTTGAGTTCTCCGTGAGCAGATTTTTGAACACTGCATTAGAATGTAATCAGCTTTTCAAGATTTTGTTTTAAAAGTTGTACACTGATCTTTTATGTAAAGTAAGCCCTTTTAAAAGTTGCTTACCTCGTGGAATCAGCTTCATATGGCTGTTGAGTTAGGAACTAACATTTCAGCATTGAATTCCCGTGGTTTTTCTATATTGTGCTGTTTCACTATATATTAGGACATATTTTTCTCTGTGACCTCGTTTGTACACGGTCATTGGAATACTCAACCTTCCTCATATCTTTCTCATTGTTTTTGTCCCCTTACATTTCTATATGCTATCTTTTTTCTTCGTATTTTCTCTTTTCACACCAAGTTGTAATACTGTTGGATGTATTTGTATTAATAATTTGTTAAAAACAAATATCTTTTTTGTTTTAGGCTGAACATTTCAAAACAATATTTGGCGTGGGAAGGCGTGCAAAATGGTATAGCCCAGATGTTTTGCGAGTTGATCACGTTCCGTTTGGCGTTGTTCTTGGAGAAGACAAGTAGGCAGACATTTTGTCCTCAAGGACCATGAATTTATGATGCCTACACTAAATTACTACAATTTGACTCCCTTTTTCTTCCACCCAGATGTGTCCAATAATGTCGAATTGCAGGAGCCCCCCATTTTGTGGATGTGCAAATTTCTCTTTCTGTATCCCCCAACTAAATTCAAATAGCATAGAAATATAGTTACATTATAGCCGCAGAAAATCTTCCCATATGAAGCATCATTTCCAATATATTTATGCATTTATCTGAGTCCAAGCTTCCGATTTCACAACATACTTCTGATTTATGTTACTCAACCAATAATAAAATCTTTGTTAGGAAGCAAAAACGTTGTAGCAACAGTGTGAAACAGAAGTTGAGTTATAAGTGACAATTGAAAAATTGTGGATGTCTATATTTCAATGTTTGAGTCACCCCCTTCCCCCACAATCCACAATTTATGGTCACTTTTATTGACCCCCACTCACCCTCCATACGGACATGATAAACGTATTGTCTCTTATCCTGAGAGTTTCGTTGTTTGGGTGAACTGTATTGGATATAGAGCCAGTTTGTCGTGCTCAATCTACTCATCCTTTTCCTGTGGCGTTTAGATAGCCATGCTGTTCTCAGCACTGATAATTCCTATGGAGTGTGACTGAAAAATACGCTTAAGTAAATATTAGTCATAATACGTAGTAATCTTGCACACTATTGAATTTGTTGTTAAGGAAGAAGTTCAAGACCAGGTCAGGTGACACTGTTAGACTTCTGGACTTGCTTGATGAGGGCGTTCGCCGAGCTGAAACAAAACTGAAGGAGAAAGGCAGAGATAAGGTGGGGTGAGACCTCATTGAATATTTTGATTTCATGAGCGTCATTGTTTTAGAAAACAATGACTACTCTATCAAGATATATGATATAGTTTTCATGTTTGTAATCGTCATGATTAGTCGTTAATCAGAAATAATTGTTGAGTGAAAGCTTTCTAACGCGAAGGTCTCTAACTCGAAAACTCCCATGCTCGAATTTTTATCCTGGCCGCCTGAAACACTAGCCGCCTGAAGCCTTTACAGTAAAAAGGCTTCCAAACTCGAAATGTTTTTTTAATGTTCACTGTAAGCTTTCAATTAGTTCCACAGTAAATTTTGATCCATTTACATTGAAAATTCATGGTACGTCAAGGCCATTCCCTGTTTTATTTCCTCTTTTGTCAGAAATTTTATATGATAGCGTTGCTGCAACCAGCATAGCAGTGTTGCACTTCAATACTAAAATTTAGTGGATGAGTAGAATTGAATGCGCCTTTATCCATTTACTTTTTATAGAAAATATATGCAATTGTTTGATTAGGGTTGTTAAAAGCACTGCATCTATATTTAGGGCAATAGGGTACGGAATTATCTCTTAGAATTTGTCCTGTTAGGACACAGTACAAAACCTTGTTTAAAGTATATAGTAAGAATCACAAACCAATTATGCGTACCTGCATCGCATTAACTCATTTACTTCCCTATTAGATTTGACGTCCATAATCAATAAGTTTAAAAAACAATGAAACCGTTAGGACTTGGTTATTAAAAGTTTTCCTCGGAGCTTCTCCCCAAGACCCTGTGGTCTGGTTACCCTCTTTTCCAATAGATAGGTAAATGTCCACTACTGTTCAAAACCTATATACTTACGTTGTAAATATGAACCCGTTGTAAGGCCTATGCTAAAATACAAGGGAATCTAATTTATGTAATATTGTATATGACGGAATATCTGGTTGTGTACATTGTACTTGCTTCTTGTGTTGAAAACCGTATTACTTATGTTTATTTTCCTCCAGGAACTATCACCGGAAGAACTGCATGCTGCTAGCACTTCGGTTGCATATGGTTGCATAAAATATGCTGATTTATCACATAACCGGATGATGGATTATGTATTTTCTTTTGATAAGGTACTGATAGGGTTTTTCTCTTTGATTATGCTTCCTGCGGGGAGGCTTCATTTGTAGCTCTAACATCTTTTTACTCCAACATTCCATATTGAGGTGAAGTATGAAAGCATTTCCGAGAATGGAAATGGCCAGAAATAATATGCGATCATTTTGTATTTCCAACGATATTGTTCATTGAAAATCACCTTTAAATTCCAAATTAATGCCGTATATGCTGTTGCAATATTTCACTCTTTAAATTTTCATAAATCATATTGACGAATTTTCTATATTATTCTTAATTTTCTTCTTAGATGCTGGATGATAAGGGGAATACTGCAGTGTATCTGCTCTACGCTTTAACTCGAATTCGGTATTAGAAATATGTTGGTTGTTTCTAGATTTCTGATTGAATTTCATAGCATTTTTTCAAGACAAGCCAAGTCATTTTGCTAGAGGCATTTTAACCTCAGCCTCTCATCTTTTGTACAAATTGTTCCTTTTGAAAGTAAAATTTGATAAATTGGTAAAGTGGGGTGTATGTTTATTTAGTTACAAGACAGTTTTGAGCGGATCTGCGGATAGGATGAGATGTTTTGGCTGACTATTTCCCTTTTATTGGGTAACTTTGCAGGCTGGCAAATGTTATTTCTAAATCGTACTTGTTTGCTTATGATAGTATATATTTATTTTATATGTGGTATATAATTTCTCTTGTTAGATTGATTATGACTTTTGCGTTCGTTTTATGACAGATCAATATTGCGAACATCTAAAGTTAGTGACGAAGAATTGGATAACCATACAAAGTCAAACAAAATTGTCCTTGAACACCCAACAGAGCTGAAGTTAAGCAAGCACTTAACCCGATTTCCAGAGGTATTGACAAAAATCCTTGACGACCTTCTTTTGCATTCCTTATGTGAGTACTTGTACGAACTGGCCTGCAAATTGACCGACTTTTATGAAGTATGTTATTGTGTGGAGAAGGACAAGGCTACTGGAGAAGTTGTTAAAGTGCATTTGAATCGGCTATTGCTCTTGAAGGCCACGTCATTAGTATTTTTGCAGGGTTTCAATATTCTTGGATTGAGCCCTCTGGACAAAATGTAGGACATTTTGTTTTCGGACGAAAACTTCTGGAGGAGTTTGTTTTTAGGCATCGGTATTGGCGATTGCGTCTATTTGAAATTGATATGAAATGCTCTTGTCTTTCTTTTATTCATTTTCTACCATTTAAGTTTTGAATAAATTGTTCTGTTGATAATATGTACACGTGCTCATGATATAAGCTATTGCAAAGCTTTTGCAGAATAAAGACTAGAATAATCTTTTAGTTTATCAGAATAATATTCTTTGTCAATTGGATGCTACGTGGATACAGTCGGCACTCTTTATGCAATAGGTGTGCATTCTATTTTGCTTTACAGTATAGTTTTATGATTCCTTGAATACTTTCCTGATAAGAAGCAATTTCATTATTGGTCAGTTACAGACAAGAAGTATCCACTCCACACTCCACACTCTACACTCCACACTCCACACTCCACACTCCACACTCTACACTCCACACTCTACACTCAACACTTCAAACTCACACTACTCCACTCCATACTCCACTCCATACTCCACTCCATACTCCACTCCATACTCCACTCCACACTCCACATTCCACACTCCACACTTCAAACTCACACTCCACTCCCCCACTCCACTCCACTCCACTCCACTCCACTCCACTCCACTCCACTCCACTCCACTCCACTCCACTCCACTCCACTCCACTCCACTCCTCTCCTCTCCTCTCCTCTCCACTCCACTCCACTCCACTCCACTCCACTCCACTCCACTCCACTCCACTCCACTCCACTCCACTCCACTCCACTCCACTCCACTCCACTCCACTCCACTCCACTCCACTCCACTCCACTCCACTCCACTCCACTCCACTCCACTCCACTCCACTCCACTCCACTCCACTCCACTCCACTCCACTCCACTCCACTCCACTCCACTCCACTCCACTCCACTCCTCTCAATGTTTGCTGTGGAAGTTTCTTTTCTTGTTATACAGAATAGCTTTGAATCTGCTATAATATACACTTAGTATATAGATACATAGAATTATTAGTGTGGAAGACACACCTGAGACAAGTGAAGTTCACGGTATCTCCAGTGTTAAAGATTTTTTTGGTGGAACAATGTTAAAGATTTTATTGATTCAAAAGCCATTCACAAGAATAACGGCTCTAATTTTTGGATGATTTTCTCAAGATGACTCTTTCCCAGAGGAGTTTTTTTCGACCCTATTTGTAACTAGTAAAATTGTTTCTTTTCCGAATTTTTTTATCTTGTGTGTGCCTATGTGACATGTTTTGCTAAATGTCAGTTAGTTAATATTTACAAAAGCAGTTAAGAATTGATTAGAATGTGTCGTTTGTGATTCTAAACATTCTGTCAAAAAAGCAAGAGAACGTTATGCTAAGATGTGCAGCGGCTTTTACCACATAGCCAGTACACTGGTAATCAGGTGCAAACAGCTAGCATATTAGCTCATCCTTGAGCTTATTTTTGTGAAAAGTTTATGTACTCTTAGCAAATAGAATAGATAGTATAGTCAAGCAGCCTGATTTCGAAGCTCAAATAACATTATTTGGCTTTCAGAATATTTACCATATTATTGAATAGTTGAGTTGTTTACTTTCGAATACGTTTGAAAGATTCCACATTTGTTTCTCACAAGTGCTAGGTTATTGATTGCGTCTTTTACTACATTGATTCACTTAACACCATTGTCTTGTTTATGAACTTCTTGCGAAGATCCTGAGAAATTGGATGGATCGCAGATCAAGTATTGGGATTGATTAATCATTGTGGAATAGCTTTGAAGTCATGAGGTATTTCTTTATCAGCATGTGTTTGAGTTTCACATCGTCGGTTATCTTGGCTTTACCCGCATTCATACTATTCATTTCTCTCCTTTAATGTTTGATTTCTGTATTAGAGGGGTTGCACGTATACCTGAACGAACAAAGCAGAATGTACGATCAAATTTCAACCAGCTTTAGCCCTGGATAGAGATCGAGGTGAATTATGATGGGACCTCTAGGTTTTCGTATATTTACCCATAAAGGCTACGCGTGGGAAGACTCAGATCATGTTGGGAAAATATGCTTCATGCTGAATTTTTACAGCATACCTTGCATAGGAAAATATCATCATGACACCATAGCAAAATTCTATTTACATTCAAAGTGATGATGTTGGAAGTAAAATTCTATGAAATATAGAGCACGAAGACATCATTTGTATTACTAACTTTTTGAGCTATGAGTAATACAAGTATAACTTGCTTGATTCAAGAGATAGGCCTATTAACGGAAAATCCCCTCTGTGTGACATTGGTTGGTCCTAGTAGCGATTTGTGAGAAACGTCCAAACTACTGCTTGTTGTATCATGCACAATGCCCCCCTCGTTCTATCCAGAAATTCCAAAGAAATATCTTGAATATTATGAGAAAGAGCACCATATTCGATTTCAACACTTCTTGATAGGTTCTGATATTTGGGCAGTATTGTTGATACTGCAATTTCAAGGGACCAAAAACGGTAGTATCTGGGGTTAGTGTTTGAGAAAGACATTGTGATTTGGAAACTGCACCATTTTGAAAAGCATACTAACTACATAGCACTTTTATCAATCTGAAGGAGACAGCAGAATGGCCTAAAAGTCTTGGAAATTCTTTAAAGAAGCATTTCTACTAGTGAAATATTGACCATCCTCTCTCTTGGCTCCTTGCATTTCCTACGGGAAATAATTTCTCGTCGTTGTGGTCATGTGATGTGAGTTATTTTTGCTGAATACTAAATAGAAGTTATTACTTCATCCTTCGAGTATTTTGTTTTCTGAGAGATAATTGACTTTGGCTGAGCGACTTCTTACTCAGTTGCATTTGCATTTATGAACTGAAAAGCATGATCACATTTCTCAACAAACTATAAGTAACAGTAGGTTTAGTTCATAATTATTTGCTGACGTGTTCCAAAACAAGGTAGATGTCTGTTCTAACCCATGTCGAATAATCTCGCAAGGGTTGTTACAGTGGATAGTCATTAGACATTGTGGGCGTTGCACACTAATTTGAATGCCGGTTTATTTTTGCAGATTTTAAACTGTATTTCCTGAAGTGTTTGTTGACATGTTTCATAATTCCCGATTATTAAGAGATTTTTTCCATATAGAATATTAACCAGGTTTTATTAATTCAGCCGTTCTGTGATTTGACACCGTTAACCTTTCACTTAAGCCCACGAACACGAATTTCATGCCACTATTTGCAGTCAATGTATTGCATTATGACAACAAACTGAAGAAAATTTTTTTAAGTGGGAAATCTTCATTTCTGAGTGAGTCGTTATTGATTGTGACCATTTTATTGAAAGTACTTTTAATCGACAGTAACATTGATTGGCCAAGATGGATGTCGTGGGTTGCCCGTGGGTTGCCCGTGGGTTTTTTCTCGCGAAAATGACGTTCTTGATAATCCTTTAAACCCAATGTTTAAATATACGGATGCTTGCATAAACAGTGGCTTGGTTTTTCACTTATGGTTTTGAGAGAGTGTATTGTAGGTCATATGATATATAGTTAGTTTGCAAGTTTACGCAAATTATTTTATGTGAGTGTTAATGCGGCAAAGTGGAATAGAACTGGCATTAAAGTTGGGAAGCATTTGGTTCACAAGCAACTCGGTTTTTGCAAATCAGAGCATTAATACACCCATCTATTAGGTGCAAATGTATGTATGCGATTCTTTGTAGCTATAAAACAATTCTGAAAGGAAATACGTTCAGTTTGCAAGTACTTCATCAAAAGAGGGAAACTTGCACATGTGAAGGAGGAATAGCCACGGTTGGATGCGAGGCAGAATACAGTGTCAAACCTAGTTATCCGCAATTTGTGTCCGATGTTTGATGAAGTGTGTAACTGTAAAGTAATGCTGACCAGGCTGCAGTACTGACCAGCTAATAGACCGAATGTAATGAATTGTCTGTCGCCGCTTTACTAGTATTGGTGCTCGGTGGAATACTTTAGATTCATGCACAGTCTTATAGGAGTGAGACTTGAATAGTGGCTTGCCATATAAGAGCAACATTGTGTATAAGTAATGATAATAGTTTGGTCAACAATCAAATTATATATAAAAAGTATCTGTGAAAGTACAAACAGCAGCAGGACACTCACAGCATGTAACCTTTTTGCAGTGATTTACAATTAAAGTTTCTGTCCATAAAATCTTGTTTCATCTGTTTCATGGCCATTCTGTCCAGCAGTACTTGACAAACAGCTGAAAAAAATAGGAATATATTAGGCAATTGAATCTTTCATTAAAACAAGTGTAAATCAATTGTCTCTAAGCTAGCAAATGCATTGATAGAATCTAACATTAACAAGAAACGACGATGCTTGGAACTTCTCACTCATTTCTTGATTGCTGTAGCCTATTGGCTGTAGAGAGTGCTACAAGTGTAGAAGATGAGAGGTAAAGCTAGCAGGTTGCTGTAAGTGACTTCATTGAATAATTAGGTAATACATTATCAAATTGCAGCTACTGAGGTTCATGGATTATTGTGCTGGTCGCTCTTAGGATTATATGGTGAGATTTTAGAAGGTCATTACATGAAAATGCCAACAAACAGAGGTTTCAAGATTATCAGTTTGGCAAACCAGTATTTCACTTTCATTCTTTGATATTGGATTAGTAAATATTTGAATATCGGTGGCTCAGCTGATAAGTTGTTTTACGTCAGTAGGTGAGTATGTCAGTAGCATGTGCTTCTGTGAAGAAAATTCGATCGGCATTTTGTGCGATGCAAGATTATGATTGGAGGTTAGTTATCTGGTGAACTACTAGATTACATTGACGGTAGCACAGTAGCGCTATAGTTTGATAAACTGGGAAAAGGGTTTTGGATTGATATAGATTTTTAGACTGGGGATGATTAAGAGGTTATCAGGGGTCACAATCTAGCAAGGGTTAATAGATAAGTGGTATTTGGAATAATATATGACTAAGTCAGTTGTAATTTGTAAGGATTGTTTACGCATAATTGAATTATGTACATTAGAAGAGGCTGGCAGATCAAATGGATTTGTGAATTAGTGATAATGAGTAGGTTGCAAGCTCTTCAGATATGAAGAGCCCAAAGATACTTGAAGGTTGCAAATTAGTAGATAGCTCCGCCAAAAATTGCTTTTTGAAGGCTATGACATACTAGAAGTTTAATGGATTGGTGGGAGGCTATTAGATTAGTAGGAGTCTGCAAATATGTAAGGTTTAGTCAATTGATAGATTAGTGAGCTAGCAGCAGTAGGTAGATTTGGGCAAGAAGGTGTATTGGAGGCTCTATGTCCTGATAGAGTTGAAGCATTTAGTAGATTAGTTAATTGGTGCATGGTTTCTAGACCATTTACAAATGATCTAGAATGGGTTAACAAGTTAGGAGCTTTTTTGGGTTAATGATGTTCCAAAATTTAGTATGGCGGCAATAATTAGTAATTTAGCAAGTTGAGGGCTTATAAATGATTACTTGATTTATAAATTAGTGTAAAGATTGGTGGATTAGAAAGAGTTTAAAGATACTTGCAATCATTGCGGTGTGGTAGGTCAGCAAATGATGAGATCACCTTGGGTTTCTAAATTTGTATTGGAACGAGGGCAACAGGCGTTATCATCAAAGCTTATAATATAACATGGAAACATGTGGTAATAGGTCAATAAAAACTAGTAGTTCCTTTTTGATATAAGAGCATTATATCGGAAATTATATAGATAGGTATTGTATAAAAATATTCAGCTGAAAGTTATTTGGTTTGCAAGTGTTTGCAGACTAGTATTGTGTATCTGAGAATTCTGGCTTTGGAAATCGCATTCTTGTTCATTCAATTTATCTGAGAATTGTATTTTAAAGTTAGAAAACCGGCCAGTGCTGGTTGATTTGTGTTGGTTCCTGGAAGGGTAAATGGCCATAGACTAAAAATGGAAGCTAAAGTATTAGTGGGTGTAAGAGTACAAAGATAAAAAGTTTGCTCGTTAATAGTTTCACACAAAATAATAACGATTATTTGATTGTTGTTTTACTCAGAAAAGAAGATTGTACGTTTTAGTATATCGGAATAGTATGTTAGGTTGGTTGCTGGAAAGTTGGCAAGTTGGTATTTGCTGGTTGATTAATGTCGATTGATAAACTAGATAGATTTTAGGTCTTAGTGGGTTGGCACTGGTAGCAGGTTAGCGGGCTCATGAGAGGCAGTAAAATATCCAGGGATTTCATATTAGGCATATACACTGCAGTGGCAGACTAGAATATTGGTATGCTCGTAAGTTTAAATACTTAACAGATTAGTAAGCTAACGTATGTTACAAGATTGACAATGATAATTGTATAAGTATTGGTTGGAAGGTTAGTAGATTGGTAATTTCTTATAATTAAGAAGTTAGTTACTTGTTTCATATTAAGAAGGATAAAATATATCAGTTGGTTAGTGATTGTTAGTGTTGGTAGTCTAATGTTAGTAGAACATGGATAATTTTTACCAAAGCGACTTTGATTGAATCAACACTAGTGTTGGGTAATGTGCATTCATACTGATATCAAATAGCCCTCTTGATTAGTTGACTGACTGATTGATTGACTGATTGATTGATTGATTGATTGATTGATCGGTCGATTGACTGATTGAATGGTAGGTGGTTTGTGACAGTTCTTTTAGAATCTCTTTCAAATACTGCAATTTGTTGAGATTGCAGGCCAACTAAGGTTGCAATAGGATTGGGCTAATAAAATTGGATCCTAATAGAATCAAGTCTACAAATGCTCTCTCCATTATTACTACCATAGACCCACCTGTTTGCAATAATATATGGTTGTTTCTATACTTTTTCAAACAACTATGAATGGCGTGGTCTCATTACAGCTTCGCTTTGGTCATGCCCTTCCTCAAGAATGATTCCACTTTGTATAAATTTTGGTTCTACACTCCTGAAACGTAGGCTGCTACGTACTAGTAGGTTAGTAGCGGTGAGAGAGTTAGTGAGTTAGCAAGTGTTAGTAGGTTATTAGTGGTCAGAGAGTTAGTAAGTTGGCAAGTGTTAGTAGGTTAGTAATGGTTAGAGAGTTAGTAGGTTAGTTAGTGCTTAGCAGGTTAGTAATGGGCCCAAGAGTTAGTAGGCTGGTTAGTAATAGAAAGCAGGAAATGAGCAGAGAGGTCAGTGGAATGGTAGGTGCAAGCAGGTTAATATGGAGTCAAGAGTTAGTTGGTTAACATGTGTTAGTGGGTTAGTCATGGTTAGAGAGTTAGTAAGTTAGTTAGTGTTAGTTGGTTAGAAACGGACCCAAGAATTAGTAAGCTGGTTATTAATTGAAGGTGAGAAGGGAACGCAGATATCATTGGGCTGGTAAGTACTAGTAGGTTAATATGGAGTGAAGAGTTAGTTGGTGAGCAAGTGTTAGTGAGTTAGTCATGGTTGGAGAGTTAGTAGGTTAGTTAGTGCTAGTTGGTTAGAAACGGACCCAAGAATTAGTAGGCTGGTTATTAACTGAAGGTGAGAAGGGGACGAAGATATCAGTGGGCTGGTAAGCACTAGTAGGTTGATATGGACTGAAGAGTTAGTTGGTTAGCAAGTGTTAGTGAGTTAGTAATGGTTGGAGAGTTAGTAGGTTAGTTAGTGTTGGCTGGTTAGTAATGGACCCAAGAGTTAGTAGGCTGGTTAGTAACAGAAGATTGGAAAGGAGCAAAGAGATCAGTGGGTTGGTAAGTGTTAGTAGGTTAAAATATATATTGGAGAGTTATTAAGTTAGTAGGTGTTAGTTAGTTAGTAATGGCTCGAAAACTAGTAGGTTAGTGGCTGTAGGAAAATGAAAGGATCAATTAGATCCATGGGTTGGTACTTGTCAAAAGGCTAGCAGTGGTTAGGGATTTATTAGGTTAGTTACTGATGGTAGTTTAGCAATAGGTTAGAGAGTTAGCAGAATAGTACTTATCAGACACAGGAAATTTATCAGAAGGCTGGTATATACTTGAAGGTCAACTGTGGTTGGGGAATAAGTTGGTTAGTAAGTGTGTAGGCTAGTAGGGTGGCAGTGTGGTGTTAGTGGACTAGTAATAGTGAAAGAGTGAGTATGCTGCTTAGTGAAAGATATAAAAAGGAACAAATAGATCGCACGGTTGAGAAGTGTTAGTAGGTTTGTGATGGTTGAAGAGGTAGTGGGTTAGCAATTGCTAGTAGGTAAGTGACGGCTTGAGCGTCCGTGGATTGGTAAATGTTAGATGATGGACAGGGAGAAGCTAGCTGGTAGATGTTGGCAGGTTAATAATAGAAGTAGAGTTTGTAGTTTACGAACTGCTTGTAAGTTAGCAGTGGTCGGAGAGTTAACAGGTTGGTAAGTATTAGAAGAAGGATCAGCAGGAATAGCAGGATGGTAGTTGTTAGAAGGTTAGGACTGGCTAGGGATTTAGTTCGTTAGTAAGTGTTGGTACGTTGCTAAAGGTAGAGAGTTAATAGGTTATTATGCGTTGAAAGGAGGAAAATGATCAGTAGTTTGGTAGGTGTTGGCAGGTTACCATTGGTTGCAGAGTTCGTAGACTAGCACACGTTAACACGTTAAATGGAGCAAATAGATTGGCTGATTGGTAAGCTAACATTGGTTGGAGAGTTATAAGGTTGGCAAGCGCCAGTAGGTCAGTAATGGCCAGAGAGTTACTTTGTGGGATGGTTACTGATAGAAGATTGAAATTTGCAAATGCATCAGCAGGTTTGTAGGTGCCAGTAGGATAGAGTTAGTTAAAAGTTAGAAGGTTAGCAAGCGTCAGCAGTTTAGTAAAAGTCTGCGTTAACACATTAAAAGGAAGGAAGGAGTCAGAGGGAAGGGGTCAGCGGCTGACAATCAGGGGCGGGTGACAAGAAGCATACTCTCTTTGGGGGTGTCTGACAAGTGTTAGCTTGTTAACAGTGGTCAGATAGTGATTAGGTTTGTATGTGGTAACAAGCTACTAATGGTTATCTGGTTGGTAAGTATTTTTAATCGAAGATCAGCGCGTTGGTAAGTATTACTAGTCTATTGTATGTTAGTAGGATAGTAAAGGATTAGAGAGGTAGCAAGCTGGTTGGTGACAGAGGACTAAGAAGGAAAGACATCAACGGATTAGTAAGTGCTAATAGGCTAACACTTGACTGAGAGTAAATAAGGTAGTAAACTTTAGTGGGCTAGTAATGATTGTAGAGTTAGCAGGTTAGTAAGTGTTAGTATGTTAGTAGCGTCCAGAGAGTTTGTAGACTACTTAGTGATAGAAGATGGAGAATACACAGAAAGATCAGTAGACCAGCAATTAGTAACTCTTAGCAGATTAGTGATGGTTAGAAAAGTAGTAGGGAGGTAATTGTTAGAAAAGAAAAAAGATCACTAGGATCAGCATGTTGACAAGTGTTAGTAGGTTAACAATGCACTATATTGACAAGTGTTAGTAGGTTAACAGTTTGAGATAAAAGGAGAAAAGAGATGAGCGGGTCTTAATGTTTGCACTGTAGCACTGGTAAAAGAGTTGGTAGGTTAGTAAGCGTTGGTTGGTTAGTGATGGTTGAACAGTTTGTTGATAATTGTGCATTAACAGATTAAAATGACGAAATAGATGATTGGGGTGGTAAGATTATACAGATTAACATTGGCTAGAGAGATAGTAAATTAATAAGTATCAATAGGTTAATAATGGTTGGAGAGTTAGCAAGTGAGCAAGCATTAGTAGGTTAGTAATGGTTGGAGAGTTAATAAATTAGCAAGCATTAGTAGGTTAGTAATGGTTGGAGAGTTAGTAAATTAGCAAGCATCAGTAGGTTAGTAATGGTTGGAGAGTTAGTAAATTAGCAAGCATCAGTAGGTTAGTAATGGTTGGAGAGTTAGTAAATTAGCAAGCATCAGTAGGTTAGTAATGGTTGGAGAGTTAGTAAATTAGCAAGCATTAGTAGGTTAGTAATGGTTGGAGAGTTAGTAAATTAGCAAGCATCAGTAGGTTAGTAATGGTTGCAGAGTTAATAAATTAGCAAGCATTAATAGGTTAGTAATGGTTGGAGGTTGGTGGGCTGGTTGTTAACTAGTGCTAGAAGATGGAAAAGGAGATGAGAGACCATCGGATTAGGGAAATGTTAACAGACTAATAATATTTAGTAAAAAATATTGATTGTTGAATAATCGTAATGGTCAATACAGTAACAACAGTAGCAAATAAGTAGAGGATAATAGTTGTCAGGGCAGTATGTTTATCCATAATTTTCATGAATAGTACCGATTATCATATCTAGTAGGCAAGTTTGCCATCAAATAATAATAGCATGATGGCTACGTAAAATGATTAGCTAGTAATATATTATTTTCATTTGTTTAGCATGATATTACATCAGAGATACTTAATGAACTTGTAAATGCTGCTGCATGTGAGGATCGATACCTTAATAAGTTATCAAGATGCTTTTGAGAGCATCAAAGACTTGAAGTTTACTTTTGTAATGTATTAGTATACTATGTAATAGTATATTTTCAGGTATAATATTAGGGTAGTAAGTTAGGATTTTAGAACGGTAGTAAGTTAAGGGTTTAATCATGTGAATGATTAAAAATATGCTACATTTGTCAAAAAGAACATAGATCAATAGATTACTAGGATAACAGGTTAGTTGGTTCATGGACTAATTGAATAGTATTAGTATTGAATCCATTTCCAGATCAGTTACTCAGAAATTTATTTGATAGCATTAATAGGCTAAAATAACACAAGATGAGAATGTTATGAAAGATGGTTTAGACTGAAGGGATATTTTCCGGTTGATGCAATTACAAATAAGGTTTGAAAGCTGGTCGTTACCATTAAGTTAGTACTACAGGGGAATGTTTGTTAACTGTTGCGTTATTAGGTTCGCTCATTGAAATTCTTGTGTACTGTGTTGAATTGATATACTGGTTAATAGGATAATAAATCAGCATGTGAAAGATTATGTGATTTATTGCGTTGGTTGCTTTTTTAGATGAATGTAAGTTTTGACATTTAGGAAAATTTGGTCATTGGTAGTATACTGTGTACTATTTGAAGGCACAGTTGAATTTTAATTAGAAGTTACTAGGTCAGCGTGTATGCATTATCCTTCTGCAGAGTATGTGTGTATATATACGTTTATTAAGCCTGGCTATATTCTTTGAGGAATTAGATGGAATGTTATTAAAACTCATGACCATTAAGACAAAGAAAGAAAATAGAAATTTGCGTTAGGAAATTTTATGTCTTTCAGATATTTAGTAATTAATGCTCGAATGGTTTGAGCTGTTGTTACATTGTTAATACGTAAATCGCTATATTACTATATCTTCTTTTTATCGAATGTATAATTAATTATGGACAGGTTATCCGATTAGCTTAGAGTTCATTATGTTTTAGACAGCATCTGCATGTCAGTAGATGAATGGTCAGTAAAGTAGCAAGTTAGTGGCACGAACGCTGCATTCTGTCTATGTAACATATTACGTTGCTTAGATTCCGTGTGTAGTTAAAGTTTTCAAATTCCTTGGTTTCTGTCACCCTGGAGTGAATATCTACAATGCTTGTAACGCAGCCCTCAATTGAACAAAAATTACTTAAATTAGGACTTGGCTTCGTTGAGTGTAGTGATATCCTTTATTGATTTGAGTTTGACCAGTTGTGAGACCATGCAGTCTAACTATAACGTTTGTCATTGATTGGGGATTTCAGATCTTTTGCATTGTAGAACACCAACTTCTATTGAATTCACCACTGACTTGGGAATTTGCTTGATCACATGATTGCCTTTCAGGTGGGATGAATAAGAAAATCGCTCACATGACTCCGCGTTTCATGTTAATCTGTAGATTGCTTGCAAAATTTGATTGGTATTGTGTCTAGCTATCATAACGCACGGAGATCTGCAAAAAGAAAACAGGATTACTGATATAAAAGTACTAATCTTCATTCCAAAATTAATCATGTTCCGTTGTTTTAATAGGAAATTTACCGTTTATCACCACTCATTTTGACTATAAAACTTAGCTGTCTGTGGCAGTGATTTCTCGTATGATTGCTAGCTACCTGGCAGGGGTGCAGTGCTGGAAATGAAGCACTAATGCGTAATACACATCACCGGTTAGCTGATCACTGGGAATAAAACCATTAAACATAAATCGCTTTGTTTAAGTTGGTGAAAAAATGATAGCATATAACTTGGTAAATAGCAGAAATCTATCCTTGTTAAACGGAATATCAACTTAATTTTCCTCATTGTCCATTGATGGTGCATTATTCATGAAGAGGTATTTAAGTATTTTCGAATATCAATTGCCTTGCAAGTTAGGTCTATTAATTGCGTAATATTCCCGTCCGTAGAATTTTTTATAACACAGGAAAGCACATTAATACCTCTGACTTTTCGGATGGTTTAATCGTCTTAATCGTTGTAAATCAGTTGAATCACTGTGTACTTAGCGAATTGACTGAAGAATATTCTCGCATGCTTAAAGAATTGTCCTGTTGATTCTGGACCTCTCACCGACTGCTCAACTGCTGTACTGTACACCAGAAATGCTTCTTAAAAGCTTGCCATGCGAGCTTGCCTAAAAATGTGGCAGGAGTATACATGTTCACTCAATGAAAGGTACTGCGGAGGAGAGGCAGATGGATCGATAACTTTGTGTGTAAACAAACTGGTGGTCCATGCAACGCCATAAATTCTTACACCATAAACAACTTTTTGAATTAACTTTGTTGACAAGCAAAATTTAAGTGTTATTAGGCAACTCCCATTGGCTGTTCTATTTTTGCTAAATTGACATAATTGCATTAAATGGTCCTTAACTCCAGTCGAACAGTAACGAAAGATAGCTATTGATTTCAGGTGCAGTAGACGGACCATCTAGTCAAGATATTCAAAAGGGTCATTTAACTACTTCTCCAGCTTCAGTGAAACATGGGTAAGTACCTTCTTTCGTTTAGATCTATTACTATTTTCGAATGCTTGTCAATGTGAAATGATACTCCTTTATTTAAATATTGAGCCATTTAAAATGTTACATTTCTTACGTTATAATGTTTTCTACGTTTTCCGGTGCAGCATCCTTACAATGTACCTCTACTCTGGGGTAGCGCTACAGTACATTTAAGGCAATTCATCTATTTGCATACTATTTTAATTACTTTGATTTGTAAGAAGTTCTGCATGCTTTCATGAATTCAATATCAAAAACTCCCCCCCCCCTTCGATCTTTGTAACCTCAACTTGAAGTATTTATTTAATCTATTTTGGAAGATGGACATCTGACTTCCCTAAGCTATACATGCGTGTGCAATACAATTGTTGCTTGATCATTGATCTGGAAATAATCTATCCATGTAGAAGTTGGAATTCTATTGATATATCAGCCGGTGGTAAGCTGGTAGCGTTGTGTAGGTGCATATCGCTTTAACATGCAGACACAGAGCAGCTGCTCTGTATTCATGTACATTGGATATTATCTAGTCCACTGTGCAGTGTCACTGTGCAGTCCTCTTTCCAATTTCTAGCACTAGTTGTTAGTAGCTTTTTGTTGTAAATGAAATATTAAGGAATTTAGTATAGATATTACTTTGCAATTACATCAAAGAATAGCACTATTTGATTGCATTCTTTATGGGCTTTTGGCATGCTATTTGTTCTTGCAAGTTATACCTTCATGATTTAGCAGATAGGTTGTTCACCAATATGTTAGAGTCATCAGGAAAATTAATTGGATTTTGTGAATTGATTTTGCAGAAATTATAGCTTATCAAAATGAACAAGACCAAACATAAAAATATTCAGTGTGTCCTTTTCGAAGAAGCAAATAGATGATTAAGCTTAGTTCATAACTAACTATCAACAGAAAATAAGAAGGAAAAGGTGAAAATACTTAAGAAATTTATTAGCTCAGGAATTTTGACCTCCAATTCAAAATGATTGTGAGAGTAGAAAAGGCCATGTCAGAGGTGCTAGTTAGAGAAGACGCTCGTCCTATCCGTTGACTGCGTCAAATCCGGTGATCAGTCCCTTTCCGTCTCATATTTCTCTCGTTGAGGCAACTTTATTGAAGCCAGAGCGTTAGAAGGAGGTTGTTAAAAAGTTTCCCACACTGCAATGGAAAACACGAGGAGGAACAGAAATGGCAGTTGCGCGTTGGCAAAAATTCAAAATTTGAATTACTGGTCCATACACGAAGCCATAAAAACTTGCGACTGGCAGTGTCTATGCAGCCATAAATTGCCAAAGGAAATATATTACTTTGGTAACCCATGAGCTTGTCATGGCCATCAAGTGAATGTACAAAATTAAGCCCTTTGGAAGTGAAATGACCCTTAGGTCTTCTTTCCTTTTTGCCTGGGGCACGACCTTGGAGACCCTCTGGGTCCATGTCAAACATCACAGCATGTACCAGGTCTCTAGGCACTAGTAAGTGGTGCGTTTGACAAACCTGTTTTGCATTGCTCTGTATCCTAGAAGATTCCCTGTGCCTTTTAGTTCCTTACCAACAGCTGTTCTAATATCCTCTACTGATACGGTATAAAATATCTGGAAATGATGAAGGCGACGATCCAGTGTCCTTATACTCCCTGCATATTGTTGAAAAATTACGCCGTAGGAAGCTGAGCATCCATGTTCTTTTTAATCTTTGTGTGACATACTTTGTCATTTCATTTTTGAGATAGTCGTATGCTTTCCAAATATCAGAAAGAGCACAAAACGTCGCTATATTGTTAGAGAACTTTGCTCTCTTTGGAGAAAAATGCCTGCAAAGCATAATTGTATTTGATGGCAGCGATAGGCCAAGACAGAAATCGATTTTGCTTTAAACTTGATTTGAAATGAATTGTGTTTTTAGTTTTATTTTACTTTTACTTTTGATTTGAATTGAATTTGATTTTAAATTGTATTTTACATTTGCTTTTGATTTTAAATGCATTTGATTTTAATTTTTTCTTTTACATTTGATTTGAGTTGAATTTGATTTTAAATTGTATTTTACATTTGCTTTTGATTTTAAATGCATTTGATTTTAATTTTTTCTTTTACATTTGATTTGAGTTGAATTTGATTTTAAATTGTATTTTACATTTGCTTTTGATTTTAAATGCATTTGATTTTCAGTTGTATCTTAATTTTACTTTTAATTTGGATTGAATTTGATTTTAAATGTTACTTTAATTTTTTGAACTTTATTTCTACTTTAATTTTGCTTTTATTATCTCAAAACGTTTGATGGTAGCGAGGGGCCACCATAGTACAGTAGTCCATCGCAGAAGCAAAAGCACCTGTGAAACTGCTTGCTCAGATTGCTTGCTATACTGGACACGTGATTCTCTCCTTCACAGCGAGAGGCTATTAACAGACATGGAAGTTACCGCTTGCCTAGAGTGAAGTTCTAGCGATATCTTTTCATATCCAATATTGATACGATTAGATGACATTCTAGATAAAAATCTTTTGTATGCTAAGCTTAGTAAAGTACTGGAGCCAATGGTTCACCAACTAGTTCACCAATGACGTATTAAACAAGATGAAATATAGTTGACAAAATAGTTAGTAGGGATTATCATGGATCGCTATAACAATTGTCCTGGTCATTGCAGAAGATTTTATTACTAAAGTCTTTGTTTATTGATTTTCTTGGACATTATTTGATTTTGTGGTTTATTTTTAGAACCTTGTGAAAAATAACAGTCATGTAGACATTAACTTACTGAATGGTCATCGGATATCGTAGTGGTATCTACTGCTTTACGTAAACATAGCAGAGGTCAGAGCTACAAACTTAACTGTAGACCACTAATTCTTGTTTATATGGACATACAACCGTATTCGCCAAAAGCATTTTGATATCGCATTTAGATGTTTTTACCATTTGTATTCGGCCATGTGGTATGCGTCTGGTCTTAACAGTACACCGATTATAACATCTATAACCTATATTTGAGACGGCATATTATTATTAAGGAAACCTCATAATTTACGGCTGCGCTTTCCTTATAAAATTCTAAGCTGCTAAGTGTCTTTAATAGCTCGCCTGGTAACCAGTCCAGTTTCATTTGGAATTCTCCAGAATCATGGTAGTTCAGGAATCAAATGATTGAATGCTTAATTAATCTAGTGACTGAAAAGCCATTGCTTATGCCGATGTAAAGCAGAAGATATTATCCTAATTCTGCTAGTAGACTACGAAATTCCCTGAAATTCCTAACTATCTCTAATTTTCGGGGTACTTTGAAACCGTTATATTTTCGATAATTTTATGATGATCATTGGTTTACCTACACCCAGCTAATCGGTCAATCTAATTGCTTTCTTTGAGGATTTGAAAGAGATTCTTTGAATTGTTTGCCTTTCCTTATATTCACCTTTTTTTTCTACGAGTACCAAATTTTCCGCTGAGCCTCAAAATTCTTAAATTTTTTTATTCTGAGCCCAGAAATATTCTTAAATTATTCATAAATTTCAGTGATTTTGAGGATTAATACTCGTATGGACTACATTGTTATTATGAACAATGTGTAATTGACACTCCCCAAAGAGTTAGTGAGTCGTACATATTATAGTGTGATGACTCAGAGAACCGATAAGTGAAGCTCATACTTATTTGTTTTCTAAAGAAAGCTCAAATAAGAAAAAAGGCCAAGCCTTGATACAGCATAAGCCTTGCATTATTCTTAAATTATTCTTAAATTTCAGCGATTTTTAGCCTCGATATTCTAACTGACTACATTCCTCTAAAAAATTGTGTGCAAGTCCCTTACCAGTTTCCTGGCCTGATAATAAGCAATGCATTGTTTCGTTCCACTTATGAATTTCTCTCAAAGGACTGCAACAGGACGAACAATGCAATCGGAAAAAATTCACGAAAACCATGCAATGAAAATATAATTAAATTCATGGATATAAGTATATAATTCGCGTGCTACAATAACAAAACGTATTCTGCTATAGAGTCATTTTCAATGAATAGAAACAGAACGCACCAGACAGACGCTTCTAGAGAAGAAATTATAGTTTGATAGGAGATTCTTGAGAAGAAGTTAAAGTAAATGTGAACGAAGTTGGTGCTTACCTTGAAATTTAAATCTCTACCTTTCACTTAGTCAGTTTTGGTTCTGCCACATATTTCCCTTCCAATCCATAACTACCAAAAGCTGAAAGCACGACTGCTTGATATCTGTGTGATCGAGCTGATGACCTCCCTTGTAACGTTTGACGACGCCCATAAACTCCACAGGTTACCAACAATAAATGTTTACTGCGGGATTAAACTGCGTTTGAAGACGTTGCACACACCGATTGCTTGTCCATGCTATACCGATACCTGCGTATTTTGTCAAGCTAATTGGTCAATGACAGTTAATTTTTACTATACCGAAATCTGACGTGTTGATAATCGCGGCTTCCTTCAAATGGAACATAGCCAATACTTATAAGCTTTTCAGTACGTTTTTTGGAACCCAAAATGTAACCTGGAATCACCATAACCAACTTTACTTATGCAAGTTTGCGAGTCATGGCTAATCTAATCTGAATATGTCTTTTATATCTTTACCTTTATCTTCATTCAACAAGCGCTTAATTGTTACTCTAGCAGAATCTGCACAAGATGTTAGCATTCCTTCTGCTATAGCCTTCCTCTAAACGTCCAGTCGTTGTAAGCTACAAAAAGACCGATAATATTTAAATGGACAACTAGTACATCTCATTCTTAAAAAATCTATGTTTTGCGTGAAAGCTGTTAAAGAAGTGAAGTAAATACCAACTAAGGTCATTCCCAGCCCTTCTTGTTTTGTCAAGAATAATTTCTCAGAAATTTTTAACGTCAATAAGTTCACAACATACGATATACCGCCTATGACCAAAGGAACAATACAAGACTTATGATAAAGTGTTTACCGTACGTCTCATGATACAAAACTTTTGAACTATATCTAGATCGCTGCAAGGTTGCACATAGAAGTTGTGCTTTCTAAGCCTACTGCATCATGAAACCACATGGTTACCTTCTTAGTGACATCATCAATTTTCATCTATGACTAACTCCTCCTAACCAGAAATATTTCGATTTTCTTTAACTAGACTTTTACAGTTGGAAGAGCAACTATTTGTTTTGAAGAGATAAAATACCACTCTGGTAAAATGTGATGAAATTATGTATTCATGGGCAGTATGGCTGGGTGTGTATTTTAATAAAAACAAGCTAACCTTTATGATTAGTAGACCAGCAAATGATCATAAATTCTGCATATGTGGAATATGCGTAAAGAACGTTGACTTTTAATGGTTTTGAATCCGCAAAGGAATCATACTAATTACTTGGAGTAAAATTTTAATTCATTTCTCTTAGGTTCAATATGATAGAAAGTATCTCGTTTTTGAATGATTTGAAAATTTGAATGATTTCTCTCAGATTGCAAATATTTTAGGTCTGATATTCATGTTTAAGTTTCTATCCAACTACTATTAAGTGAACGAGAGAATGGAGGCCTTTGAGCAGCTTTTGTAAATGATAGCTCTATGTTGAATGAAAAAGGTTCTCAAAAGTTGCTATCCTTCAAGGAGCAGAAATAACTTATGACGGTATCATAATATGAGAGCCTTTGAAGGATTATGTGTTAGCATTTTATCCGAAAAGTCTTTAGGTAGTGCCAGAAATGTAGTGCAAAATTTTGATATGGGAACATCTAAGTGTAAAGGGCAAGGGGAGGGGAAGAAATGTTTTTGAGCCAATCAGCTCATTTGTTTACATCATCATTTGCCAATCAAAATGCGCAACAGATGATAGAAAATGAAGAGAAAATAATGTTTGATCAGTTTCAGAAGCAAAGATGGCGTCACCGGCATGTTTCTGTATAAAAACCACCTCAAACAAAAAGCTGGTGTTGCACGCGATATTTCTCTTTTCCACGCAGATTTTTACATATCCATATAGAAGAAAGATTTTTCTAAACCTTTACTGCTTCCCTTTCCAAAATATTACTGCAAACTGAAGATATGAGGCCCTATTGTCAAAGCAATTTCCCCCAGTATCTTCGGCATAGACTCTCATTTGAAAGAACTGCTGAGTGGGCCCTCCCCATCCACATTTCAAGTATATTGATTTCATATTTGCAGACATATTCATTTACGTCTTTTACGCATTTTGATTGGCAAGTGAGAATGTAAACAAGAGCTGATTGGCTCAGAACATTGTCCCCCCTTGCTAGTGTAAAGGATAAGACTAAGATTAGAGCTTTATCATAACATACTCTTCATAATTCTCGAAAAACGTCAGGAGTATTCATATTTTATTCTAAACTGGTGGATCAATATTCTAAGGAAATAATAATGGGAAGAACAGGTGCGCTCCTGATTCTATTAGGGCCCTATTCTTTTGGTCTGATTCTATTACTTCCCGGCTATAATGTCGTTGCTTGCAAACTTTCCAAGAGACTGCATTCCATTACTACGTTGATATAAGGTTGTCCACATGGATTATACAAGCTCACATTCCTTCACAGCAAATTCAGTGTTTCTCAGGGTAATCTGACCTCCGCTCAGAGCAGAATCAGCGCCTTTCATGGTAGATTCACCTCCTTCACAGAAAGCCGAAGTACTTTCACGGCAAACCTGGTTTCTTTACGGTACAAGCAGAGCAACCACACTAGCTTCGCACTCAAATCCTAAATGAGCTTATAATTCTAAGCCAAATGGGTATCCTAGTTGGCTCATAGACAGCCATGGAAACAATATAGTCACATAAAAGCAGGATGAAAACCATTTTTTGTGAATTACTCGTGTTATATTACTATTGCGCAGAAAAATGACAAGGAAGACCAACTGGTCGAATCTCTTGGACTCTATTTTTCTATAGCCTGGGTAGTACTTCATGTTAGTTTTCACTATGCAGATATGAAGTGAACTAGGCCTCCTAACTGAAGCTCTAATAAGTACTATCCAATACAGTATATACTCTTTTGGCCTCTTATTTAAAATGTTTTCTCATTTTCGAAGCCAGCTTTGAATACACAAGTAAATTTTTCTCTCTGATTGAAAGTTACTTGACTTTCTCAAGATTCGGTATGACATCTAAATCAAATGTAATGTATTCCAGTATGGCTGGTTGTAATAATACTTCGGTTCTTTATCTTACACCTTCTCAGTTCTCAGGTTACCACATTTTGCAATTTCTTGCATTTCAATAAATCTTTCATGCCCATTTGTTAGGTCCGTCGTTATCTGGAAGGCAGCGACTTTTACAGCGTATAGTAAACTTGGTTTTCTTCTATGCCAACTCAATGCTAACTCGTTCAAGACCTATTTTCCAATAATTAAACCAACAGAGTAGTCTCTTCCCAAGGCCTTCCTACCAACCGAAAAAGGTAGCAACTAAAAGAACAAACTCTAGGTTCACATCTCTCTTTCATCGTTTGAGGTAAATATAGTGCTAATTGGGCCCGTATACAAAGATGCCCTCTTTCAAAAAGCTATACGTTTACTAATTCTTTCGTTTATTTAACATTTATTTTAACAAAAGTAGTGAAATCTAATCCTCAAAGTATCAGGTATACTCTAGGGAAAGCATGAGATGCAGAATTTAGGTGGGAACTGAATCAATTCAAATATTGACCAAAGCAGGTGTAATATTAGAGTCTTCGCTTTCTTTGTAACTTGTACAACCATGTTATTCATTTTTGAAGCTGAAATCAATGAAAATGTATCCTCAGTGCCCAAATGGCCATTGTGAAAGGAACAACTAACATAGATGCAAAGTTTGTGAATCTCCGGCCTTGACTATGTGGAAAATCAGAAGGGCTACAGTTCCAATGCAACGAATGTCTTAGCATGAAGAATCCATGCCCAACAGTTCCGAAAAAGACTTAATTCTTGGTTGTTTACATAGGAACAGCACTGTATCCCAAAAGAACTTAGCAGAAGTTAGCAAAAGCAGCTTTATTGAAAAACAGTGGTGAGCGCTTTATTGAAGTGTGGAATCAAGATATTTCTGAAAAAGCTTGGATTAAAAAGGATATTGCTGAGCATTTTCTGGCAGTGGAAGACAAGCTGCCACATGAAGTTAACACTTTTTACTGAGCCAAGCATTCTCGTGTCTACTGCAATTCCTAATAAACGCCTAGCCTCAAATAAAACTTGTCCTCTAATAAGCGCAACCTGCTAATGAACTGCCCAAGAAATAGCAGTTGGGACAAATTATTCGAAATAAACGCCACTTTCTAATAAATGCGAAAGCCTAAAAATCTGTGATGAAGCATACAAGACATAGGTGAATAAATATGAATAAATGTGGAGAAAATATTAAATGCATAACTGCTCAGTTCAATTTTTACCTTTCGTCATTACTATAAGGGGGGCATTCACTAAAGTTTCCTGCTGAATTATGTCTTTTACAATAAAATTATCTATTCATTACTTGTTTTGATATTTTTTGAAGAACTTTATTGCGAGATGCTTTTTCTTGGTAAAAGCAATATGTGCTACAGCTGCAGGCACAGCCAGCTGGGCACAACCAGTGGCTTGCCAAATGACTTTTGTGTGAGGGAGCAGGGGTCTGAACAAAGCCATGATTACTAGCATAGTTACTAACAAGCCATGATAATTATGCAAAATCCTACTGGCGAGCCAAAAAGTGAGCGAAAACTTTTTGCAGAAGTGGGAATATGAAACCCACAGCCCTTACTTCGGGACACCCTTGTATACGACAAGCCAGTTTCTCAAAATTCTTAGCTTTACATCCGGTATAGGGCATACACATGGATTCCACCTTGGGCTGTATTGGTGTTGTTAAAAGGAAGATTTTAAGTGGTATCTGCAGTGAGGACCAGTGGCAGCCTGGCTAATTCTGGCTGGGGTAGCCACCATAGTGATGGTGCCCCTCAAAAAACAACTAAGCTGCTACTTCGTAATTGATTTAAGAAAATAAAGAGCGCGTTTACTTAAATCACTATGGCAACTGTTCACTTAAATTTCTAACAAGAAGATTTCAACTTTTTCAACTGATATATCCAAAGATTTCTAATTTTAGGAAAGTACTGGAAGATAACTACACTACGGTTGCACTGTGTGTTTATATACCCTTTGTATGTATTTCTACAGAAATGGCACCGCAATTTTATGCCTGGGAGCTGGCATACTCGTTTAGTGACGTAGGAGGACTCACCAGGGTTGGGCCGGACGCGAGAGGAATTTTATAAAATTTACCTTCTAGAGTGGCTAGAATTGTACTTCACAGACTAGATTCATTTACAAAATAGTATGGTACGTGGATCTTGGAGAAGTTTATAATGAAAATAGAGAGGAAATTAAGAGGTCTTGGAGAGAATATGTCGGGGCCAAAGCTTCCCCAGTCCATTAGTGCCGTAGTACCTGTTCTGTTTGATCAAGTTGTAGAACTAAGTCATGTTATTGAATTAGAGCAACATTTAGAACATCTCATAATACAACATGGTTAGGGGGATTGCTCTAACTGCTCTAACTGCTCCCTACTACTTATGGGCTGGCAGAGAATTATGTGTGTACGTTTATTGCCACCGTGTATAAGCATTCAGCTCTCTAAAAATGTATCTCTCGACTTAGTTTGTTAGTTATATCTGTGTGCATGCACATTGAACAAAGAACTAATAGTAATCTTAGTTCGACTCCTACCTCTAATTTCTGTAACGTTTCAACCTGTTTTGGCAATTAGCACCCTCTCTCCTTTCTTAATAGGACTGAAGTTGTTACCTCAAAGCTTATGTCAATTGCCCGTTATGAACTGAATGACTTCTTATCTGCACTAGAGTCCTTTCAATACTCTGGCTCTATTCCAACACCCTATATCTCTTCTGGCATTCCTCAAGCGCCTGCTCTATCTCTTTTCTATACATCCTGGCAGTGCTCTTGTATTCTTTCTTTATTCTTGCGCCGTTTCACAGCTCTCTGTTGGGGGGCCACGCCCCCTGCCCCCATGCCAGGCTGCCAATGGTGTAGACTTGGTGACTGTTTGTCTTTTCTCGCTGCAGTCGACACAAAATCTACTATCAAGTTTCTTGTCATTGTTTTTTGCATTATTTTTTAGCTGCTAGAGACACTGGTCGTTTGCTCTTTCAAATACTATTTACAATAGATTTTGCTGACTTTCCATTGGCAAAATGTTGACTTAGCTACTTCAGGGTGGCATTGGTCCCAAGTTCCCTCTAAATTACGCTGCTAGAGCTAAGGACATTGATGTAAAATTAAAGTTCACTGATTTTGCCATAGTTGTTTTCTATCAATTGGAAAATATTACTTTGGTAGAAATAAACGCCATGAAATCATTTTGCCACAGTCTACTCTGTCATACTGAATGGACGCGTAAAATAGCATTTACCTAAAGCTGATGCTCTACCTGGTGTCAAAATATATTTCTTTGAAAGCTGTACCAGTATGTTTCTGTTTTATGTAAAAAACGGGTTAGGAGTTCAAAACGATTAACAGTAGAAAAATTCAATAAGATTGAAGGATATGTAATATGCATAATTGTTTACATTCATTGTCCTAAATTTATTCGGCATTAAGTCTTGAACAAATTTCATAAATCGCACTTTGGTTAACGAGGTATGATGGTTCAACATTAAATATCATCAAACAGGTTTCGTGTGTATTGATATGCTATTTCACAAGTCATAAAACATTTGATTTTCCTTGGGAAGAAAGTAAACATTGCTTACTGATGTTTTGGCGAGACTTATTTACAAAGATACCGTATAAAATTCCCAAATACAAGCCCTGGTCTTACAGAGGTTCCTAAGCACTTTATGGTGGGATTTCTTTCGGGGAAGGAGGCTTAATTTCGGGATGATTACATTGGGAAGGACGTTTGGGTTAAAAGGTGATTTGCGTATACTAAACAATCAGCATTCAGTGTCCAAACAGATAGATTAGTAATAACATTTAATCTGTAAAACAATACAAACTTGAGCGAAAAGTTTCTGTGAAGAAATAAAACATTTAGAACACAAGAAAACAGTTGTGTCATCTATGCTGCCTCAGGAAACAAGGCTTTCCATTGAATCCTAACTATACACAGTAAATCCCAGATGTAAGACGTATATTCGGGGGCTTATAGTCTGGGTTTTACGGTATGACATCTTGCAGTTATGATGAGTGCTACTTGCTCTTCTTAGTAAGATAACTGATTGACCCACGGCACAGCATTCACTTATGCGATAATAATGTACATTATGCGCATTGAATTTGCATTAGCTAATATATCTACAAATCCTTTGCCAGCTTGACATATATGCGTCACTCTTTCAAAGAATAGAAGCTTGAATAGAGACATTTATTTGAGATGTATCAAGCAAACACATAAACAATACAATTACCAAATACACAGGCCTCTTACACCTGACCGAACATGTTCAAACACCCGCAGCGAGCACCCACCCACAAAACAGCCGTCTCAAATAGTTCAAAGCTAATGAGCTAGGGGAGCAATCAATGGTTCCGATTGAAGCTCAATTACACTGTACTTGACCCTTCAAAATTCTTGTTGCATGAGGACCAAAACTTCCTCTGCAAAGAATGTTGCTAAATACACAAAAATTGAACAAGGTTCGTTTAAAGCTTCAAAGAAGTGTGATTGAATCTAAATTACGCTGATACAGAATAACACTCTAACGGTGAGAGAATGCTAAAATCTTTTCGATTGTCTTGAGCCTATAAACGCTCTGTTGTAGTTTATTGGCAGGTTCAAATGGTTGACTACGTTGTTCAGTGATTATAATAAGCAACAAGTAGAAAAGACGCACTGTTGCCTCTTGATTGTGTATCCGCGATTGAGCTAGACTCAATTGGTTTTGATGGCACGTTTGACATACAATTGACTTGTCTGTTCCCAAGTTGCTACCAGTTACACAGGATCGTTTAAAGAGGAAGATACTTCAATTTTGACATTAGTTAAAAAGTGCTAAGCATGAAAATTTAGCTAGTATTTTAGATAGAAAGGCATGCATATTATTGAAGAGCTTGACATAGCTCTGATACTGTATCTGAATTTGTATTCAAAGTTCTTTGAACAATTTCAACGGATGCTGCTAAAAGACCATTTTCAAAAGTAGCTTTCACTGAGAACAAAAAAAATTAGAGGAAGTGGTGCATGCATTCGAGGGAAGGATGTCTAATTGTAAGTGTGTTCTTTGTTGACTAGCAATGTCGCTCTCAGTGATGTTTCATTTATCTTATGAATCCTCTCTATGAGGAAGGTATGATCTTCAATCTTAGCTCCTAAAAATATTGTCTATTTTGTTCTCGCATTAGATTGGCTTTATTTACTATATGCACCTATTTGGTATGGAGTGAATATGGAGGAGCTTAGAACGGTAGAATAGCCCCTTATTTGAGTGAAGGACGATATATAGTTCCTTTTTCAAAAGATAATTTCTGTTTGAGTAGATATTGACTGTATTACATATTCAACTTACTAGAGCATATTAGTTTAGACACAACCGCTGATGTGGACACAACTTTGATTGCAGTAGCCCAGTTTGTATGTGTGAGAGAGGAATAGAGGATAGTAAACATGTTATCATGCACCGCTATCTGTTATACATGATGTGTAAGGGTCTCTTTCGCCATCTTAAAATTCCTGGTTTAGAAATAAAAGAATTGGAGCCAAATGCATTGTTAAATCTGCTTCTGTTTTAGATCATTGATCTATAGCAGCAGAGAACCATACCCATATCATCATTAAGTTTTTCATTGGTGTAACTCGGTGCCAAATATGTAATATCAAACCTCGGTATGAAGTAGCAAGAATAGATTATGAAATGAATTTAATTCATTCTTCTATTCATAACATTTAGCACAAAGCTATCTTAGATTTCACTTATTTTTTCTTTGTGTCAAAATATTAAAACTTTACGTTGATCCAGTGTGAAGCCACATTTCCGCTCTTTTCAGCAAAAGATTTAAAACTACCAAACACGCATCAATGTAACTGTTTGTGTATTAAGTATGCAACATTTATTCAATACAAGATGGCTCCTGCTCTTTTCCTAGAATTGCGGCTTGAAGATGCCCAATGAAAGGCGGGTGCCCCTATTGGTTAGGTCACTTGTTTCAGACCAACAGTGCTAGGCTGATTCTTTGTAAATGAACAGTTAAGGATAATATTGCTCAAGTCTATTATGGAAGAAACTGGCTGCAGTTAATGAATGCTATTAATTCGCATAATTATTATTTACACGTTTTTTTTTATTTGCAGCATTCTTGCAGGACTATCGCCCTTTACGTAGAAGATTTGATCAATACTCGATTGCCGGAGTCCCTCCTATCGGTCCAATTACATCGATATACAATAGAGCACACAGTACCATGAATCCTGACATCAACAACAACAATGGGAAAATAAATTTGAATAAATTTAATCCATTGCCACCCATCTCTAACATTCCGGGCCTGAACCCGGATTCTGACGTTATTGCAGCGGCCGAAAAGAAGGTATTCCGGAAATTCAAAATACATGAAACAGACTCATCGTATGTGAAACTAGCAAAGCAAGGTGGTCACAAAAATCTTTTGGAATATAAAGAATTTGGAAAAGAGAATCTTAGCTCTAACGATCTGTTGGTAATTGCTAAGTATGAGAAAGCTAAAATGCCTGATTGCTTGGAGTACGAGGAAAAGGCATCCAAGGAACCAGTTAGCAGTCCTGCCAACGAAAATATTAACAGCAAAAATCGCAAAAGTAAAATGTGCAACAGCAACAATAATATCAACCGCTATGAAGCAGGTGCTGGGAAGCGTCTAATTGAAATGAAAAAACAGTCCAAAATACTGAAAGAGAGGCCAGATCTCCTGCCCGTTGACAATACGGAGATTCTCAAGCATCTAAGTGCACCTCGGCGGCCAGTTCTGCCTAAAATAGGCAATAAATCTCGACTTACTTCTAGGTTTGTAAGGATTACAGGACGCTAGCGAAGTTATTGTTTGTGACAGTATTGTGTAATAGTACATTTTTATGAATGCACACTCTATTTAATCAGATAGGGCCGCTGAATGCGACGCAACTCAATATATTAAGAGATGTATATTACATTAATTATTTCATATTTTATTGACTCGTACATATATTGCACAGGCTTATTTTTGGTATTTGACAGTGATACTTGTCAATTCTATTAAGAAACTATAGCGTTTCTATGTAGGGAGCATGATAATCTACGCCTAATGGCTAATTGTATGGAAAATAATTTAATCAAGACCGTCTGTTACAGAGTTGCAATTGGTTTTATACAGTTAATAGTCTAAAAGCACTTGTACGCTAATGACCGAGGTGGAAAATGTATGAAAATAGAATATTTAATTGAAAATGCTTGCATTTCTTTTGTGAAGTCTATTGTGGAGATTATCTCAAAGTCCGTGATCAAAGACTTGCTTTCATACAATCGCTTCTGATCATTTGGAACGGCAAGAACGACTCGAGCTTTTTAGAGATAACCAGAAATAGTTTCTTTTATTAAAGTGCTTAACTTTGCAATGATATTCCAAGGAACATAAGAGGTGAGGAGTCTGTCACGCATTTCAAAAAGCAATACCTGCCGATCTGTGATTTGGAAGCGTCTTCCCGAGAGCAAACTGCTAGACGGCCTATACTCAACGTAAACCAAAAGGCGAACACCATCTTTTACAGCATATTCAACTGATTCAAACACATTGTAAGGAAAGACTCAAACACGTTATGAATATACCCCTGCTTTCTTTGCGGCATATTATACTGAACCAGGTTATCAACAAAAAGAGAGGCGTATTAAAGTACTTTATAATTGGTACTGCAGAGCCAACAATGTTAATTGCTTTTGAACTAGTAGAACATCAATGCCGAAGGATACTACATGGGATGTTACACGAAGTATTTGAAGCCTATTGGGGAAACACGGGTGAGATAAAGTTATTAATTCCTGTATATTGAAAAATCTCATTCCTTATATCCAGTGGCAGACTTTGGGGTAGTTGTGAGGGGGCGGTTATCCCCGATAATTTCAAAGAACAATGGAAAGGGACGTTGTTACTCGGAATGTTCCACGGAGCTTTGCCCTAGAAGCCCTAGGTCTGTTTACCCCCCCCCCCCCTTAAAAAACAGCCAAGTGTTCGTCATTGCTTATATCTTGATTCTATAAAGAACTCAGCTTTCTTTTCTTTGAATCAGAGCTCACTCACAAAGAACCAAAACTCATTTATGCATCTATCTATGATACTCTTCTGTAATGGACTATTTGGCAAGCGAAATTTTCTTACGTAACAGCTTTGGAAAGTTAATTTAGTTACAATGTCTGCCAATTGCAGTTGGAGTACCCACACAATTGTATGAATTTTCGACCTCTGCCGCTTGTCCGTGACGCAAATTAAATGTAAACCCCCTTCCCCTCTCAAGGAATGTTGATTCGATAGCGAAAACCCGTAGCTTTATGCGCACGCATGAATTTTGGCCTTCCAGGTGCTCACATTTGCTTTATAAAACATTGTTTAACGGGGGAGGGCAAACTATAGCTCGTCAATAGCGTAAATCGTAGCAAGTGTTCCAAAAATTTTTGCAGGCATTGTAGTTTTCAGTATTTATCAATTAATTATCAGATTCTATACCTCCCAAGGAGATTCTTGAGATTTATGAATTGAATTCATCATCGTCATTATAATAAAGATCATCATCATCACCACCATCATCATCAGCATCATCACCACCATCACCATCATCACCATCATCACCGCCATCACCACCATCACCACCACCACCACCATCATCACCACCACCACCATCACCACCATCACCACCACCACCACCATCACCACCACCACCGCCATCATCACCACCACCACCATCACCACCATCACCACCACCACCACCATCACCACCACCACCGCCATCATCACCACCACCACCATCACCACCATCACCACCATCACCACCACCACCGCCATCACCGCCATCATCACCACCACCACCATCACCACCATCACCACCACCACCACCATCACCACCACCACCGCCATCATCACCACCACCACCATCACCACCATCACCACCATCACCACCACCACCGCCATCACCGCCATCATCACCACCACCACCATCGCCACCATCACCACCATCACCACCACCACCACCATCACCACCATCACCACCATCACCACCACCACCGCCATCACCACCATCACCACCACCACCGCCATCACCACCATCACCACCACCACCACCATCATCACCACCACCACCATCACCACCATCACCACCATCACCACCACCATCACCACCATCACCACCATCACCACCATCACCACCACCACCGCCATCATCACCACCACCACCATCACCACCATCACCACCATCACCACCATCACCACCACCACCGCCATCACCACCATCACCACCACCACCGCCACCACCACCATCATCACCACCACCACCATCACCACCACCACCGCCACCACCATTAACAGCTGCCCCAATTCTGAATCTTTGCAGAATGACTCGCTATCAACTTAAGAGCAGTGTCTCATTGTACCCACCCACCACCACGAGGAGGTCTCCAACCATGGGTGGGCCATCATCATCTTGTCTTTTCCTGTACGCCCCTTACGGGGCCTAGGCTGACCCTGAGGTCAGTGTCGCCTTCAAATTGTTTAGAAGAGGTGATTGAGTCGGCTACACTCAATCCACTCTGTTACCCCAACAGCTACTTATCAGAGCTGCAGCCTGAAGCTGCTGTGCCTGATTTTCACTGAAGGGGCCTGGTTGGACAGTTTGCCACAGGTCGTCAACATCTGCCCCAATTCTGAATCTTCGCGAAATGAATCACTATCAACTTAAGGGCAGAGTCTCTCTGTGCCCGCTTGCCACCACGAGGAGATCTCCAACCATGGGCTAGCGGTCATCATCATCATCATCATCATCATCATCATCATCATCATCATCATCATCATCATCATCATCATCATCATCATCATCATCATCATCATCATCATCATCATCATCATCATCATCATCATCATCACAGTTATCGGCAATGTGCCGACGACCTATTCTCAAGCAATGTTACCAATTCATGCCTAGAGATGTTTGTGTACACAGTTGTAAGTGCTATGTCATCATAATGTCTTAGGTTGTAGGCAATGCCTTTTCATTGAAATAGTATGTTTCTTGTATGGGTTAGTAGTCAATTAGTTTGCTCAAGGAGGGAGCTATTTTGTATCGTCAACTTACATAGTGACCTTTAGTGAATATGATTAATCTTATATCACAATTGGCAAGCCAATAAGGACGATATGGAGGTGGTGGGGGTGGGAGTGTGTGCGTGAAATATCGCTTAAATCATTAGTTTCGCTAGTATTAATACCAATTATCGGCAGATGGCATTTTCTACACTTATTTTGAGGGTATCAGATTTTTACTGCGTTATAGCATCTATGTTAGGAATGTACGCGTAGATATTTTTATGTCTGCATGATTGCAAATGGCAGTCTTTGCAAGGCACATAAATCATTCAGGTATATGTATTGAATAGGAGGGGTCCCGAGATTGAGTTTAGTGGCACACCTAAGGGCATGCTAGTCCAAGTACAGACTGAGCAATTCACTTCTAGCATTTGTCTCGCTTTCTCAAGACAGCTATGCACCAGCTGCAAGGAACATCTGTCAAATCCATACAACACCCAATTTCGCAATCAATAATTCATGGCTGAGGCAGTCGAAAGCTTTGAAAGGTCTGTCAAAACAGCCCCCGCTGCACCTCCTTCATATAGAGACCTCTTCAGTTTTTATAAGACGTAGTAGTGCATGCTGTGTGTCAAAGTCCTTTGGGAAACCATAGAGAAGTTGAAACAGGAATCTTTGAGCAAATAAAAGCATTTGGTCCTGCATTTATCTTTTAGAGACTTTCATATAGGTGGGAGCATAGTAATACGCCGATAGTTGGTTTTCAATGTAACATCCTTTGTTTTAAAAAGAAAAAAATACGTCATCGGCCAATAACTCTTCTGGAAACAAGTATTTTTCACTAATACATTTAATTATATGTAGGGTGAAAGGACCTTGTCAAGTCGGAATTTTTCCAAAAAATCTTAGAAGGGATAGCCTGAGTCAAAAATAGGAAGTGTTCATTGATCCACAGTTTTGTGGAAAGGTGTGCGCAGTCTTTTATCCAATTACACATAGCATGTTGCAGAAACTTATAGGTAGCTAGTTATCTCAAGGGTTAAAATGATGCACCCGATTGCTGTCTAAAAATTGATAAATCTCAATATATGCCATGTGCATACAAGTAACTTTGTGCTAGTTTGGAATATGCGCTTTCAGTAGAAAGATATGCCTAATTGGAAATGTACAGTTTTCCCAATTACAGAGCCATAGTTTCGATTTATGATTCCACAAAGTGAGTCAGATTCAAACTTAGTTTATGTCCAGAGGTATATACTGAGAAGGAGATGGATGTACTATTGAATTGAGCTCCATTAGTTGGGCCTCTATTCCTCCCTAGGTTACGGGTTTGAATTCAACTTGTTCCCTAGTTGTTGCTTGTAGTCTAAATTTACAAATATTTTGATGAACCCAAATTTTCATGGCTTTTTCAATTGCATCTATGTCACATAGAGATGATACTATGATTGATTCACTTGCAGTGATCCCCAACCTGTCTGTAATGTTTGCGAAATATTGGCTCAAAATTTTAAGCAATTTCAGTAGTTAATCAATTTTCCATCGTCCATCAGTGTAACTGATGAATTTAATCAAAAGCCTGTTACAAAATTTGCAGCAAGAGAAAATAATTTGCAACTGCTGGCTAGGAGAGGCAACAATGGATGATATATTAATTTCAGTGACCCATTATATAACTTATTTCTGAAATCGAGTATAAGACGTTACCCAGCAAATCCCCCAATGATCATAAAAATAACTTCACAAACATCAAGCGAACACAAGACCCGTATTCAATAGATATGATTCTTGTTCACTGCACATTCGTTGAGGAGCAATCACTCATTCGCTTTTTCGATTTGATTAAGTGGAGATTGTATATAGACGCTGTTCATGATTCAATCTTGCGACATTAAAGAAATCTCGTTATCTGGACATTCATTTTCGTATTAGGTACGACCAATATGACCTTTAACTTTGCCACTGCTGCAATCGAAATACCCAGTAGTGTTGTTAGCATGTGTCTCTATTCGTCCTTCAGTAAGTCGTTAGAGAAATAATCTATATATACTATTTGAAGTCTTGGATCTTATAGCCAATCAAACTCAGCACTTCTGCTTTAAGGAGCAATCCTGATTACTGTACACCATTAGCAATTGTTCTTATGATGTGAATTGCAGCTGCTCTGTTTCAGTTTCCTGCCATCTCCAATCACCGTTTTTTTAATGAATAGGGCATCTACAGTGTTTCCATGAATTCGTTTCAGGGTACCATTATCTTCTCAGGCGAAATGCAATTTATCCGAATTTGAGCAATGTTGACAGGTTTCTGTATGATTATCAACGTTTGCGCAAGCAATGTCTCAAGTTCTGTTGCTGCCTGCACTTTGCAGCTTATGGGATTTGCAATTCCATTTTCAATATTCTTGTTTTTTTTACAATTCAGCCCAAGCTTTGGACCTTTTCTAGCCCTAGAGAAATTTTTCAATATAGAACTGTGTTTGCAGATGCAGATAGAACATCGAATTGGAGTTTTGTAGCTGCTTTAGCGTTTTGCTGCTTAATGCTATATTTTTTCTGATTTTGGCCTCTGCAGTTACTTTAGAAAAGGTTTGTGTATTCTAAGTGATCATAACAAAGCTTGAAAGAGACAGTTAATAGTTGAATCGAGCGAAATTGATCAGGAGGGGAAGCAATTAATTTTAGTGCAATATACCTCATTGCAAAATGGAGTACAAAATTAATGGGGAGAAAATTAGTATAGTTTCTCGAAAAAGCACATTGTGAAGCTTAAAGTTAACGAGATTTCTCTAACAAGAAGTGTTTTTAAGACAGATTTACGCGATTGACCAAAGCTAGTTGCTAAAAACTAAACACAATGTGCTGTACTTAGTATTAAATATAATTTTGAAAGAGTTTCATACCTACCATAAATATTATTTGAACCTTTTGCTCATCTGAACTTAGTAATTCTTTGTTAGCAGCGGCGTTCTGGTTTCAATATCTCCGTCTCTTTATCTCCAAAGAGAATGGATTAACATAATCATAATGGAAGACCTTAGGTTTTGCATAAAGCCTGCTTTTGCTTGTGCCTGCTTCTTGAAATAATTAAAACTTTTAGGTGAAAAAGTTAGTCTTATTTGTATTGACAAATTTTGATACCAGTTTTAATTTTGTGCAGCAAGGTTTTATTGTGTTACAGGTAATCAACAGTGGTTTCTACGGATGTGTCTTAACCCGCGATTTGTAAACGTTAATCTTCTGAAAATATGTAAAAAGTATATCCAACGAACGAAAGATTAATGTTCATTTTCAGCTCAATCAAATATAGCTTATATTAATCATACCTATGCAACTGCCACACAAAATAATAAAACAATTTTTTGTCTTTACTAAGAAAACTTCAAAAATGGTTTTAAAAGCTTATATTTTACTTCTTTGATTGTATAAGCATGCAAATTAGTTTAATTGTGTTCCTTCCTTAAAATAACTTTGATCAAAGCACAGTCTATTATGTAAGCACACCTCCTGACAATCAATTCACCCTAACAGCAACAGGTGTTGTGGCAGATGTGCAGATAAGAACGCTTTTATTTGCAATCTGCAGATGTCCTTTGTAGGCAACACTCAGGAGTTATTTGAAGAAACCTGTAGAATTCACAAAAATCCACACTTACCTTGTGCTTTTACTATGGAAACTAAGCCGTACTAAATGATATTTTGGATGCTCAACACTTTGCTGTATGCTCAACTGTATTTACGTCGTGAAAGAAATCCTAGACTCTCATACATTGCAAAATAATAAAACAGAACGTTCTTGTTTAAGTTTGCTAACATGTAATCATTCCACACCAGAGGACGCCCGACCAATAAGAATTACTTTCTATGGTTTGTTTTTCTTGCGATTAACTGTTCATTGATAAAGTATAAATAGCAGACTCTCGACTCCAAGAAATTTATTACGCGAGTTGAAGTTTAATCATTTGAACAAAGAATTTTATGCTACTAATCATGAATAACGAGACAATGATTACTGAGCTAATAATCAAAGTACATAATTGACGAAAACGTTAGAGACAAAAAGTTTTGCTTCCAAAGCCATGTTGTGGATATTGACTTAGCATATTAATGCAATTCTTTTTCTTCAGTTTTCTTGTAACACCCGAGTTTGCAAGAGACAAAAATATTTTGTCAGCAAAATTTAGCATAAATAATCTTCTCGGCAGTAAAATCAATTTCAAACTTAAAATTTTGAAAAATGCTTGCCACAGTTTTAGATTTGGCTCTGGTTAATATTTCCTTAGGAAATTTTAATCTTTTCCAAAGCCAGAATCTTTTATCTTGAAGCCAATAAAGAGCTAAAAGATTAATGGTGAATATATGTGACTTTGGTCACCAAATTCTCCTTGCAACAGATGTATTTAGTTTTGGGACATGTAAATTATATGCTACAGTGAAGACACCTTCGGAGCTGAGAATAGACTTTTCAATATGGCTACTGAAAGCATCTTAAGGAAACACATGTAACTGAGAAAGCGAGCATATTTGAAAACTGTGCTTCGAACAATGTGGAATGAAGCATAGATAAACAATAAACTTTTGTTTTGGATGTAGACTTGGAATCAATTTCAGTTAAAGCTTGTTCTCGAATTAACTTTAGAGCTATTGCTGTATTGAAAATTTGATTCCTTGAGCTTTACTCTCAAGTAGAGCTTTAGAATTTTTTTAAATTCCTGACTGGCGAAGACTAACACACAGCTTTCGATCTGTTGAGTTGTCATTTAATTGATTTGTATATTTCATCTCCCTGTGATCCAATTATTTGTTTGTTTTTGCTCCATATTTAACTATGCTTGGTCAACTGTGACCATGAAATTAGCGAGTGAGGATTTTCACTTGATGTGACTGAACACCTGTTCACAACACCTACTTGAGAAGAAGCCTTTTGCGATCTTGCGAAGGAGCGGCTATCAAATGATTCTGAAATCAATGGACTAAAGGACACCTGTTGAAAATTCTGTAATGCTAGCTGGCCAATTAAAATACGAACTATTGTGAATATTCAACTTGCCAGCCGCAAAAGCTCGAGTGATTTCGCAGTATAGCGTTCGTAGCAAGCCTATGTGTGTTTGCAAAACAAAGGCTGGAAAAAGAACGATGAATTATTTAGTGCGCACAGCAAGGTTACGACTGGCCGTGGCGTGGATTCCTCATAACAGGTGTTGATCGAGCAAACTCACTTTGCGTATCAAGTAGAATAGGATCTAATTTTAAGTGAAAAAGCACAAACCATCAAGGCAACGGATGTTTACGAACTCTTCTTGTTTACTCTATAGCCAATTAACATGTGTAATGCAAGACGGTGAAGAATCACTGAAAGAAGTCATCTTCCGGTTTCTACATAGAAGAAAAATGATACATAGTTGTATGGGTTGATAGTGATTAGCACTTGGCGCAGTGCAGTAAAGCTTTAACTCACTTTGGTAGAGTGCTAGAATCATTAGAACTAAAGGGAGGCCGTTGCATCAAAGTTACAAGGTCAGTTATATTATTGGAAGTTCTCAGTTCAGAAGAAGCGTTATTATGTGTATGTCATTAAACATCAGCCGGATTTTATACATAGAATGGTTATTGCAGTACAATATGTCTAGAACAGTATGATCTACAGACCTACCAGAACTATATCTTGAACGATTTGATGCCTACACAATAAACAACTTGACAGATAATGAGTGGGTTTTGCAACAAACACAGGTTATTTAATAGCGAACTCTGTTGAAATCAAAGCACGACTGGAAGAGCCTCCGAAAGTAATTCAAATTGAAAATGCGACAAAACTCATGGATTAAGTTGCACTGATCAAGCGAAGGGAAGAAAGGCACATATTACATAAATGAGCAGTTTTAAAAATATACCATTAATGCTCAGAGTAATAATCTGAATGGTGTATTATAGAAAATAAAGGATTCAACAGAATCCACCAACTCGACAACATTTGTAGGTATCAGTCAAAGTTTTCATCATCTTGTTAGAACGAAAAGAGACTGTGATCTGAAATGGATGGCAGGTGTTGATGTGTACAAGTAATTACTTTCATTAGAAATGGGTCCTGTTGATCAACTTCCTACTAATGATCATGATGCAGAGAGCACCGAGAAAGACTTCACTTCAGTCTGTTGTCATGATGAAGAAACACCACATGACTGTCTAATTGAATGCAAAAGCTCAAAGAATTGCAATTCGTTTGAAACAATGGGGTTGCAGAAAGTTTATACTGAAAAGTATGAAATTGATGCCGATTCCAAAAAGTCTTCAGCAAAACGCAAAAGTAATGAAAATCTCCAAAAAGCTTTTCCAAGGCAAAGAGGGAACAATAACAAGGATGCTTCGAAAAATTTCTCTAAGATTGATGATTGTGTGGCAGGTGGATTGAGCGACGGAGGCAAAAAAATCAGCGGAAAATCAGCAAAAAGGACAACGAACACACCATTCGAGCTATTTGATTCTGACCTGCAAGGTTCTCTTCATGAGGAAAAAGTGATGTCATCAGAAGCACACGAGGTAAAGAAAGTACGGAAAAATAATGTTCATTTACAAAGACGTATTCTCGCAAATGCACGAGAAAGATCTAGAGTTCACAAATTAGGTGAAGCTTTCAGAATGTTACGAAATGTAATACCTAGTTTTTCAGCTGACCAGAAACTGTCAAAGTTGTCAACACTTAGGATTGCTGTTAGCTATATCTCGGCACTTGGCAGTTTATTAGACTTGGATATTAAACCTGGTGCAAAGCAGGTCTTCACTTCCAGTGTGGATCAATGCACTTTTGCATTGCAGTCTGAGTTTGGCAGGGCCAAAGGAACAAGAAAAAGTAAATCAAAAATAGATAAATCGACCAAATGCAAAAGGGCAAAGAGTAATAAGTAGCTCAGAAAGTACTATTTAGAAATATTGAAACGAAATTTAGGGTGTAAATAAAGAGGTTATTCTCTTAATAATGTCTTCCAAGCATTAACTTCAATGGCTTGTTTTCAATTTTTATTATTCAATTAATTTTTCAAATAATTACCAAATTAATTCATAATTGAATGTGTTAAGAATGACACCAAGATATGTACTTACATATGTACTTTACCGCCTTTTACCTCAAGTTATAGATTTCATAACAAAAACCGAAATTTTGGATAGCATTGGAGCTGTATTGTCACGGTAAGAATCTGAGCGTTGTTTGATAATTTTGATTGTCTATTTCCTAAAAGAATAAAGTAAGCTGATTTAAAAAATTACTTATTACATTCGTTTGGTTCTGTGGTCCTTAGCTGTATTCAGTATGATAGTTCTTCGATGACAGATGTGTTTTACTAAATGCACTACACATACTTAGTCTGCCTGATTTAAATACCAAACTGCGTTTCTGTGCATGTGATTTTTGACCAAATGAAAAACTAGCTATTTCCTAATATCTATTCTGACAGCAGCTGGTTCTAACAAGCAAACAACATGATACAAAAATACAAAAATTTACTGCATGTATTTTGCAAAGTAAAGGAGGTTCACTCATTCTTCATATGAATACATTTCATATGAAAACTGAGGCTAGATTTGCCATAGGATAGGAACACTGCTAGAACATGGTCAGCCTCACATGAGAAGATTCATATGCACTCAACTACTGGCCCTCTCATCATCACTTTCTGGTGAGGTTGATGATAACGACCAGCATTTGCTCTTTTATTCTTAGCAGTGGTCCCGCCGAATGTTCGAGATACTGTATATTGCATTTAGTGTCTCAAAGATTTACAAAGATTACTCTTTAAAAGATATTAAACATTTAAGAAGATTTGAGCTTCGGCCAAAGGTAATTTTTTACTCCTCTGTGTATTTATGAAAAATTCGCTATCGAATAGTCTGACTTCTCTGCCTGCTATTTTTGTTCATGTAAGGCACTCAAGTCTTTAATTCCGATTGTCAAGATGGCGGGTTTTGCTTTGCTGGACGGTGGTGGATAACCATAATATGACACGCTGAACAAATACTGAGCAAATTTCATGCTGTACAGAGAGTTTACTTTACTCAACTTTACTGTACTTAGTTTACTCAACTACCACAGCACCCTTTACTATTCTCGCACACTGTAATCGAAAGAATGTCCAGTGTTATAAATCAGTTGATCATCTTTTTATGAATTGACAACCATTCCAATAAGGCACGTGTTTAGTTTTCATTTTTTAATGTTAAGATTGCATTATCCTATCGAAAATGCCTTAACTTTCAGGATTTTACAGGCTTATAATTTGATAACTTTTTGATTTTATGAATGTTTGAGTAGATTAGAGCAACTAAAAGTAATCGAAGTTTCATTATGAAGAATGTGAGTGCAAGATAGCTTTGCTGTTGAAGTGAAAATTGAGACTCAACAACAGCGAGTCAGTGCAAACAACACAGCTCATCATCGAACTAAACTGAGAATATCATCATAAGGACAAATACCAGTAAAAGTAAATACTATATGATACTGATAAGTATACAATGCTAATGAAACTGATGATTGTTAAAGAATATTCAGCTACAGTATGCACAATACAACATAATGATGACAGGTACTGGGTGAATAGTAAATTAGTGCGTGCGGTAATTATGATATGCTATAAAATAGGTAAGAAAAATACCAGTTGTTTGTCAGAAAAAGCTAAAGCACATTTAGTCCCAAACACCCCGCTTTACGATAGGAAGTTCTTGTTAGAGAAGATACTTATCCTGAATTATCAACTTTTTGACACAGTGTGGAAATTTTCTTTCCTTGTCATCTTTGCCTCCCTAGTGTTGCACAAGGTATCCTTCCAGCCATCGATTTTCCCCATTGAAGACAAGCGCTCTAATGACTCCCCAACTTACTCATCATCAGAAAAAAGCGTTTGAATTAACATGGTTGCAGATGTATCCATAAAGACTGGCAGAAAGCATGGTTGCTTGATGTTGATGATTTAGGAAAAATCAAGCCAATTGTCCGATACAAAAAGCAAAATCAGTAGAAAGTAAGCTGAAAGGGGATTGAAATCACATGATGTCGCTGCATGCATTCGTAAATCATTGCTAATAAAGACACTTTGCATTGAACTTTTTTTTCATTTCATTTCATTTTTACATATTTTGGGAGGGTGGCCCTTCAGCTTAGCTGATTTTCGAGGGGCCCTCCATTAAAAGAATATAAAATTACAATCTAATACAATAAAATACTTATAATAATTGTAGAACAAAGTAGAAATAAAAATTAAATATCAAAATAGTTCTAAGAAAGTCAATTCTTGTAATTATAATCAGAGGAAAAGAAAAACTGAAGATTTAAAATTACTTTAGGAGGGATTTGAAGACACGTAATGATCTTGTTTCTTTGCACTCAGTTGAGAGGCTATTCCACATCTTGGCACCTCTGTATGAGAAGCTTTTCTGCCCCGCAGTTGATTTTCTCAAAGGAAGCCTTAAATCAGTGATAGTGTTTCGAAGATTGCGCTCAGAAAGCTGTGAATTTTTAGTAAACATATTAAGCATGTATTGTGGTCCAAAATCATTGAGAGATTTAAAAACCATCATTTTCGTTTCATTGGCAATAAGTTCTACAATGGTTTTCCATTCAAGCTTTTGTAACAAAGGCTTACTGGGAGCATCATAACTGCTGTTCGTCACAATTCTTGCGGCTCGGTTTTGCAGCTTTGTAGTTGGTTAAGATCTGAAGCCAGAGCATCGCCACCTGGGGGTAAGAGGACTTGCTACACCCCCTAAGCGCTATTTGGCAGAAAATTTTGAGCAAATTTTGCTTACAAGGAGAAGCAATTCAAGTTGTAGGTGTGTGCTCAGTATTAAATCTCGCATTCATGGTCACCTAATGCTAAATATGTTCTCATCATTCTGGCATCTTGTTCTGCTCTCTTTCATTAATACTCTCTTTCATTTCTGGAGCTGATTCGTTAGCTTACTCAATGCATTCTGTTTCGGGTTGTGGCTCGTTTTCGTCATTTTATACTTGTATTGACATAAGGAAGCATTATTAGGCCAATTAAAATTTCTAGCGCGCATGCAATTGACCTCGTCTGTAGTATATATGGAAAGGGTGCATCCCTAAGATCAAAAGGGCGTTGTTTTAAAAATTTTTTCGGGAACGCTGCTCCCAGATCCCATTCTTTCTTGCATTCGCTTCATAATGGCTACAGCTACTATACATTTTGCACAAGCATTATAGATTAGTAGGATGTATGGTACTATAAAATCGCGGTAGGTTGTCCAATAACTGTTTATGAGAACAGAATAATTAGCATTTTAGATTTAATTCACTGACCCAATTCATTTAATTCAACAATTAAGTTAAATAGGTAAGTATGACAACTTGCATCCAGTGTTTTAGTGCCTTAACCAGTTAAGAGTTTGAGGTCAATTGTGCTTGAATTTACAATCTACACCCCCCTTCCCCAACGAGAACTGCTCCAAGGCAGTCCTGAACAGAAGCTATGTATTTGCATCATAAACTCGCATAAAGTAAAACAAGATTGAAAAAGCGTTGTCAAAAACCAATGTTAATAGTATTGTCTTGTTTACTTTAATCATCCTGCATCAACAAATTTTAATCTTCTTCACTAATGTCTGTGTAATATGGTTGAAAGTGAATCACCTTTGATTCGAACCGTACTGATATGTGTTGCACAATAGTAAACCTCGCTTATATCATGTATAAATACCATTTACCGTCATATTTACTGTGTTGGGTAAATTGTCAAATTCATTCTCAAATCAATAGTCACAATGCTTCTTGTCTTTATGTCAGTCCTGTGATTTTCAATTACTCTGTGATTTCCATCAAACAATATCTGTTTTCACATACACAGAATGTTTTCTAACATTAAGTACTACTGAAGCTCCAAAATTGCATGTAATACTATATAATGGGCGAGTAGTCAAGGGACCATTCACAAAGGATGTCCGCGAAAAACTTGCATTTTTAGACCTCTTTCCCCCCTTTGTCTGGTATTGTCCATATTCAGGAACCTCCTCTCCCCTCGGATGTCCATCTTTTTCATAACAAAAGCTATTTAAGCATCTATATTTTATAAATGTAATACATTTGTTAATTGGCCATTTCTAGTTGAAGAGTACATACAAAGAACCGAACAAGTCATGTGATAATTCTCGTCTAAGAAATCAGTCTCTGTGAATGGCTGCTTCAAAACAGTTACAGTGTCCACAATATGCGCTACGTCACTTGATACTATTTTATCATCGCGACTTGCTGCGTCATCCTTTGTGACAGTCTTCATTAACATCTTTTTGTGACCAGTCATCCTTAGGTGCTGCCTTGTTGTAACATAGTGAACACCTGGACGTCCGCATTGCTTAAAAACGCCCTTCCCTATGTCTGAATTTGTCCTATTTAACCAGACCCCCCTCTTCCTTTGTGCTAAGTGGTTAGAGCGTTTGGTTGCTGAGCAAAACATCGATGGTTCGAGCCGAATCCTTGGATCATAGTTGAGATGCTCGCTCACTGTCCACTGAGCAGCAAATGGGTACCTGGTGGCAACACTTGAGAAGTTAACGGTGGCCAGGAAAGGAACTGGTCACCCTACCACACTATGCCAGGGACTCAGGATAAGTGTCCTCTCTAACAGGCACTCCCCAACACACGGAATCGTATATGAGACTAACCTTTGCCTTTACCTTTTACCTTTATTACCATAGTTGTTTGACGCTATGTTAGATTTGCTAAGCATTGTTTTCAGCTTATAAAATGTAGATAGAATAATGGTCAAACAGACGAAAAGAAACTTTAGAGTTTCAACATTATCGCAGGTTGACCATACCTATAAATTTCCAAGACAACACTCTCGCATTTCAAGACCACGAAATATTGCCAGAACCACAAAATAGAGAACTCAAATATTAGAAAAGTAATACAGAATTAGTTCTATCAACTACTTTGAAGGCATACCAAAGTAATGAAAATTTGTATGAAGAAAAGTAATATGAGAACTCGTGCTCTAAAACGTTTCCTTGAATGATTAAGCACAAAGAAATTGTGAATAACACAACTTAGAAATAAAATCGAGTATTTCAAAGGTCATGTTATTCAGAAATAGGCTGGATAAAGTCCATGGAGAAAATTTATAATTATTAGCTAAGAATTTCTATGAATAAGTAGAATTTATATTTTGATTTCACATGAATCTTAGATCTTTTAGTCGTAAATTGCATTTTGTCATTATTTATTTCTGTAATGTGATTCACTTTAGCTATAATGTATTTTAATTGATCCAATATCTATTGTTACTTGCTTTAAAACATGTTTACTTATAGCAGGTAGCCAATTAAAAAAGTGTGCCTCAAAGACATATGAGATTATGATAGCTAGAAATGTTATCTCAAATAAAGATAATTATCTGTTCCCAATAACCTCTTCTCAAAAGCAAGCTAGAGTAATTAGCCTCAGGTTTTGGAGAACTTCTAAGCAGCAATGATGTTTTCTCCAATTGCTTCTGGGATGAAACTTACTTTTACAAGAAAAGATAACCTTGCATTTCTTCCTATCCTTCCTTAGACTTGCATCTCCTGAGACGACTATGTAGATGATAAAGAACTCTTTTACTGATATTAACTCCACAACAGTATCAGGCAGCCAATTTTGATGGTTGTTATATGCATTTGTGTTAAGGTCCTGCAGCACTCTAGTATCAGGGCCTAAAATAAATGTGATCCTGTCTCACTTTCTGGAGTTGTAAGTCGAAACTATTGACTTATACTTGGGAAGGTGCGGGTTAGCAAATGAACTTACCTGTTTGCCGAAAGTAGGTAAGCTATCGCAAAATGATATATGTGCTAATGATATAGGTCAAAATTTTTTATCAATATGATACTAAGACTTATGGATCTATCGTTTACCTTTTAGATAATTTTTCAGTGTTTAGTTTCTGTCACGTCCGATGAATAGCTCCAAAGAAGCATCACAATTGCCACAATTCATATTTGTTATGGTAATCATTCTCTCCTTCACATCATTCACTGAAAAGTTGGAGAATCTCTTCACTGCTGATATTTTATTAATATTATTATTATTATTTGGTTGATGGAAAACGCAGCTTTAAAATAAACTTCAGTACAAACACCACAACCAGAAAGAGAGACATATTATTATTTGCTATGCGAAAGGTAACCTAATGCCATTTATTGTAGAGAAGAATGGGTAAAAAACGAGTGAAAGCACACGGATAAAGATCTCTCAGGTAGTCCTTCCTCTAATTACTCAAGGCTTTTCCTCAATATTAAGGCTGTTCCTAATATTACAGCCTTTTCCAGAAATACTGCTTTTGTTCCTTGAATTCTCTTGCCATAGGTCCAGAACTCTCATATTATTTCTAAGAGCTTCTATCCACCTGGGCAGTGCTTATTAACGTACATCATATCTGCTTTTATTTCACCATTTAATTCTTACTATTTCTCTGCTCTCTCCCTTGTCTCTAATGAACCAATCGATCTCCAGGTGTCACTATATCAGTTGCATTACAGTTATTCTTTATCTTGCTTACAAGGACTTTCAGGTTTTCTGGTCCTCTGACCCTTGCAGCATAATTACACTGTATTTTCATACCCCACCATTTTACAATATCTTCACATTCCACCACACCATCAGGTTTACGGTTGTACCACACCTCCTCTTTCAAATCAATGCTCAATATAGCGTCCAATGTGCAATCTTTGCAACGCTATCATGGCTTCCCTTGTGTTCTATGTTAGCCCTTTTTACTGCATTCACATATGCTGTACCGTAACCTACGTATCAGAGGTTCTGTCTTACCTTTTATAAGGTGACTAATATAGTTTGAGTCTCAATGCTGGCTCCTGAGTTGCAAATATAACCTTAGCTTTCAAATTAGACTTATTCAGCCAGTCTCAGGTTTGCTCTTCACTTTTGTTTCTAGCATGTCTGTTAGAAATTTCCAGCATATATCTTTGCTTTTGCATATCCACAATTCTTCCAATGATCCTTTTATTTTCACAATCTGGTCTTCGACTCATAGTCCAAACTGACCGTTTCCTTTGCAGCTATGAGAAAGTTGTCACTTTAGTTGTACTCTTCTCTTTTAAAGCTAATCAATCTTCGCCTACCCTTTTTATTGCATTATGTAGTCTGTCAATGTCCTAAATTCTATGTAATACACCGTTAATATAAATTCATTTCTTGTTCTTATATTCATTTCATCTAGATCTTCTTTGCTCCATCTTATAATATATCCCCAATATGTTCTCTTGGGATCTTTCCCACCGTGCAGTATCATCTTTCCCATTGCTTGACTTTTCTAACACCCCTAGATATCAATTATTATTTCTATCGTTTGAGAAAAACATTGAAGCAATAACTATCATAATATAACTATATACAACTATCATGATTTGTAAGCTAAAAGTACAAAGTCACTGCTGTGATTACTTTTAAGAAAATTTTCTTCCAAATCAATTCTATTCTAGGCCATTTTGGATTAGTCCTGAGGGTATTTTCCATATCACTTTACCACTGCTCATCCTATCCTTTAAAAAGAACCCTTGTACACTATTCGTTTCAACTTAAATTATTGTAGATCTATTGTTGTATGACTAACAATAGTTTACAGTTTTCATTAGGCTAGCCAATTGCAACATTTAACAACCTACTGAATGTAACATAATTTAAATCAAAGTCCTTGATAAATGTGATTTTGATTATTTTGAATAGAGCCAAAAATTAAATTTAAACTAGCAAGATAGCAATTAAGTATGTTATTTTCAGCAATTCAAAAAGCATAAGGTATTTTTAACCATGGTTCGAATGAAAGCCTGCTATCTAGACCTTTGAGGGCTGTTTTCTCAGGTGGTTTTTTTACTCCAATATCATGTGCCCCCAATAAAGTTAGATTCCAATTTCTTTGCAATGCACTCTTTGTTTATGTAACTCTATTGAGAATGCTAATTATAGGAAAATGGAGTCTAATCACTAACAATGTGAAGACTTTGAGTCACCCCCAATTCTATCAGAACACAAGAAAAATTAAGAAATATCACCTAAGGCAACAGAAGACCATGAATTTAGTAGAAATTAATGAATCACTGTGGTATAATGCTGAAAGTATAAAAAACTATTACCAGTCAAACAAATAGAGAAAATACAGACACTTGATGAACTAACAAAACAGAATATGGTCAAAAGGAAGTTGCTAATAATTCACAATGAAAAGGTAAAAAATAAGTTGGATCGAGACGTAGTGATCATCCTTTTTCATACTCCAAATAGAACAACACGAGAATATGACGCCCAGAGTGCGATAATTCTTTCTTAGATCCCGTTTGCGGGTCGCTTTTTGATCCACTAAAACATATGCTCCATGTAATTACGTTTACGTTGTGCGGGCACAGTTTATGAACCGCATAGGTACAACAGTACCTGGCTTTAATAGCAGGTACGAACGTTATATCTGTTAGCCAAGTAAGTTCTGCATCCAATCACTTGCATGTGTGTGAGCGGGAAGCTGCTCTGATATAAATTGCGTAAAATTGCTCCCTTTGTAAAATTTCCACATTAAGTATACAGCACAACTTTGCGTGCTTTAGAGTTGCACGTCCATTAAATCATACGGGATAGGCTAGGTTAGAGATGTTTTGGTTGCAAATTTCACCTTTTCGCTGCACTTTCAATGAGCATTTGTCACACCCATCAGTGGTATACAATTTATTATTGGTCAGGTCATTTTGGACGGCAAAACGAGATCCCTGTTATATTGTCTGTTGCCTAAAATTTTACCACTGATTTATCATGGATGCTGAACATTCAAAGCACTTATGTATATTAAAAGCAGTTTTTCTCATTTGAAAACATTTTTCAATTTGAAGTAAGTCACAGTTTAGCAGTATTAACTTTGATATTCAGTTGGATTATATTACCTATTAGTATGCCGACCTACAAATTCCATAGGTATCTTCATTCACTTTTATGTATTTCCAACAAAATTTACGGGAGCTCAACGGAGAGGACATGAAGGCAGTAAGGTATTTGGGGTTTCTACTAGTTTAATCTAAAATTCTGAATCCAGTGATGATTCGGTTTCGTCCAGTACATGTTAATCAACTCAGGTTTGCATAAGTTCAAATGTACACACCAGATGCACATATGTCTTCATCAACTGAAGCTCATTAAAAATTAATCACCTGGATTTGAAATATCCTGAAATTTTCCAATAAGAGAATTACTGCTATTGCCTCAGGATAAAGACATTGATGAGACAGATATCAATAAAATACAGTATGAAATTCTCTACGTTGAACAGAACGGATCATTTCAAATGAAATCTTAGCAGATAAATGATGTGCACGTTTTGGCGACAGCATTTGAATGTTCCCTCCCTAGTTAAATTTCCGTTGGTTGTACCTGTGTGTTACAGGCAAGTTCTTTTGACTATATCAGTGAAGGACTTGGGTCAGCGCTCATGATTGAAATGAAGTGATGTTACTTCACCGATTTGTTACTCAACAGCTACATGTTCCATATTTACGATGAGCAAGGATAATGAGGTTCGCATAGGAACACGGGAAGGTGACGAGTTACTGTTTCAACCCTGATGCAAATGTTTTTAGTTACCAGGTACACTGGTGATGCATTTTGCTACAGGATTACTACTGCATAAGTAAATTATAGCCGGGATTTTCCATTTCAAAACGGACACAAGGTCTTGCGATAATACATGGTATTCACCACACATGATGAAGAAATTCAACGAAATCTGAACAGAATAACTGCTTTACATTGAGGACAGTTTAGAAACAGCATAAAACTATTGATATTCGAAAGTGTTTTTTAGTGAAGAACTCCCACTTGGAACAGATCTTCCATTCTTCTGTTCTTGTCTTATATTATTTTGTTATCGTTGTTGTTGATTGCTTAAAAGCTCCCGATAACTCGAAAACATGGCTAATCTTCCCTAAGGTTCGAGTTATTGGTAGCCTTGGTAACTGAACACATTCAATGACTAGGACTATTATTGCTTTGGTCCCTGGAAGGTTCGAGTGTTCCGTATTGATTGCTAGATGCAGAGAGTACTTGGGTATGAATAAAGGTACGTAGCTATGGTAAAGTAGCAAAGCCTTCCTCCATTTTGGAACACATTTCAGAATCAGGCCAACCTGCGTCACTAAATGATTTCGCATTGTTATAAAGAGATGGGGATGTACTTAATAGTTTAAGCTTAGTAGACATTTTTGATCACCTAGCTTTTACGTCTCGGGGCTCTTCCATCCCTCTTTTTATGAAATTATAAAGAGCACACACACACTTGACATTTGTTATCATGATTCATCTGGCCTGATAACTCGAATACTCAATTTCTCTAGCAAGTTTCGATTTCACATGAGAGTTTGCATTATCTAATGATAAATGTATGATCTGATTCCTTGCACATTGCTATTCTCACAGTTGGTCTATGGGTATCATCTTTAAACATAATATGTTCTGGGAGTGGAGTAAGTTAAGAAGTATAAGCTCTATTAACACCAAGAAATCTAGCTTTAGTTAAACTAGGTTAGTTCTACTCCTAGCTCGAACGGCTTTGTTCGCATGATAGCTTGGAAACTCGTGGGAACTGCACACTTATTCTTACTAGAGAACCGTTTTTATGGAACCTACAATAGTCGCCAAAAGTCCTTGGGACACTTAGAAGAAACAGATAAAAAACCATTTTCCTCTACATATTGTCATAGTTGCTACAAACATGCACCCCCCTTCCCCCTAGAACAATGTTGATTCGTTTGTAGTACATTTGAAGTTGGCGTGCAAGCGAAATTTTCCCATTAGCACTGCAAGTAATCGAGGATTAAGAGGCCAAATTGGCATCAGTTCTTTTTAATCCTTGTAGCTAGTGGTTCATGAGCAGGATCCCGTTGAAGCTAGCAGTGTCCATAGTGCCGTATCTTAGACACTTAAAACGTATATAGTTGTAAATGTGCGGTTAAAATTTAGAACAATTACTGAACTTTTAATATCAAAAATTGTTAAAAGAGGTCAAAAATAATCGAGTATAAGGAACTATATGGACAATAGGTCTTGCGCTGGGCTCCGTACAAAAAGCACGTGTAATCGAGGCTCGAGTGGCCAAGTGGTTAGAGCGCTTGACTGCTGTGCGAAACATCGATGGTTCGAGCCGAACCCTCGGATCATAGTTGGGATGCTCTCTCACTGTCCACCCAGCAGCAAATGGGTACCTGGTGGCAACACTGGGGAAGTTAAAGGCGGCGAGGAAAGGAACTGGCCACCCTTCCTCACTATGCCGGCGGCTCAGGATAGGTGTCCCTCTAACGGGCACTCCACCAACGTACGGAATCGTGCATGGGACTCACCTTTTAATCGAGGTTCAACGTGGGTTAGCTTTTGTCGCATGCGCCATTCACTGTGTTATGGAACTTGACGGGCTTAATTAAGAACGCATTTTTAAAACATTAATTTAAGTTCAACCATGTTTGTGTTCATATGACACTAATCCAAGCTGAATCTAAATTGTGTCCATCTACTTTTATCTGCACCGTGTACACAGGGTTATAGTTTAAAGTCCTTAGCGTCTGCGTACGCTGAGACAAGATAGTCCAGTTATTCAAGGTAGCTCAGCTAGCCGAGATCTGGAAGAGTAATTATTAGTCCTGTAATCAGATGAGTTAAAAGCCACTCCGATCAGAAAGGATCTGGGTCTACTTAGATCCATACTAACATTATTCCTTTAACTTTCTTACCGCAAGACTACATGAAAGAGCAGGCGGGTAAAACTGGGTGAGATAGCAAGTGCATATACACGTATGCAGAAACATAACGCTTAAATCATATTTTAACAATTCCTCTCGTAGAGTTACTTGTACAAGGACAATAACCAGAAGACTGCTCACAAGTTGCATTTGAGAGTTGGTGTGTTGCTTGTCTGTCTGAACTCATAATATAGCATAGTGTAAAAGAAGGAAAACACGGGTTGTCTGCACAAACTTTCTAAGGAATTATATCAGCTGGTCAAGTCAGACAGGTTATTAAAGTTGGTATGTCTCTTTGCAAACAGGCTTTTCAGTCGCGGATCCAGCGGATCATGTGACCGGGTTCAGATTTGATATTTTTGGGACCACGCCCTTTCGTAATTTCAGACACGCCCATTTTTAAAACATTTCAATATCATACCAGTCGAAGGATGGATAAATATGTAGTATTATCTAACCCAGTCAAAGATTATTACTGTTATTATCATTGGTCCCTGTCAAGTCTCTCCAACCATTCCCTGAATTCATTAAAATTTGTTTTATTTACTGATTTAGTCAAAGCATCGACCATTCGTTATCTTAAATTATTATCTACATTTAAATGTTGCCAAAGTTCCATTATGACAGCCTAAGCACTCTCCGATGAATGAGTTTCCAATCTCAATCTTGTCAAACCCTATGAAACCTATAGGAGTTCTATTAATATTCGTAGTACATAACTTGGACAGGGTTTTGAACGGGTTCAAAGAAAACAATGGCTATAAGAATCTTAATATTTTGGCATCTATTACATTGTAAAGAGAGGGACAATGGTGATAGATGACAAGATAGATGACAAAAACTTATACTTTGTCGAACTCGACGCGTGACATACGATTACAAGAAACCCAGTTGAGATTTGAAATAGTAATAATTTTTATAACTTGGAATGCGATTTTAAAAATTTGACCGGGTTTTTGAATCCGGTAAATTCCGTCTAGATCCGCCCCTGCACTTGTAACTTCATCCGATAAGTTCAGGAAATAGACGTGGAAGTAAGGCACTTAGGCATGAACGAGAATTGTGGTATTTGAGGTATGGAATCTTAAATAAGTGAATTAATATCAGAGATGTATCAAGCACTTGGAAGGTGAAGGGACAAACTGGAGTCGAATTGCATTTACGTCACACCCTAAAATGTAAAAAAGCACAGTCAACAGCAACGCCATTGCATGTTAAATTTTATATTCGTTGAAAGTAGAAAAGGACAGAAAAGGCCCTAGTGGGTTATTATAGTGTTTGACAGTGTTTCTAAAAGTTTCTTAAATTTTAGCGTGTCTAGTACTAGGTTGGTTATAAACTGGTTTCTTATTAAAAAGAGTGTAGATAGATATCCAACTCGCTGGCTTGTTCCCCTGATTCGATCTCCTGACTTGAGCTTCATTTTACCCCCTGACTTAAATCAACCCTCTTGCATTTTCAATCGTTCAAGGGATCAAAGCGGATTTTCCCAATGTGCGGTAAATAATTATCAACAGAAGTTACAGTTAAGTTCGATAAAAGAACGTTGGCCTAGTGTCTGCTAGTTTAATTAAAGGCCGGAAACATGCCCTGTCCTACAAGACTATGAATGCAGCTGAAGGTTGAAGTATATGAAGTAAATGCTAACTCCACAGATATGAATGATAGACTGATGTTTTGAACTCAGTGCTATAAACAAAATTATGCTCTTTTTAATGTTTATGACATAGATGCGTTATTGCCTAGGGAGCTAGCAGATTCACTGTTTTTAGAACTGCAATTCGTCACTTTTAACTCTTTTAGTCATTGTAACTCCTGGACGTTTTCCTCATTTTGCTTTGACGTATCCTTCAGCGTGTTTTCTATTTGCAGGTTGTTTGTCATGATCAAAATAGTCGTGCTAGCATTTTTCAAAGCTCTTTGGCCGCTCTTCACAATGTCAAAAGATTCCATGGGTCTTAGCATCGAGATTTCATGAATTGTGCGCGAGCATCCCAGTGTTTATTTGAATTGCGCGCCTCATAAGGGACAGTGCATGTAGCTTATATTAATTCAGTCTATTGTTTGCACAGTCCGTAAACAAATAGAACTATGAAGTACCACATGAAATCTATTCAAGATTAAAACACGAGAATGTGTGCTCAGTGTTATTACTCGGGCTTCGTCCAAATATTTTCAAATATTTTGACAGTGTATACTAGAGATGCGTTTACTCATGAAGCTAGGCCAACTGATATCTGTGGAAATGGCCTTACCTGTAAAGAACGAATCGCACTTGCAGGATGGACGAAGAAAGAATTGTGTTAAGCAGGTACTACATGGAAAACTCATTGAATCGTATTCATGAAAGGTAGGTAAACAATCACATTCCAAGTTAACTACAATCTGAAGACTTGTGCTCTCCATCACATGTAATACGATAAGCTCAGATTTTGAATAAGGTGATACCTGAGAAGTACTATTTGATGAGGAGGAACGTTAAACATTGCCTATATTTCAGAACTGCTGTATGTTACTTATACCTTTAATTCATTTATGCGACATTTTACTTCTCATATGGGTATATGTATAAGGAGAATTCTGTCCTCTCAGTACTAGTAAACTGTAAATATATATACATCGTTGTTATTTTGAGAGGTGAATCACTAATATTGGCAAGTTAAAGGAAGTCATTAGCTTCTGCCTCAAAAGGAATTTACATGATATGGTTACTTAGGATTCATGAGTTATGGGGAGATATGTCTTCCCAGCCCTCTTAACATTATGCCAGTCTGGTCGCATGTAAAGAGATGAAATTTATAGGATATAGGGCAGTTCAGACACAAGCTTCACAGCTATGGTGCTAGTTGGCATTGATAAAGATGGCATCTTAGTCTGCAACCTTCAACAACACTCGTACATCCATTCATACTACATTTAAGTAAAGTACCTAGTGCATGTTCTTAAACGATGAATTGCTAGTTTAGACATTAGACTCTAACGGTTCAGAGGTATGCACGAAACATGCTAAAATAATAAATTCCCTTGATATACGAAAGTCTCAAGCAATGGAAGATTGAGAGTGATTGGACTGCGATGTATTCAATTCAATAACAATATCGAATGCAAAGTGGCATGGTATGCAGAAACATTCTGCAGTTAATGGGAAGTTGAAATAGATTGGGCTGCTGAAATACCAATTATTCATTTCAATAATGAAATCCAAAGCCTGAAGTCTATAGATTGTGCACTTAGACATCTTAAAAGAGGGATTATTGCCGATCTGAGGATCAGGATTAAAATAATCCTGCGAATATTCTCCTGTTCGTAATCTTTCTTACTCTCTCACATAACGGTCGTTATCATTATTTCTTGTGAACAATGTAATCTCGTCTAGTGAATAAATTGATATCTAATATTTATTTTCTAATTCTAACTGTCATTAAGTTCTTTCCTGATTTATACTTATCAGCTAATATTGATATCTATTCTGTTGTTTCCTCACTATACATAACATGATGCATTCAAGGGGTTGCTAAGTTACAACTATTGCTGCATGTATACTCAAAGTCCGTACAGATTCTTTACAACTATTGCCTAAACATACTCTTGTTTGCATTTTACTATAGAAATCTTTCAAGAGTAATATAGCAAATATTTTAGAAACATGATGAAAACTTTGACATAAAATTTTTGGAGTTCTGTAGAAGCTTAGTTGGTCTCGTAGAAAGCTCAGTCTATAAATGCATAAATCTTACGCTATTAATGTTATTTGCTTGCATTTAAATCCATTCAAGTGAACAGAATAGACCTTTTGTATTCCTTTACAGCTTTAGCAGATTAGTTACTTCTGCGTGACCTTATCTCTGAAATTAGCTATTTCTGAATTGATTAATCTTGTTAAGAGACTTTCCCTTTTGTTGAATGTACTTCGGTTTACTTTGTACTATAAAGCCAAGCAGTATGATACCATGTTCTTTCAATAGATTGTACTTGATTTACGAAATAAGGCATACTTTGTCTAGATATTTGGGAAATATTCCGTATATCCAATATGGGGCAGGTACATTATTGTATTTGATAGCTCTTTTGTTATCTTAATCATCAAAAATTGCAGCAAAGCTAGTAAGTAAATATTTATGGTTTGAGTTCCAGGGCGCTAGCGTTTATTTGACTCTGTCAAAATTAGATAAACAGATGTATGTTCTATGATGCACGTAGTTTTTGTTATAAAAACGCGAATGACGGCCTAAGTATATAACGTTTTTTAGCTGATTCAGAATTTTGAAACTAGATGGGTATTAGTAGTTCCATACTCCAAGAAGAAAAACTTGCTTTTAGAGTGAATTCGGGTGCAGTTAGTCGTGCTACGAGAAAAAAAGTGGAACGGATGGATATATCCATCCTATAGTCTACTGAATATCTTGTGTACAGAAAACATGTCTCAAAAGTACCATTTTATGATAAAAATAACGAAGGACAGAATATGACATAAGAATAACGTTTGGAGATCTTCGACAAAGTTTGCAAAGAGTCTGCTAGTTAAGTGTAATTGTCACTTGCAGGTATTTCACAAATACATATGTTGTGTATATGAACAGTGGGAAAAGCTATTGATTCTTCGAATTTGGGAAGCAACATTTAGATAATTTGAAAAACGAATAACATAGGATTTAATCCAACTGCTCGCTTGTATGATAAATTCAAAATGTGCTTGTAGTTCTAAATAACAATGGACAGAAGAAACGGTATGCTTTTTAATGTTCTTCTGATGTAATGCTGTCCATATTTATTTATTGCCAATGCTGGTTAGCATTCAATGGACAGTGCTATAAGACCTCAATACAGATTCTGTTATGTCCGTTCGTCATGAATAATGAATGTCATAATAGCTCATATTGAGATCAAGTAGAATTTATTGTACAGAATTGGAATAGTGATATTTAGAATGAATTAAAATAAACTGTGAGAGAGCTCAAAGGCAAGAAACGATTGTAGTAGAACTAGATGAGTTGTCTAGATGATCTATGCCCAATAGACATGAAACTCGAGCTAAATATTCTTCCATTTAAAGAATCATACAATTTCATCGATATTTAGAGACAAGGTTAATGCTACTAATGCTGATTGCCTCAAAATTAATAGGATGAAGTCTGCTTCTGTAGCCCAATGAGGGATTTCATTCGAGATATCGAAGAGGATTTATAAATAATCAGCAAGATGGAGAGCAAAAGATAACCACAAATCTCCAGATGAGTATGGTAGCAAAAATGACCTATGCAATCTTTTTGATGAGCAATGAATAATATAGCGAATGGGTTACTGAGAAGAAGGCTTTACTGTTCAAACCGGGTGGTTTGCAGTTTTGAACGTTTTTACCTGTTGTACCTGAAGGAGGTGTATATTGACCTGGGCTATGATTCAATCAAACCTGATTTGAACTTGCACTCTGGTACTAATGGTTCATAAAACAGCTGCGCGTGTGATGGGTCTGGTTATGTTACCGATTCGCGGTTCAATTTCTTTCAAGATACACGTTTGTTTTATAAGAAAACCACTTTTTTTGTCTGAGCCTCAATTTTCTTAACTTTTCTGAAATTGAGGCTGTGATTTTCTTAAGATTTTTTAACTTTCATAAGAGTAAACTGGCTAAAAGAAGTTGCCATTAATTGTTATAAAAAATTTGAATTTTTTTAACCAAGATTATCAAAGGAAATTTTCGAGCTTGTAAAGGAGTTTGCAAAGAATGAGCTAATATCGATTTCTGGCACGCAAAAACGATGAACTTTGGAAATTCAACCATGTGATTTTCTTAACATTTTCTTAAGATTTTGGCCTTTGAGCTTCATTATCTTATAAACATTTTTCTTATAAAAAAGCGCGTATTCCGAAATCTGTCAAATTATTTGCTTCTTGCTTTCATAGTATCTAATTTAATGTAGTAATACCTGTACCCTCAAACTCTCAGTAATTTATCCAAAGTCTTCGAGTTCTAGCCACTGCTTGCTTTGCACTTTGAAGTCAACAAGTACTTAATTTACATCCTTTCAATTTATGTTGTATCATTGTAGGAAATTAAACAAAATTAAACTTAAATAGAGACAGTATTCAGAGACATTAAATGAATTGCTGCATAAAGGCAATTTGAACAACTGGATTATCTTGTATTAAGGCCTACAGCTGTGGATTGAATAAATAATACATTTGTATACAGGTCTACTCAAGCATTCATGACATTTGATATTTCTCCATTAAATATTCTTAGCATGGCAAAAAGATCTTTGTAGTAGACGGATATGCCGGAAACGAGACAATTGCAAGGAGAACATGATGAAGAGAATGAATTTGGGCATGGCTTGTTGCATAAAGCTGTTATTCATAATAATGTGAAGGACTTCAAAACGTAAGAATTTTAGGTCTTTACTTTGCATTCTTGTGCACGAAATTTTCCACTCCGTTTAGTATTCACTCCATTGTATACACATAAATCTATATATCATTAAATTAGTTAGCTTTTGAAAGGGGCGCCCTTGTAGAGTTCTCAGAAAAACAACTGATAATAAACTGAATGAAAAATAATTTTTTCTCTCTTGGATTTCAAGTATTTCAATAGCTACTTCCCTTGGCTTCAACCAGTTTGATTTCATAGTTTGCGTACCTCGCAGCAATGCTAAGCAGCGATGCTAAGTAGCGATACAATTATTCATCTGTGTTTAAATATAGCTTTCTGCATCTGTAAATTTGATTTAGCGTACCTATATGACTTACTACCTGCAAAATAATTCCCGATTCTCTGGTAATGATATTTTTCAGACGGTTGGAATTCCTAAAAAGCTACCCTCTTCGCGTACCATGTTTGTCATCTCATTTCTGGCTGTCATCTGCTAGTAGTAAATGAAATTAGCAATATATACTGAGTATAGGCCCATTTCCACTTCAATCGGATTCCGAATTCAGACGAAAATCCATTCCTCTCTGTTCGTATACGAAAGTTCGGAAATCCCAACACAGATCATCTGAAACAGAAGCGCTCGGAAGTTCTGATTTCATTCGGACTCTGGGGACCAACCTAAATATCCACGATTCTCCTAGTCAATCAAAGTGCTTTTGTAGTAGATTATACAATCATTCCATCGCCGTTCTTTGGAATGGGTCCAAGGCTCTATAGAGGAAGCTTTTAGTATCGGCTGAATGTACTAAATTGTCAGATAACTTCATCAATCCAGTGCAGATGCGATTTTCTGTTATCCTCACTCAATTTTCTACTAAACAACCAATGCAAGATTAAAATGTTGAGTAGCCATTGCTATGAAGGATTTTAAAATTGAGTGAAATTATGCTTTAGTTGGCAAGTGCGGATTCAAGGGGGGCCTGGGGGGACCATGGTCTCCAAGTAGTAATATTTCGTATCGCAAAAATGTTGTTCAGAGACATGTCCCATGAATTAGACAAGAAAATGAGTAAGAAATGAATTGAGCACTCTACACAAGACTTCAAAAGTTTAAGAAACGGGCGTGACTATGAAAAATTCCCCTCCCACAATATCTTTTCCGAAATATCCCACCCAAAACCAAGCTCTGGATCCGCCTATGCTAGTTGGTGAGTCACTTGAAAATGTAATGCCCGGTTGCATTGGAGAAGAATCAGAAGCACAAAAGGCACATATATTTTCTTCAAATCAGCAAAATAGAAGCGTTTGATCGATCGTTCAACTCCTTCACTACGCAACTAGGGGTAACTGCTCCGCTTTTCCTACTGCGTACTGCAGCTAATTTATTACTAAGACGGGGGTATGCCTAGATAGCTTATTCTAGCTTAACATTAAACTAAGCATCGTGTTCATGTCTCCTACAAAAGCATTCATGAAAATAGTATGGAATAATAATTAAGTACTATACAGCAAAATTGCTTATGGCTTCAAGTTGCCGAGTTTTCTCAACATCATCCATACACTTCGAACCATACGCCACATCTAAAAGTATATTAAATCTTAACCAGTATTGGGGCCAGAACTGGCTACTTAAAAAGTTATGAAATCTGATTGGATAATTTAACAGTTGCAATTCGTCCGAAATTTTTTTGATGAATGATAGTGGAAATTGAATTCGGGGCGAATTTTGTATTAGGATAACCATTCCGAAATCCGAACGCCGAATTCGAATGAAGTGGAAATGGGCCTTAATATTACGTAAGCTGAGTGACAAAGATAGTTTAGTATTCGAAGTGGACAAAAGTAGACTACCCGTTGCCAGAGGTAAACTCAATTTACTAATGACTAAAGGTAATGGGAGCTAAAACCAAGTAGTTACAGTAAGGAGTTTTGCAAATCATGTATTTGTTCCTATTTTCACTTTAGAGTACTTCATATAGTGCAGGGTGGGTGTGGCCATACAATCCTAACTTGTCAACCTGTGTGACCTTCCTAAGGGTGACTAGGCCTCCTCAATTCTTCCTCAGCATGCAATGGAACCGTCCTCCTCAAGCATGTATGAAAAGCAGGGACGCCTACGCTGTGGGGGTAGAGGGGGCAGCTGCCCCTCCTGCCCTTTCGAAGGACTTAATTATTTTAGTGCAAAAATGCTTATAATGTGCCTTCAATAGGACACTTGCCCCCCCCTGCCCTCGGTGCGGGCAGGCGTACCAGATGAAAAGAGCACTTTTGCTGTATTGCTTAAGCTATAATGTCGCTTGTCAACAAGAAATTTTCTTTCAGGCTTCTCGAAAATGGCCACGATCTCAGTCAAAGAGATGAACTAGGATTTTCCCCTCTTCATCTAGCGGCTCTGCTTGGTAGAAATGAGATAATAAGTGAAATGATTAGAATCAGAGATGAGGATATAAATACTGAGGTAGGTTTCTATGACATGTTCCTACAAAAGTTTCATTAGCAGAAGTGGAGCTTGTAAAATGAGATATGAAAATCAAAGTCAGGTAAACGATAATGGGCTAATAGTTTGAAACCAGCTAAGCAAGGCAAGCACTATTATGTTAAAATATGTTATTTACTTTTATAAAAGCAAGTGTATTTATCCAAAGTAGGATATTGCTTGTTATCCATTCTAATACAAATCATGTAACAGCAATAAGAGGCAGATTACTCGAATGGATATCAAAATTCATAACATAAAGTGTCAATTTTGTCTTTTTAATTGAGCTGAAATTTGATCTTAGACAGGCAGTGTCACTCAGAAATCAAAGTCTTTAAGTATTCTTTTATCGTCAGAAAAATCAAATAGTTATTTCTGGCAAGTAGAATAAAGTTGGAGTTTGCAATAGAATTTTTACATAAACAAGCTAAATTAATTTCTTCCTAGTGCCAATTTAACCATGATGTTTTATTTACCTGCTAGTATCTGAGTTGTACTTTCTTCAATTTTTTCAGTTTGGCTCGCTTCAAACCATATTAGATTATTACTTGTTAGTGCTGGGATCAGTTTTCACCCGTGACTATCACCCAAATGTTTGAGCAATTGATCAGTTTTGCTATAACTTATTACTATTGTCAAAAAGATTGCATTTCGTCTACTGTAGCTTACATTGCATCTCTTAGTTGCTCGAGACTCAATTCCTTATGTTTTGTTTTGAAGGAGACGAAAATATTTAGGAAAGGCTTGGATTCGCTATCTAAAAGAGACCTTGGAGTTATCTTGAATTGCATTGATATTGATGAAATGACCGTTAATGGTCAGACACCTTTGAATCTTTGCATCAGAAATGGTCATGCTGATACTCTTAGCTTGCTGTTGCAACTAGGTAATCATACAGAAAAATCTGATCGCAGTAAAATGTTCCCACTAGGATGTGCAGAGCTTTTGAAGAGAAGCGGATCGATAAGAATGGAAAATGAGAGAGCACCTCCTTTGAGCGCAAAGTATAACAGAAAGAGCGAAATTGTACCGCAGGAAAACTTTGACGGGAGTAAAGTTGACAATTCAACTGAAGAATTCGATGAAGCTGAAGAATTCGATGATATACCCATTACAATAGAAAACAAAACGAACTCGCTGCCCGAGTGTAGAAATTTAGGGACTGAATTAGCTGGGGTTTCAAAACGAAGAGATGATGAATCGGCTTCCGAGGTAAATAAAGATGATAGAAAAATCAGTGATGATAATGCTGAATGGAAAACCTCTGAAAGTCAGAAAATAATCGCCACAACGTTTCTGAAATCTGAAGAGGATTCATGCAAAAGCGATTTAAGTGCAAGCCGGTTGAAAAACATCTGCACTGATAAATATAATATGGAGAACACCTGTCATGGAGAAGAATACTGCAAGGGATTGGAATATTGTTCAAATCCCCATCAAAAACTCGGTTTCTTTGAAAAGGGTTATACGATAAACAAAAAGACTTTAAGTGAAGGTTGCAACGATGGCAATCGCGATCTTCAATGCGCAGCAGGTGAATGTTTTGGTATTGCCTTGAAGACTCATGCTTTTGATATTAGCCATGAAATGATGAGAAGTAAAGTAATTTCAAACAGTTATCCGACAATAGAAGATGGCAATGACACTTTTAGAAATGGTAGTAAATCTATGATATCCAAATGCAGCAATATTACGTTATGGAAGGGGGAGAATTTGAATATTAGCAAAGAGGATAGAATTGCAAGGATAGGCAATCTTGAAGCCCCATCCAGTATTGGACAGATACGAAAGAGTTTTAGCGCACCGGAGATTGGCATCGAAACAGACCATGATTCAACCCTGGTCCGCAGGACAGGATGGCACACTACACAAAGTATCGAATTCTCTGATTATGAAGTCGAAACGTTAAATATCGAGAGAAAAGTCGCAAAAACTTATTCTGACAATCATGGAGCACTTGTGAATGACTTGAACCGTTATGAAGAGAAGTGTGAAGTTCGATCAGGTGGTATAGGATCACTAGAAGAAAAGCCCATACTGTATAACGCTGAAAGGGATAGTTCAAATTCACCGAAAAGCTTAAATAATTTGCTGCCTGTTTATGACACTAATGAGAGGCAATGTACAACTCACAACCAAGAACAATTAACTGAAGATGGTAAGGATGCATCCGCAGCAGTTGCTAACTTGTGCGATGCCACTGTCAGCGACAATCAAAACCATCCATATCAAAAGCCGTCTAGAGAATTTGAGCGTTTAAAATCTTAAACCAACGAAGCTATGGAGGAGAAAAAAGAACAAAATGTTCTTCATGATTTGGGTCAGAGTTTTATTGATAGGAATAGCAGTGACTCGAATTATACGGAAAGGTAAATATTAAATGAGCTTTTTCATTCAATATTTTTGCATAAAAATAGCATATACTCGTTTTTCATTTCATCTTATTTCAATTCATTTAATTTCATTTAATTTCATTATCATTTCGTTTCATATCATTCAACATATCTGCTACAGTTGGTTACTACAGCATAGTAACTGAATACTAATTAAAACCAGCTAAATCTAAATACAATAAAAAAAACAAATAAACAAAGCAAATAATTAAATAGTGCAGGTCGTAGTCGAGAAATCTCCTTCAAAGTCTATATTCGCCAAGAAGAAAGCAGCTAGTATAAATCTACGAAATATATACAGGTTGTATATGACTTAAAGTTATTTCAAATGATCTTAAGAAAAAAGTTGACTTAAAGCAAGCAGGGAATTTGCAATCGAATTTAAATACGGAGGACCTAAATCTTGAAGAGGTCCCACTTTTAGAATTGTACCTTTCTGGTAAGTCCTATTTAGCACATTCTATTTAACCGAACAGCTCCTTTCCTGGTTCCCTGAGCTTTCCTCTATATCTAATGTAATACCGCTATATTTGCTTCTTTCACTGAATTTCATCGAAAAGGGAACAGTCACTGAAAGTTTGGGAAGCGAGGTTGGAAGCCTATGCCCATAAGCATGCTTATACTCAAACTGGTTTGTTAGTAGCTCATTCCACATGATCAAGCAAACCTATTATCTATATGGAATTAAATCTTAATATTTTGTTCACAATTTCCTGCTAAGGGAATAGCCAAAAAAAAGTGCAACAGACCGGAGTGGGAGGGATTTTGAACTCATTATAAAATTATGTTGCTCATGGTAATACAAGAAGAACTTAATTGCTCCCAATGTACCTTCAAGTAGAATCTTATATAGTCCAGTGCAGTAAACAAGAAAAACTTACTTGCTCTCAATGTACTTTCATGTAGAATTTCATAGCCCTTAAAATTTCTGGTAATGGATTTTCATAACACAAAGGCAAAAATGTTAGACGATGCCACAATGGTTGAAAAAGATTAAGGCAGTGAATGTGGCCCTAGACAGTGGTGACTGAAGACAAAAAGTACCGTTTTTTTAAAATTTGTTTAATGAAAATTTAATGGTCCATCTTTACACCATGAGATAATTTTTCATGCTGAAATTTTTCTCTCACAAGTTCTGACGACCCTTCTAAATCTCTTCGGGTCCGGTCAGTTCCATACTTTATGACAGCTATCTAAGAATTAGATTCTGACAGGTATACCATTCGCTAAATTCCCTTTACGCAGGTAGAGCGTTCAATCTCGACATATTCTGTTTTGCAATTATTAATTGCAACTACGCTAACTTGATATGGATAAAAATGATGTTTGAAGGAATTAGTATTTTCACAGCCACACCATATAGGATACCATGACTATCCGTTGCTAGGCTACCATCAGGAGATATATGAAGTTCTTTCTCTTCACACAATAACCTTACTGTTGTCATGAGGCTTTGGTATGACTGACAGAGATAACAAATTGTTGGCATGTTGAAATGTGGAAAGCTTTTAGTATCAGAGCACAAACATATTTTGCCGTGAGGCCTCCATTACTGAAGAATTCAACAGTTAATATTTGAATCGTTGTCTCATATCAAATGAAGAATTTCCCTATTGTATGGATACACAATACATGGATCATAGTCACAAATGAACAGTTTGAAATAGCAGGATCTCAGAACGCTCTGGTAAGTTTGTTTACAAATTCACGGCCTACAATTCGATACACAGCTCACAAGGCTAGAAAGGTTATTGTGGAAGCAAGTCAAAAATTGTAGCCACGCTTGGAAGTAACGAACAGGTCTTTGGAACAGCAGGGGCTACGGTACGTAGAGTAGTACTTAAGAGAGTTCAGTTGTTTATGAATGAATATGATTCACTATCAGGTCTTTCACTTGCCCCGTATTGCACTTGTAATAAACAATACTAATGGGCCTAGTAGATCGATTTATACCAATAGAGTGGTTTATATTCTAGAATAGCAGTCGTGTATGTTTTCGGGGCCTACACCAATTTAAGATTCCACTCTCTTTGTCTGCAGCTGTTTACTGAACAAACATTTGTTAAGCCAGATAAAAGCAAACAAAAAGCCTTTCGAATTTGAAGTATGAGTCTATTTAGTTTAAAGGAGATATCTCAGCTAATCATAACAGGAAGCAAAATGAGAAAGTATAAGTATTTTTGCGAAATTTGGATGTATTTTAATGCAAAACTGTCTACCATTACTTGAATTCAAACTCACACGAAACATGTAGGTGCGAAGGATCTCTCGGCGAAAAGATGAAATAAAACTACGATGAAAGAGATTCTAAGCCTCTCAGAGAGTCAACACTCTTTAGGTGTGCTTTATATATTCCATCGTTATGAAGTGATACATAACTTTTCATAATGTTGGAATTGTTGATTGGGTTGAGGACCATCCCAGCTTGTTTCCAGGCAAGCAGTGATTTAACTCAATTGTACAGCACACAAAGAGTATTTGAATCCAAAGATGGTTAATTGATGCCCGAGAATCCTTTGAAGACATAGCTGATAAAATGTTCGCTTTGATTGCTAAGTGTCTATGTCAAATCATTACCACTTCCTTTGTCCTATTACCGTCCATCAATGTTTATAGGACTTTTTGCACTACACTGAAGTTAAGTACGTGAATAAACTGGAAAAGTATAGGACAAATTGCTCATTTCTCTAGTCTTCCAAGCCCTTTTCCACCAAATTCCGTGCCAGTGAAAATTCCACAATAGGCCCTCGGGTATACGCTGAAGTTGAAATCTACGTAAATAAGAGGGGCTTGACAGGATAAATTTCAGACCGGTTTGAAACTCATGCTGGCCTGAGTTCAGCTGGTGTGTGGTCAAATCCCTCTGAGTGTTCACAAGAGAAAGGTGAATTGCAACTCACGCCACCCTGAGTTTCAATTCTGCTTTTCAAACCTGTTTGAAATTTCAAGTCCGCTTGAAATTGTCATGTGAACTCGATTGTTTCAAACAGTGGCGAACTGAACACTCAAAATCAAAGCTAAACTTCATCCTGGGATGGAACTACCAAGCAAAATAATTTGTAAAAACACAGAAGTGTTGTTGCTGTTGCTTGATGTGAATTCAAGCCGGTTTGAAACATCCACGTGAATACATAGGAAATTAGCCCACCCGAAATGTACGGCGTGAGTTTCAAACCGGTCTACAATTTCTCATTTGAAGGCCATTTAACGCTTTTGTGCCCTGCTTACACTGGAGCGAAATGGAACCGTTCTGAAACTGGTATGAATGGGCCTTGCATTTACATGAGAACCATTAGAACCATGTCAGTTCAGAATTGGTGCCCGTTCTCTCTTTGGCTCCGCTATAGAAGCGGTGCCATTTAGAAGCGTTCCGTTTGACTCCCGTGTAAACGGTCAGAACCAAATGTAATGGAGCCATACAATTATAAATGCTTCTATTTTATGGACATGGAGCCAAAAGCAATAATATAGAAGGGCAGAAGGCGCTTCTTTATCATTGGCCAAAAGTGGACGGATTGGAAATGACGCTGATTTGACTAAGGAAAGAGGCTGTTGAAAGATGATTCCTTTGCTTCCAATACGAATTTAACAATAGCATACTCGCGATAACTGCGACCCTGGAAACTGGTACTCCCACTAAATCGGGCTGCTTTTTACAATTCCTGCACCCGTAAAAAATTCTTGCACATCTTCATATACTTTCCTCCGCTTAATCGATATTCCCGATAAGTGGTAGTCTCGCAAAATGGGACCATTTCTTAGAGCCCCACCAGCAACTTTGCTCCGCTTAAATGGGACCAAGACGAAATTTGATTCGATATTCATGATTACGGATGCATTAGAAGTTGTATCAGGTAGAATTTTTGAGTAAAAAAATCAGAAACTTTTGCAGCCTTAGTGAAGCCTCTTCGGCTCCTTTTTAGCTTCATACTATTTACTGTTTTTTCCAGTTCAGCAAAAATTCAGAAATAACTACAGCAGATATCGTCCAGCCTAAGAAGAACGTGACGTATGGCAACATGCTTTCAGCGGTAGATGACTAATGTAAAAGTAAAATTGGTTGTATCAAAATGAGAGTGTAATTAAGCGGTGACTTGCTATGATCTGAGTGGTCAAAGTTGCCAGTATTCTCCGCTTTGATGGGACTACAATCATATTTCATCTACGAGTCCCAGTTATCGAGAGCTCAGTTTCATTAGGGCTCCAGCTAACGGGAACTGATGTCAGATTTCCCTGGGAGTCTCAGCTAACTGGAGTATACTGAATACTGCAATCTGCTCCTTCGTCAAGTTGAAAAGTTTCTCAGCATCCTTTGCTGGCATGCTGAACTAAATTTCATAATGTCATAAAGAATGCTGCGTTTGGCTGATTTGGCTCCAATTGTAGCAAAAACAAATTATTGCGCATATTCCTCTTTCACTGTAACAATATCTGGGGCCGTTTGGAACCGGTCCTTAATGGCCTTGTAAACGTAACCTCTCTGGGGTCGTTTGGGACCGTTTCAAATGTAACCTTTCTGTTGTTTCTCGTGCAAACAGGGTCTTAGTGCCCTCTTGAAATGTGTCCTAGGTTAAATTTTTAAAACTCGACTTTTGAACCTAAAAGGTATAGATGGTGATAATTTCAAAACCCCTCTAATATTTAATCTCATAGACTTAAGCGTCTTGAACAGAGTGACTTATATGCCAATAGTATTATTCCTATTTCTTATTATGTGCTTTCATCTCGCGAAATCGACTTGCCATGTCATACTGGAAGGTGATAATTCACAATTTCATGTCAGTTCCTGCAGTAAAATTGACACGGTCTGATTTATCAATGAAATCCCAACCACACTGAGAAATTAGAACACCAGATGGAAATCGCAGTCTCACAATAATTCAAAGGCAATCACAATGGACAAAAAGATTCATGTTAGAATAGTATTTTTAGCATATCTTTTCAACTTGTTGATGTCCAAATATGACAGTTAGGAGACTGCTCGGTTATAGCAAAAAGACGTATATTTGATGATAATGCCAAATGCATTCTTTTCCAATTATGGACTGTGAAGTGGGTAAAACTGAGGCTTGATTGATCTGAAACTACATGAAAAGAATTTATATTCGTATTGTTGATGTAGAAGTCATATAATCAAATTGGATGGACTCCAATGATTGCTTTCAAATTTGAGGCAACAGGGTCTATCCACAGAGCTAAGTATTTTAATCAGTACGATAACAGATAGTGACCGAGCCATGACTGTAAAAGAAAAACAAGCCTCCCACGAGCAGAAACATAGGATATGCCGAAAATACTATTCTCATAATACTGAAAATTTCGTATTTTTGAATTGCGCCCTGCAAAACTGCTGATGATCCTAACTAATTTCATAGTTATCTGCGTAAGGCTAATCACAAATAATAGTTGAGAAATGGTAAAGCAACGTCTAGTTCTCACTAGTTCAACTTATGTTCAGTCAAAATCTTTACGTTGTAGACAGAAGGTAAGATATTAAGATAGTATTGAAATAGGGCTAATTCTAAATTGCCATAGGATATTAGACTATTATCAAACACCTAACTGCATAAAATCTCACCTAATTAGTAACTGCGTGCTGAATATAAATATGAATAAATAAATGAATACGTGTTTATATATATATATATATATATATATATATATATATATATATATATATATATATATATATATATATATATATATATATATATATATATATATATATGACAGAATATACAACAGATATCTGATTTGTGACAACATTTTAGTTACTCAATGTTTTAATATTGATATTCTCTCCTTTGATCTTCACTTTTTCAGATCTGGATACATATTCAAATCACATTTTTATCTTTTAGGGTCAGCAAAAGACATGAGAACTTATTAACGACTGGCCCATGTTTAAGTCCCCAACAAGAGACAGTTAAGCAGTATATTGATCTTTCTGCCCCTGACGCACCGATCGCTCATAATATCGAGGCTGATTCTTGCACCTCACTTCAATTAACTCTGAACGGGATAAGAGTAGAGACTTATGATAATCTTTTCGTAAGTGCCTCTGGAAACCTGAGTGGGAATGGTACCCTCTCTTATAGGTATGAAAAGCTTAAGTTGCATTATACTGAAGTAGATAGCAGACTTGGTGGTACTGCTTGTCCTGGTCTTAAGTTATGCTCTGATTGTCTTTTCAAGAGGAAGATCAACCACTTTGATGATCCAAATCTTCGTTTGAATACTGACATGGGTACTTCTCACTCGGCTAATACTACTCCAGTGAACGACCATTGGGAAATATGGGAGCTTAATAACAATAAAAATGACGGCAGAAAAGAATGGAATAGTCCCAACAGAACCTGCACAAAAAGACAGCAAAATCTAAGTGCATTTCCTTCTCGATCGTGTTCTTTGCCAGATTTATTGAATGCAGAGTATGACAGTCTTACTGAGCGAGAACTCTCTGAGTCCGTAGACTGTCTTTTAGTAGATCCTGATAAGGAAGTTACAAGTAGAAAGAGTACCCTAAGACGTCATTCGTTACCAGAACCTTCTGAGCTACCAAGTTGGCCGATTAAGCCATGTAGTGAGCAAGCATTGGGCAATGGAATCGATAATAAGTACAAAGAGGTGCTAGTCCCAAGTAGTGAGCCATCTCTATTTAAATCTGTAGAGGACTGCTTTGGAAACAAAGATATCAATTGTGTTCATTTTAACGAAGCTCAGTCCTCTGAATCGAGATCAACTTGTGGAACTTTGTCTCCAGCTGTTAGCGACCCAATGCTTCATTCTCTGAGTCCATTAATAAGCCCAGTTCATATCAAACCAGAACTACCTTACAAATTTTGCGAAAACATATACCATATTCGATCAGATTCGGATCTACAAGGCAAATATCGGAAGAAGTTCCATCCACGATCTACTGATGATGATATGTTGTCAAGAAGTACGTCTTACTTATCCCAATGCTTTCTTGAAGAGGTTGTGGATTATTTCCCATGCAAAGATGATTCACATCTCTCCATAGCAGCCAAGCACCAATGTTATGACTGGAACTTGTGCATTGAGCCTCATTGTGAGTCCGATAAAAATCATTTGACTGTAAGCATGAAATCGAGGGATGACCATCATGAAGATGAACTTGACTACTCCTATATTTGTTCAGAAGATGAAGACCTCCAAGGGTCATTTATTTGCTCCGATTGTGGCTCGACTGTTCCTCAAATTTCCACCAATGATAATGAAGATGACAGTGTTGAAGGATATGTGGAAGTCGACATCGAATCTAAAACCAAGGATGAATTTGTTTTGATATGTGTTCCAAATAGGAATGATGGACTTAATGAAGAAGTTATGAATAAGTGTGGGTCTCTAAATGTTTACCACCGAGAAGAGATTGCAAGAAACAGAAGACTATCCGGGATTCATGGGAGCTTGGAAAATATCGAGGAAACCGATATTGAAATGGATTATGAAGATATTGATCAAGATGCCAACAGTTTGGTTAATATTGATTGTAAATTGAATGATAACAGTAATGAAAAAGACACTCAGAATGGTAAGAAGAAATACGCCGAGGAGTTTGGAAATGTTAACTGTAATACTAATACAAGTAAAAGTAACAATTATCCACCAGAAATGAGGAAAAATGTAAGTTGTGACGTAAGTGATCTAGATAAAGAAATGAATGAAAGCATGGAAGTTCAAAATGATATTAAGAAATTTGATTCAGATAAAAGGGAAGGCAAAAAACAAGATGCTCCCTATTTGTCTGCGGCAGAAAGTTCCAATCCTGTAGGAAATAGTGATGGAATGGACAGCGTTGCAAGCAGAAAGGGAGAAAAAGTCGATTTAGGAGTCGCGGGAATTGATGGTGATCAAAGTGAGAATGAAGGTGCTTCAACTTGTCTGGAGAACCTCATCATCAACAGTAATCTTGGTTATGCTCCTCAAGGAGACTGTATAAGTCGAAATGGAGATCTTGTTACTGGTGAAAATAAAGGCCTAAATCCTACTATCAAATTGACCAAAATGTGTTCAAAAGATAACGGACTGGTCGGAAAAGACGTTGTCAGCAGTAGCGAAAAGAAGAAAGCAAGATGCGATTTTAGCGCTGATAATATACAGAGTGAGGAAGATCAAGAAAACCTGAAGAAAAGCTCTAGGAGGCCTACAAAAAGCATACAAGTAGAAAAGAATCTGCCGAATTCAGACACTACGAACAAAAGAGAAATCATGGAGATGGGAAATAAATGCGAAACGAGCAGTTGTGGAAATGCTCTTGAAAGGCACAAACGGGCTGAGGGAGTGGTTAATAAGATTGAAAAAGTTGATAGCAAAGAGGAACGAGTCGAATGGAAGGGAATAGTTAACGAAGATGGAAAAGGATCTTTCGTAGATAGAAACAAACTTGTTGCTATCAGTGAAGTGACTTCAACTGAATCAAAATTACATGTTGCAGAGGAAGATGTAAGTATCCCTGCTAATATTGAAGCATTGCCAAAGGAGCAAATTGCTAGAGAATGGAATGCTGGCACATTAGAGAATGACTGCAAACTAGAGCACTTTGACAAGAATGTCCTAACAGGTGAGAATCCAGGTCATTGCCTAAAGGATGTTGTTGCTAGTAACAAAGATGGCAATTTCAAGATAAGAGACTTACATCAGGTGGAAGATGAAAGTTTTTTGAGGGCAAGTTCTATCGAAGAGGAAACAAATGGCATTGCAGAGCACGGTCAAGAGTTACTGCCTCCTTTGTCTATTCATTGTGGCGAGGATTGCTTGAATTTTGCGGCAATTTTCCGAGAGATGCCAGAGACAGACGTTTGCGACTGTGTTACAGGGAGTTCAAAAGTATCTTTACATAAAAGCAATCTATGTAGCGATGCTAGTAAGCAAGAAACTCTGTGTGATAGCCAAACTTGTGCTGTGGAAATTGGAGGCAAAAGGGATGAAAAGAAGATAGAGAAGTTCTTAGTCGAGGATGGAGACAAGAGGAACGAATTGAAGAAAACTGAGAATGTAAATAGGCGCTACTCTAAGTGTAAACTTAACTTCTCGACCTCTGAAAGTGAGAACTGTGAACACAACTTTCGTGATTGCAGCTGTTCTGCTGAAGGGTCGAGCTATGGTTGCTTGAAGTGTTCATGCGAACGAGGTATATCGCAATCAACAAGTGAGAGCATAATATCAGCTGATACTGGTATCGACGTTGATGATGTCTGTTTCACTGACTGGGATGAATTCAATCAATGCTTAGATGTTGGTTCAACAGCAGGAGAAATTTGTGCTTGTGGTAGAAAGCAAAGGTTTTCGTCTACACCCGTCGGTCGAAAGGCACCATTAGATTGCTCGAGAAGAGAACTGACAAGTAAGAAAAGTTGTCAAAAGCGAGATGTCGATGAGAATACAGAAGAGGAAAAGCTACCAATGTCTCATGAAGCAACTTACAATGTTGATTATGATTTAATAGTACCATCATCATGTGAGATTAGAGAAAGTGATGAAATTTCAGGTGAAGAAGACCGTAAAGGAAATGACACAACGTTTAGCGAGCAGTTTGTGGTTGACTTGGATGTGCAATGTACTCCGAATGCATTTTCCAGCACAGACAAAAGAGTAATTAAGCTGGTGAAAACACATGATCAAAGTGATGGTCAAGCAAGCTTCCCAAATAAACACAGGCAAGACGGAAGTGAACACGTGCTTCGCCGAAGATCAAAAGTCACCGAGTATGGTGGAGACTTGATTGTCTTGCTAAGGAGGATGGCCAAAAAAGCAAAGCACGGTTTTGACATAAAAGTCATTGCAAACAGAAATGGCAGCAGCTTGCAATTAAAGCTGTTTGTATTGAATTTTGAAAATGAAGAGGCTTTTCGTAGTCTGAATAGCAAATACGATAGTCAAACATATGCCCTAGCTAATGCTAAAACAGCAACACTTAGCTCAGCTTTAGAACTAAGTGTCAACGGTCAGAGATCGATCGACGTTAGAAGCACTGTAATAAATTGTGTTAATCTTTGTGGCAAAGGTAGGAAAGTAAATATAAATGAATGCTGGTTTATGAAAAGCCCGAAAATTCTCGCCATGGTTCTCATAACAATAGCGGAAGGCAGTGATCCTTTGGGGTTCAAAGTAGAACTTGCAAATGCACTACTGTCTAACGTATACAGTTATGCAACTTGTCCAATGAGTGCAATTATCAATTGGGTCTTAACGAAGCTTGGTTTCATCAAGTGTGAATCGCACGTCGATGCAGTCTCCAATATATCTGCAACGTTAATTCTTTTTAGCAAGCTGATAGCAGAACCTTATTTTGAGCTAAAATCGATTCGGCAGCTTGCATTCCTCACTGCTCGTCCAAGAGTGCATGCTGAAAACGAAGAGAAAGCTCGTAAAGAGTTTTTATGCACATGCCTTGGAATTGAGATTCGTAACTTTGCTTTTTCATGCAAGTATGCTTTTAAAATATTCACTTCCGTACAAATGCTCCTTTGTGGCCTTGGTGATGAACTCAGGACTGCATTCGAAACACTTGACAAGTTTTTGATCGAATACTTACACAGAGAAAATTGTCTGGACTTTATCAGCGATATTTTAATGTACTTAGGCCTATTGAAGAGTGAGTTTCGAGTTAATGTTACAACTGATTACAAGACGTGCTTCCAGCTTTTAACTCATATAGTAAAACAGAGTTATTTCCCGCACAATGGTGTTATGATCATAAATGCCTTTATTAGAAAGCCAAATAGGCTACTGGATTCAGTTCAGTCGCAGAAATCCGAACTTGAACTCGTTCTGTTACAGCGAATCAAAGACAGTAAAAACATAGAGGCGGAATGAGATCTTTTATTTTGAAAATGAGACTTCTCAGCAAAGATATGCCTAATAAGCATCATGTTTGAAACTCATAGCATAGAAGTGTGGATTTCTGTAATTTCAATTGCTAAAATTTTAGCAAAGTACACTAACCGGCACTTCTGTCATACTGATGGAGATACAAAGAACATTGGATGCCTTTCTATAAAATTCACCGAATTGCTGACAGTCTGGTATTGAAATCTTGTCATTTCATTTCATTTTCATATGTTTTAGGATATAAATCTAGTCTTAAACGCTTTGTTAGCTAGCTTGTGTGACGTATGCAAGTAGCGCAGTGTATTATTTATTTACTCGAGCTATTTAATTTTCATGTAATATCGCCTATGAAGAACAGACTACCGTTAGGCATGGTTCACACTACTCGTAAGAATCAGTGAGGTCGGAAACTATCCTGCTTCGTACATGTTTTGCAACAAGTGTGAATATGTTTTCATAAGCTATCCCCAACATCCTCAAGGTCCCAGTCAAATAGAAATGAGTTCTGTTTGAAAAAGTCATATCCCCGAAGTCCCAGATTCTTACGGGAATTACCACAAGCGTGAACGGATGCTTATGCATGACTGGGATATCCAGTTTCTTACGACGAGTGTGAACACTGCACTGGAATGTCACCGATGCTTTGCTAGTTACTTAGCCACTTTGATATACCTCTACTGCCGCGGTTTTGCTAGCTTTGGTTGGCTCGCAACATGTAACTCACTGACTGTTATTACAAGCTTGGACTCACTAAATGCAAGAATGAAAAAGGCAGGGTAGTCATCAACTTCCTCTATTCTTACACGAATTTCGACATGTGTGTACCAGACCTTAGTGCTTTCGAACGGTTTCCTTCTTATCTGTTATTCGTTATTTAGTAAAACTTAATCATCAACCGCTCAAAGGTTCCAATTTATAATTGAGAACTGACATTTGATATTGTTGAAAATGGTATTAACTCCCACGGCCAACAAAATTGCTGCCCTCATTTGCGTATGTCCATTTATATTAAAAGGTTGTCCACATCAAAAATGATCTCAAATTGATAGGCCATTCTCAACTTTTGTCGATAGGAAGTGGATTTTATTTGACGTCATCACGTTCCAATAGCCATTGAATAATATTCTTGATGTACCAAAACATGCAGCATGATGAGACCACACTGGCATTGTTGATGTGGAAAACAGGTCATTGATACAGCCTTGATGCTAATACGATTTAGACAACATAACTTTTATGATACTCTGATGCCTATTTTACTGAAAGTCTCCAAGATAACACTATGCTACATTCCTATTTCAACGGAAGAGTACAAAGAACACAGTATATAATGATGTGGTTCGGCCTACACGGATAATTTTTTGACCATGCCCTGCAAATTTCCAAAATTATAGCTATCGCTTTCTGTTGCTTGACATATGGTGCTATAAACGTCCTTTCTGTGCCATGAAGTGTTACAAAAAGGTTATCGTAAAGAACAGTATGATAAAGTTAAAAATTTCAACATGATCAAAATTACCTATTCTTTTAAATTTCCCAGACCAAACTCTCGCCTTCCAAGGCAAAGGATAACCAGGACGAATCAAAATAGACAGATTGTACTTGATTCAAGAGTGTAAAATACCTTATCAGAGTTAGCACTAGGTACCGTTGGTAAAGGTAGAGGTCTTTAGAAACTTGTATGTAATAACAGAAGTGATAATATTTGGTAGATAATTTCGTATTAGTAGGAAACCATAATAACATCTGAGAGTCACTCTTTCAATGACAGTACATCTCCATTGTGCAGTGACCCGATGAACACTCATTGAGCCTTCTTCTCTTCAACAATGTTTACCCTACTCTTATGTAATTAATGCTAGACTTTAGTCAAGATACTTTGCCAATTTAGCATTTCGCGAATGATCTTAATTACTTCAGAACTGAATCACATTTTGAAAGATACGGAATTTGGATTAACAAGTTACGCCCAAAAACCTGAAGTGTATCTGAAATTTTTCAATACTTGAACCAATTCTCGATTTACTTGAAACCTAGAACAGAAAATGAAATGATTGCTTGGGATACCTACCAAATTTACTCATATTCACTTGATTAGTGTTCCTATCATGTTTAGGTGCTTGTTACTGAATCTCAAATGCTAGAAGGCTTTTGCTGTTGCACGAAAAAGTTTGTTAAGCTCAATTTGCTGAATTTTGTGCTGAAACACTGTTGTCAGACAAAGTCGCTAGTTTGAGCTTTCTTGCTTACTATTATAATAGATTGACATGATCACAAAGAAGATCTTAGTATGAATGTGGTATACTAATGTTAACAAAGTGTTGCGTTAGAGATATTTCAACTTGAAGCCTTTAATGTGCACCCTGTAGAAGCGCTAAATGTATGACCTATTAAACCCTGACCACGGACTCTTGAAAAATGGGAGACCAACGGCTGCTCCTAGAAATGCTCTGTCAGGGAGGTTGTAAGACCTGAAATTTTCCGGAAAATAGGCGAGGCTCCCATGATTTAAGAATGTATTAAAATATTTTGTAGGTATTAACTCTTTAATTCGAGGGGCACATAACTCGGAAAAAGTGTACGAGACTTTTGTGATTTCAAAAATCACAATGATTCTCTAATGATTTTTCTAATTTTTATGATTACTTTGTTATTGAAGTGATTTTATGTGATTTTTTATTTTCTGTGATATTAGTGACTTTTGTGATTCTTTTTATTTTTTGTGATTTTAGTGATTTTATGTGATTTTTTGCGACTTTTTGTGATTCTAGTGATTAACTTTGCGATTTTTGTGTTTTTTACGATTTATTGATTACTTCTTTTAATGGTTATATATTCATCTTAGTGATTTCCAGTTGATTTTATTGGTTTTTTTATGATTTTTTATGTATTTTTTGCTTACACACGCTTTAACTACACGCATTACTTAGGGGATTACAGAAAATAAGTGTGCAATAGATAATTGATAATGAAGAACAAACCACTTAAAAACTGAAGTTTCAAATATAGAACAACTTTGGGATACTCTAAGAAGTTTCTGAAACATTTATTGTGGTGAATAAATGCTTTATGGAGGTCCTACATAATATTCTGCATAAGGGGGACAATTCCATTTTTCCAAGTGATCTTTCACTGTATCAAAGAAGAATTTGCCTTCTAACATTGCTTCCCTTCTTGATATGATTCTATTAAGTATTGCAGTCGATGGTAGTGCTGTATCAAAATTTGCATATAGCAACTCATTGCTTTTCCAGTGACACAAAGGAGTGGTAATGCAAATTCTTTCACACTATAATTATATCGATAGCTTTGTGTGGTTGACATTTTGCAATTCATTTTGGAATTGTTGTAAAGCATTTGGAGCATGGGCTTAGCTCGAACGCAGTTTGTACCAAATGTCTCCCGGAAACAGCATAAAAGACTCTCTGTTTTGCCAATGCAGTTAGCAATTGCATCAACATCAAAGAAATCTGACTTTCAACTGATTTGATACATTGGCAGATTTATTGATGTCCGCCTGCGTCGGAAGTTTCGAGATGACCAGCGGGCAGTTGCAAGTTTTTTGAGACTTGCGTACCTGTACTAAACACGCCCGACTGTTCAACAGAGGTCATATCCAAGTCACTAGCTTCACTGAGGGCAGTGGGTGATGATGTTCATGCACAGGGAACACTATCCACGATTTCTAAGTCAGGATCTCTGCTTGTGACTTTAATTTAACGGATGCCTCTCTATCATTTGAAGTCAAAATATCAACAACAATGACCAAGAGCATAAATGTGATTTCTTTAGCTGTCATTTTTACTTTAAATGTTAATTAGTAGATAATAATTTTTATGGCTTATCGAATCATTACTGTGATTTTTGTGATTTTCTTTGTGATTTTGAGTGATTATTGTGTGATTTTTTTTATTTATCCTGTGATTTCAATGATTTTTGTCATTCTTTTCTGATTTTTGTATTTTTTTGTGATTTTTTAATGATTTTTTCACAAAGTGTATGAGGTTTTTCCGAGTGATATGCCCCTCAGTTTAATTTGTCTACATATTGTGTGAATCGAAAATGTAGCAAAGGCATGAGTTGTCCGCTTCCCTCCAGCACCTAATCCTTCTTCTTAGGATCCTAGAATAAGCATAAGAATTTGTCGACAAAAACGGAAAAGTTTGGTTATCTTGACAACAAAATCTTTGTCTGGGTATGTGATATCCCCACATCCCACTACTGGGCGTAGGGAGACCCCTCTGTTGATGACGGTCTCATCACTTCATTTCAAGTCTTTCTCATTTGTTAAATGTCAAACGAATGAAGGGGAGTTAAAGATATTTTTAGCTGAAATTATTTAGATAGCATTCAATTCTTTTTGTCTGATCCATACTATTCCAATCTACACTTTTCGTCTTAGACGGAGTTAAATTTTCTTAAGTTTGTCCCTCATGGCTCACTTCGTAGTTACTCAATAAGAAAACCAACCAATCAATTGATAAAACCAGATGGATAGTCATTATTATTAGGCCAACAGGACACACTTTCCCCTAGCCAGCAGGACATACTAGGGATATATAGTCAAAAGCATTCAGCATACACTTCTATCTAATGTACCCTATTATAAAACGAGCACAAACTTTTCAACTGAGATAATTTAATTGCAAAATATACAGGTTAACTGCTGAAAATACAAATTAGAAAATTTGAAAATATGAAAGATGTACGCTTAACATACCGCTAGCTTTGACTTTTTGAATGCTTTTAATGAAGGGAACAAATATCCCACATTGGTTTACCTTTGATAGAGAAACCTTTTTCTCCATAAGCAAATGTATGTAAGGGAAATTCTAAATCTACTTTAGTGTTGCATATTTCTTCTTTGTATGTATCAGAGAATTTAGAGAATATTTCTCCTCAGTAAGTAAGTGTATATTTAATTATGGTGGGGGCTGGACCATTGACAGGTTTGTATACCTTATACAAATTCTATATTTGAATAATTTCATTTACAATGGGCCACCCAAGATTTTTGGGAATAAGCTTTTTAGAGGTGCCGATTCTTCTATTAGTAGCTGTTCACGCACCCCGATTTTGATGTTTCATGTAGTTATTTTGGTTTCATTGTAGGAACAGATTTCCCATACTGTGCTGCATTGTCTAAAATAGCGTCTTACAAGACTTTGTGCATTCTCTGTACACTGGGACAGAGATTTTTTCTCAAGGATTTTAGCATCCCTGTTCCTCTAGAAACATTTTCTTGGTAGCAGGTATTTTTTATCCTCAGTTTAAGTACTGATCGACCATTAGACCCAGGCATTTACTCTTTTTTTAGTTTAGAAACATATTTCATCTATGGTAAAATTTAACGATCTCTACCTGTGCTAAGTCCTTCAAACTCTTCATAGGACCTATTGCCAGGCTCTGCATCTTGGTCACATTGAAGGGTATTTCCTTAGCACTAAGCCAAGATTTAAGCTGCATAAGATCTGATATGATATGATATGATATGATATGATATGATATGATATGATATGATATGATATGATATGATATGATATGATATGATATGATATGATATGATATGATATGATATGATATGATATGATGATATGATATGATATGATATAATATGATATGATATAATATGATATGATATGATATGATATGATGATGTTGTGATTAACACAGAGACCAGCGAGGAGGTTGAACACAGACTAGAGATGCTGAGATGGTCGGTTGGTCTGACGCTCAAAGACAGAATGAGAAATGAACAGGTTCGGGCAAGAGTAGCTGTGGGGTTAGTGATAGAGAAATTAAGGGAAATCAGATTAAGTTGGATGGGGTACCTTGTGAGGGGAGAGCAAAAGCTATGTGGGAAAGAGAGTAGAAGTGAAGGTGGTTGGACAAAGAAGAAGAGGGAAATCAAAACGGAGATGGAGAGATTATATAAGGAATGATAAGGAGGTGATGAGGCTCAAAAAGGAGGAGGCAAGAAGCAGAAAGATGTGGAGAAGACCAATCTGTACCAGCGACCCCACATAGTTGGGGGTAAAGCCAGAAGAAGAAGAAGATTTGGACGAATTCTGAATACAATGAGATGTTCCATTTATGGCCTTGTTTGCCTCTGCGATTCAATATTCAAGCTTAGTTACAGTGGGGAAAATCATAATAGGGTTCTGTCAAGACCTTGGTTCATTGCTAAAGCGACAGGAATGTTCCTCTTCATTCACAAGCGACAAATTTTCACAAGCTTACATTAAAGTCAGATCAGACAGACCTGATGAACTTCAGAGATGTAGCTATTTGTGCAGGTATCTCCAGTTTAAGTGCCAAAAATCTTTTGACCGAAATTGATTTGATATTATGTCCCGGCATATTGGAAGCACACTACAGTCCTAGGCAACTTAATGTGAATAAGATTTAAAAAAACCAAAATATTCATAAGCACTGCACAAAGTAATGGCTTTTAAATAATATCTTGCATTCAAGCCCTCCAATTGCTTCAGTTGGAATTTGTCTGTTTGATTGAAAGGTTTGCTTTAATTGAAAGAGAGATTGTTCTGATTTATATAGGTTTTCATGTTGTACTTGATTCAAGGGCGTAGTTGCTGAGTTATGAAATGTCAAATTTTCCAACTTCTGCTAATTGCATCATCTTCTGTGGTATACAATTGAGTGGGTAGTAGCCTATGTCGGGCGGATTTTGTGGTCATAATGGGAACCCATGTACGGACCTCCTACTATACACTGTAATCTATCATTGTCACCAAATATCCTGCAAAACTTTGCACTTTTGTGTTCTGCAATGAACTTTCATCCCCTATCCCTTCAAAAAATGTTGGTTTTGGGGAGAAGTACATGTGATAATGGGAAAATTCCTCGTGTACACCAACTTCATGTGTCTTATAGACGAACCAACCTTGTTCTAGGGGAGAGGGGGGAGGGCGCGTACGTTGAACGATGACAATATAAAGAGGAATGCGATTTTTATCAGGTTTTTACAAGTATCCCAAGGACTTTTGGCAAGTATCGTAGCAAAAAAATTCAACTGAATTGCTAGCAAGACGTTTCCATCGTACAGGTGGACACAATCCTAACAAGGAGAGATGTGTGCATGCATCATTCAATTTGTCGCTAAATAAATTGGCTCATCGGTAAATGTTGCAGTCTTATATATACAATGCAATTTTAGATGCACTGAAGGTACTTATAGATATAGAGACAAATTCAGTTAACACAGTAGTCATCTACCTTGCTGGGATCCAAACTTTCGAATATGTACTTTGCATAGCTTACAGTTGCATTTATCAAAAATCTAACATCTGATTCATTTTTGGAATGCCGTAATGACTAGATTAAGCCCCCCCCCTCGTAAAAGTCCCATCCCTAAGATGACTCTGACAATTAGCTCCCACCTTCGAATAAGCCCCCATGGCACAATCTGGGCTTACTATAATACAGATTAAAGGCAACGAAAATAGAAAATTCAGTTATTGATCTGCTTATTTGTGTTAATATTTGACGCGAAAAACTGTCTTAGCAACTTTCTCCTCCTTGATCCCATGATTTACATTTAATCAAAGTATTGGAGATTGAAAAGTGATACAACATATTGTCATTGGTAAAGCTGAGGAGCTCTAAATTTAATAAGTCCTCCCCTCCAATAACCCCCACCCGCAAATCGCTTCTGACAAGTAAGCCTTCGGGGGGATAATCCAGTCATTACGATGTGTGGAGTATGGTTACTGGCATAATGTTATGCTGACGAAATCGCCAAAGTTCATTTCCATATTACGTTATATCTCAATCCAGAAAAATTGGTTCTCACGTTTTAGATTTGAATGTCCTTGACTTGCTTTAGATTGCAGTAGATATTTCGTTCCAAATGGGAGGTGGAAGGTGGACCTACATCGAGATTTTTTGTAAACTTCAGTCATATGCAACAACAGGCTTTTTACATGGATACCGAATTTGTTTGTCCCAAGAGGAATTTGAAATCATGTCTATCATCTTTGTGTCCAATACACATTGCACTTTCCTGAGTACACGCTTTTTCTTTTATAAGAAACAAACTTTCTGCTTTCAGCCTGGATGTTTCTTAATATTTTGCCAATTCCAGCCTCAAATGTTTCTTAAATGTTTCCTAAAATTCTTGAAACTTTTAATAACAACAACCGATGACAACATAGTGCAGCCAGAGGGTTTACCAAATTACCAAGTCCCGCCAGTCTCCAGTCTAGATCCAACATCAAACACTCCAGATAACCAGAAGTTGGATGATGGACTTTTATCCAATAAAAAATTTCTTACCACAACTGTTTTTTCAAGTTTACTTCCAACCTCAGCCTGCTCATGTTTCTTAAATGTTTCTTAACTTTTGGCTAATTTCAACCTCATGTTTCTTTTAGACATGTTTCTTATAAAACAAAAAACGTCTATTTATTTTGCGGTTCAATATCCTACCATAAAAAATTGAAACATGTGACATTAGTGAATGTGAGAAAGGGCAAATCCTCTAATTAGATACTACAAGTTGTTAGCAGAGAACTATCCAAAGGATCCAAGGGCGTAATCTCAATAAAAATTATGCATTAAGAGTTGACAAAGGTTTATTAAAAGCTGCAAGCTAAGACTGTATCTAAACCCTTTAGTGCAAAAGTGAAAATGATTAGAATTAACTAACACCTAAAGAAATTTTTAGAGAAAATACACTTCAAAACAATAATTCCATCAGTACTTTATACAATACTTCTCTGGAGAATTGGAAATCCTAACCATGACTAATGAGACTGACAAAATGTACACACCTGCCGTAAGGATGGTACATAAGTTTAGCGAAAAATGCCATAGAAGGGACACTAGAGACTGTAATATAGAAATCTATTGTCAATTTGCGCAAGAAGAGGCAAAAAGGTCATGAAGACTACATAGAAATGCAAAATAGTTTTAATGAGGGGAACGATAAATCTCAAATCCCTCCGAAGAAACGTCGTAAATTAGAAAGTCAGTAAACTGCTTCAATACACCCAAACGCATTTTGAGTGTGCGCCCCCAGGTAAGGCAAAATGCATTCGATATGAATAAGGATAGTTTAGTGTCAATCTTCCATTTTAATATACCCCAAAAATTTAGTGTATTCACTCTGCATAAGACATTTCCCTTTGAAATTAATGCTCATTTCGCAGTGTTAGGAAGTAACTTTGAATATGTTTAGTTGAAGCTTAAGGGCTAGTAATGGCAAAGAGCATTCTCCCTAATGCTGTAAAACCATGGGATAAAGATTACTGTTTTAAATACGATAAGTCCTGAAATTCACAGTTCCACAATCGTGCGTATATCCGGGTTCATTTATCATTTATCAACTTAAAACACTCCCCTGTAAGAAAACTGTGTGAATCAAACATTCTTTTAGTCAATGTCATTGGTAAGACGTCAGAATACAGCCTGCTCTTCCCGAGACTGGAAAATCTCCTGTTGAATATATCTTCAACTGCCAATTCACGTAAATAACTTACTAAGCATGACTATTTGCATCAATGCTTGAAATGACCCTTCGCAAGGTTAAAGCGTGCTCCTTATCGGGTTATTATTGTCTTCTTTCACTATCATTCCTGATTGCTATCATCATAGAAATCTGACGCGGCCAGTGGAACTTGTTTCATTATATCACCCCTTTCCTTCATATCCAATCTCCATTATGAACACAATGCCTACCACATCAGGATAGTAGCATTAGGAGAAAATGTCAAAGTCAATTCTAAGAGTTATGAAAAAAGTAAATCCCCACACAGGGCATCATTCTCCTCTTCAAGTACACCAAAGCTCAGCAAAGTGTACAAACTAATATTTTTCATTAGAAAGTAACCAAGTTATAGTTTTAATTGTTGGCGCTGATATATAGGAGTGACTCCTTCAGATGTCAACTGCACATCTGGATAAAAATTGGAATTTTTAGCTGTAAATGCAAAAGAGATGAAATATATCTTATAAGTGAAGATAAGAAATTGGTTTTAAAGCATTAAAATGCAAATACGCGAACAAATTTTTCAGTGGAAAGGAGCATTTAGGCTTCCATTCGATCTTGTTTGTTTAATTCCCTTCATAGGTTGATCCATTTGAATTCCAATGTCTTAACAAGTTAATTCTGTAATCCTTTAATATCTGTCACATGATCCCAGTTCATGTACTAAACTGTGTAATAGTAACAGAGTATATCTTTCCTTTCACTGAAGAAACCTGAATGGGTTTTTGTTACCTGACTTTAGAGTCATTTGCAATTTAGATGTCATTTAATCAATCCCACAGTTGACTTTGTAGATCCACGATTCCTGCTAAATTGCAATAGATTCTCCAATAACACACTAGGATTGTCAACACACATTATATCATGTATGTTATTCAATCTTTGTGGATAACTAAGCTGTGTCAATGAAATCTTTGGACCTTAGAAACAGTAATCTAAAAGCCAGGAACTGGACTTCGAAGTGATATAAATATGCATTACTTAATAACTGATAAGGGCAACATATTATAGAAAAGATTTACTACATACATACATACCTACATAAAATAAAATAGTTTTTGAGGCAGCTCTGGTTTGAGTCAGCCCATAGAGCTGGTGTGGACCTGGCATAAATAAAATTAAGCCTAATTACAATATATCAGTATCTTAAGGAAAACATAAATGCATAGAGTCTAAGTTCGACTATTTTAAAAATACTTATATCGTGAATCCATGAATGTTGTGGCGATCTGCCCTTTATCAAACTGTACCAAATCTAGTTTCTTGCCGCATGATTTTAGTTTCCTTTTGAAGTTCTCCAAGGTCTTACGACTGCCTGTCATATATGGCAAAACTGTAGTCCTGGTCATGGAAATAGCGGTGAAACTATTGATGCTTGGCCTGTAACTTTGACGCTTAGAGTGAGCTTGTCATTTTTCACTTACTAGTAGATATTTAATTTTCAGAACTTTGAAGGCAGCTAGCACAGAAGCAGAAATATATAGCTTTTATTGATTTTTGAAAGGACAACTTTTAGTAAGTATATGTTGCTATGTTGCAGTTGACATTCGACCTCATGGTTTCACTTCTAGATTGTCTCTACACATTCGATTACTCCAACGTTCTTGGGGAAAATCGAAATTTATTGCAGTTATCAAACGTTCGAGGAACACCTTCACCTTTCCAACTTTGCACGGACACATATAACACCTATAGGCTTACCTGTTACAACCTGCAAACAAGATCTTTGAATTTTGATCATTTTTGGGCAAACTACCGAGGTTATTGCCTTACTTTTTGGCCAAAAGTGGCTAATTTTCATCACTTTTCAATCTGCATGTGGTTTGAGGTATCAGATGTCCAAGGTTACTGGAAAGAATATGCTTTTGCAGTAGTACACCGATGAAAACATTATGCTATCAATGCTATAGCTTTCATATACACTAAAAATAACGGAAACCCGTCCAGCTTCCATGGCTTCCATTTTTAACTTTTATAAAAAATATTAATGATCTTTTTTAAATTTACGACTAATATCCACCTGAAGCATTCCATAAATTTTTTGATCGTGCATGCTCGTTCAATATCAATTCATCTTTTCTCTGTTAGTATTCAATCATTCGATATTACTTTTTATTGTCACCAGGTACGATTGTACCCCATTTGGGATGATGGAGAGGGGTTGTGATCATTACGTGTACTATCAATAGATCCCTCAAACTCTGATTTCAGACTGACAGCTGACGAAGTTTACCAGTGTTCTCCCTTTACTGTATATGCACTTGATACTCTTATGCATCATGCGCATTTTGACTTGTTCGTGTTGTCATTCGTCCCATTCTCATCCTTTACTGGGGTCATCATCTACTGTATTGTTTCACATTTAGACCATGTTCTGTTGGCCTCATTCCCATTGTCATCTGTTGCTGCAATTATCCTTTATGTTTATAATTAGATCGGTTCTATACACTTTGATCAACGTTTTAAGAAACATTGCGAGAATGGAAACATTTTACTTCATTCCTGTGTCTTACAATAGTCAAAAATCCAAAAGATTCAAGTTGTGGTTAGTAGGTTTTGAAAGCAAGCAAAAAAGTAGTCGATTTGGTAAATGTTCAAGCTACTGGACAAATATTCAAGTTACATGGTAGTATTTCTTAGGTACAACGCAGGGAATTAAAATTCTTTTGAAGTAGTTAATGATCGCTTTATGGGGTAGTCAAGGCATCGAATGTTAAATTTAGCATTAACATAAGGAGGCTGCACCAGGCATGACAAAATTTTATAAACCGAAGATCTCAGATTATGACGACATCTTTAGTTTACAAGAAAATGATTTTCTGACTGAGCACAAGTACAGTAATTATAGTTGAGGTGTTCTTTTAAAATTCACTCAAAAATATCCAATTTACTCATTTGATAATTTCAGCAAATCTTCATGTAGCCACAAGGTGTTGGATCATGTTTCATTATTATCTTCAAATTGCTTGAAGAATAGAAAGTTAATTTCAGGTCTTTCTCCAAAATTACAGCAATACATGCTCTTCTAACTATGCAATACTTTCTCCTTAAATTACTATCTGTATTTGATTATAAGTTTCTGTGAAAATGCGAGGTTATTTCACGTTTCTTTCTTATAAGAAAAAAGTTTATAAGAAAATGAGGCTCAAATGGCCAAAATCTTAAGAAAATCCTAAGAAAATCACAAGGCTCAAGTTCAAGAAAATGCTAAGAAAATCACAGTTTATCTTCTTTACATGCCAGAAACTGATATTGGCTCATTTTTGCAAACTCTGGTACAAAGATCGAGACTAATGGTGGCCCAACAAATACAGAGTAGCCTGTTTCAGCCATTTTATTCCTGCAAAAGTTAAGAAAATCTTAAGAAAATCTCAGTCTCAAATTCGTCAAAAGTTAAGAAAATTGAGCCTCAGGAAAAAAGTGTTTTTCTTATAAAAAAAAACGTGTAATTAAAATCTCGCGTTTCACTTTCCTGTCTAGCTCGTACTATTCATGTAAGGAACCGTTTCGCAAGGAACCTATATGCAGAAAGTAAAAAAATGTAAAGAATTGATCAATTTAAAATATTTTAATCAGTGTAAACAATTGACAGTTAGGAAACTAGTTCCATTCATAGCAATCAAATTTTCATGAATTGCCCAATGGTAAATGTAGCAGTGTCTCATAAATGTCTATTTGCATCCCATCACGACACTTCACATTCAAAGCATTCATATAGTGCTAAATGTGTAGTTGAAATAAAGGAACTATTAAGGAACTAATGATGACTTAATGTGGTAAAAAGAGGTCAGCAAATGAGAAACTTTAATTACTAGACCTTGAGCTATATTCTTTACAAAAGATGTGTATGGAAGATTTTTATATCCTAGAAGTGAAGTAGATACTTAATTTTAGCCGATCATCATTTCCTCGGTCTTATTACTGTTTTCAAGCTCGTTGCAATCAATTGCTGAAGATAACCATATTTATTTACCCCCTTTCCTTCTTCTGCTATCTACATTCCTTTTCCTCTTCCTTGTCTACTACTGCACTCAAATAGACCTTACAGTATTGAAATTGTTGATTGAAGAGCTTTCAGTATTGAAATTGTTGATTGATGTCGGAAGGTAGAAGTAGAAATGATAAATCATTACTTAAACTGACGAGACCTTTTCAAATTGAGGTTTTAATATCCATCACCTCTGCTCAATCCCAATCTACCTTCAAATAGTAGAAGATAATCAGATATATAAGATATTCGATTTAATTGCATAAATATCTATAAAGAGGAAAGTTGATAATGATAGTACGAAGAGCACAAGGAGGTTGTTACGTAACTTGAATGCACACGACGGCCATGTTGTATCACTCGGATAGAAAAGAGGCAGGATCATCTGTCTATTTCTACTAAACTTACTATGTGACACTTATTTGAAAGTACAATTAGGGTTCAAAAGTATTACACAGAAAAGGTTTGTTTCTTTAACTTCTAGCAGTTACCTTCTATAGTGGACTTGGGTACTTCGTCGCTGGAAGATAGGCCAAAAGAAAGAGGTTTCTTTTCTGACAAGTGTTATTTATAGCTGAGAAGGGATGGTAAAAATGCTCATTATTTGACGTAGAACAGAAGAAGCCAATTGCACAATATCTTGAGCTCAATTTTAGTAATTCAGTTTCTGTTATGTTTTAGATGTACACTAGGCCTAATGGTTTAAACCATTTGGTAGAATCTACTAAAAATCTAATGCATTTATATACATCTTATTCTTGAAAATACACTCTTTCTCAAGCTAATAATAAAACTGAACAGGAATAGGGAAGGCCAATTTTCTTTATTAATGACAAAAAATCTCCCAATCGAACTAATAATATCAAATATAAGTAAAATTGATGCCATTGCTTTGTTTCTCTTACCAGGAGCCTATACATAAATGTTTCTGAAAATTTGAGACTGTTCGTGATATGCAAGAAAATGGAGTAGTCTCAAGGTTCACCAGCAACAAAGAATGAGACTGATGACCTTTCGATCAAGAAATAGGGAGGCATGTCTCAGAGTTTCATCGACAAATTTTGCTGGCATATTCCCAATAGACTGAAACATTTGGTCAGAAGCGCTGAAACATAACACAAATGGCAGCAAAAAGTCGATAAATGACAACTTTAGAACTGCATCGGAATGTCTATGTTAAAAAGTTTCAAAGTTGATGGATTGCTGCAGGGAATGGTTGTTATTTCATTAAGAAGTAATGGATGAAAGTAGGGTAAGACGAATGTTAAGTTGAATATTAATTCATCTTTATAGCTTATCCGCCATAATGAATTTAGTCTAGCTGTGCAGTACTTTTCAGTCTTTTGTCTATCATTAATCAAGTCTACAAGAATACATTATCACTAGACATCAACATACTGCGAGTCGAGAGGGTATTGTCTCTGTTAAAATACTACATACAGTATTTTCATTGTTAATATACTTTTAATCATTTAGCTTTATATTGTTGTTAATCACTTTTAGTATTACCAACAGCATTGATCAGACCAGTTACTAGTAGTTTTTGAAACAACTACAATGCACTGCGAACATGTAGACTTCTACTCTATTCTTTTGGGTGTTATCTGCTCTCAACAATTTTTACTATCATAAATCTCCAGTCAGCTAGATTATTAATTTTTCTTACGCATTCTACATAATGTAAATTGGCCCATTCTTATCTGTTGTTCCATCCACTAGGTTCTAAGTCTTCCACTCCTTCGTTCTTTATCTAGTTTTTGCTTATCATAAGTTAAAGACGCTTGTCTTTTACGTCGATATTTGTTATTTCAAGCGATTTCCAGAAACATGCAGGTCTACTCGGATGGTATAGGGAGATAGTTTTGTATCTTTTAAGCTCTTGATTACATCCCTATACTATTACAAAGCACTCCGTAAATTGCCTACATAAACTTAAGAATAAGCATAAAGCTTAGAAAGGGCACTGGTGAATTAGTCAGTCAAGTAGTAAAGCCTTGCCAATCAATTTTCAATAGGAGATTATGCTCTATAGAGAAGTTTCAGACAATGCTTGTGATTGATTGCTGTCAAATATTGTGTTAAAAAATTATGAGTGCAATCACGATATAGCAAAAAAGCTTTTGTTCAAACTTCAGATTCGTATGCATGCCCATCCTGAACTTTGTTTGATTATAATAATAGAGATTTTGTACTGAAGGTAAGAGTTTGCAATTTTTAAAATCATTCCCCTGAAAGCTCTGACAATATTCAGAATGGATAGCAAATCCCAGAGTCTCCTTCCATGGCATCTCTGGTTCGTTGATATGCCAGGGGGGGGGGAGGAATAGAAGAACTAGCCATCTCAGTTTTCTTCCAGAGATGGTGTTTGAAATTCATGGAAATTCAATGAGAAAATCGTGAGAAGGAGGTAGCATTTCTTTTATGTTTAGAAAATGATTTTGACGTTACAGCTGTTTAGATTTAATGACATTGATCCAACAGTCAGGAGTGGAAGCTCACTAAAGCTGGTGAACATAATTACTTTCATGTGGAAAAGGGCGCGACTCAAGATGGCCAGGCTCATAATATTTCTTTGGCTATTGAATCTTTCCCTCCATTTTTTGGTAGTTGGTTCAGCCACTATCTTTGTTTTATTCCAAGAAATCTCATGGCGGTGATAAAAGTAGCACATCATTTACTTCCACGAAATCTATACTTTATTTTATTAGAAGATGACACGCTTGAGATTGACTGTAAAGTTTATAGCAGATGATAGAAAAAGTCAAATAAAAAGTTTTTCTCAATATTACTTTTAAGGAACAGACTCTGAACAGATGCAGTTGCATTAGTGAGGTGTTATTATTGGGATACACAAAGATGGAAGTGATCGTGGCCATAGAGAATATGAACAGTTCCAATCTGATATAAGAGGTTACTACTGAGAAATCAAATGACAACAGTAGCTACGTAGGTACTATAGTGGGCAGAAAGAAGTTTTCCCTGGAGACAGATGCCTGTACTCTATGGTGCCTAATTGCTAATTAGTGTTTTAAAAATGTTTTCTAACCCCCCGCTCTTATTAGGACCTCCGGCAATTAACTTTGGAGGACTTGGCGTGTAAAGTAGCTGAAACAAGAATAATTCCTCTTAGTAGGAACCGTTTGTTTTATCAATTTTCTTAACTGACTGTTGCAAATTTAAGTTAAACAGATTGCTGTATTATGCTCTGTTTTCATAGTGATGTACTTGTTCTGTTGATATTGCTTCAAGCTGATTTTTCTTTATTTTTTACTTACTGCACCAAAATATTGAAGCTATAATTGTTAGGGAATTTTGCTTTTTAACAGAGAAAATGAATCCGCTCAGAATAATTATTTAAATTCATGTATTCACGTGGTTGCATAAAACCGACCCCCCCCGGGAATTAGGGACCGAAGAGTAACTTCAATGACACACAACTATATTAGCAGACGAAGACTTGTCACCCATAGTACGCGGAGACTTGAGAACTTTGCGGACTTGCTCCGACGAGGAGAAGTTTAGACAATGGTCAGAATACATAATGATGTGAATAGTTGATGAGGACTACAAGGAGCACTCTGTGAAGGAACGAATGGCTCGAAAAAGTCGATTAAATAAAATAGAACAATTCTAAAGCTTGGTCGTTGGAGTCACTGGAGTAATGTAAGACCGAATGTAAAAGGTTCATGATTTTTCGGTAGCTGTGATTTTCCCAGGGACCCAGCAACTCCAGTGACTCCAGCGACTCCAGCGACCCCAGCGATCAAATGTGACCCAGACTTAAGTAATCTGACAGGCTAAGTGGAAACCATATAGTTCACTATTAGTTTCACTTCATTCAAATAATCATGAAATTGGAAGTATAGTAACTAGATAGAAATCTATGTTTGATGCTTCTGAAGAACATTTAAGAGGCACCTCCCGTGGTTATCAGACGCTCTTTCAATCAACAAAGACAGTTTAGACACAACTAATATTCCTCTGGAAATTAGTGGGTAGCCTTCATCTCAGGTTATACCTATTGTCCCCCCACTGTAATATAGAACATGCAAGCAGGCTTAGTGTTACTAGGCATAGCATACAATTGAGCTTCTAGCAAAATCATACGTTTTTTTATAAGAAACGTGGATCGGCACCCATCACTAAAAGCTTCTTAATGTGGCAATGAAAATTTTGAAATTCTAGTATCTAAAGTTTCTTAACTTGTATCCAAGTATTGAAACAGAAAATCGCCATATTTTCGGAGGTCAAGTATTTCAGCATGAAAATATATGTTGATCATCAAGAAGAAAGCACAAGCAAATCAAAATCAAGAGTTACAATCTTTTCAATAAACAAACAAAGCAAAAATTATACAAACTTAAATAGCAGTAACTTTTGAGAAAAGAGGCCTCCATCTATTGTCAATAGTTTAGTTAGTTTCTTCATTTTTGTGCCAGGTTGGTACTAGTTTCTTATAAATCAATTTCTCATAAAAATATGCATAGCTAAGACTGATACTTATTATATGCTCGCATGTCTGGCATAATCTAGCAATTTTATCTGAACAGTTTTGTTTCAGTTGATAAGTGTAGTCGCAATTAGGCGTAACTGTACATAAACTTTTGAAGCCCATATGTACGTCGGTTATTTTTTAAAGAACTTGTAATTTTCTATCACAGTTCCACAGGCCTACAAGAGGGGTAGATTAGGATGGAAAGAGAGGCAGAAGATTGCAGCAAAACTGGCACTGGCATTTACTTAAAAGGTAAGATTGGATTTTACTGGATTTAAGTTTTTGTCAACAAAATCAAAATCTATTTAGTGTTACCCTTGCCCCCAAATCCTCACGCAAACCAAACCAAACATTCAATATCATACTTAATGGGATGCTAAAACATTCTTTACTATAAGAAAAAAGCAATCTTTCTGAAGACTGTGATCTGCGATTAATAATAAAATACAACTAATCATAGAAATGAATAAAAAAATTTAAAATTTTGAACTAAAAGTAAGATTAAAGAATCGTCGAGAGTAATGCCTCACAGAGGTACCTTGATTGAGATAGAACCTATTACATGCCGTGAATATATTATGCATCGACCGTAGCTAAACTCCGGAAGAGTGACCATGAAATCATAGCTGCGGCTAGGAAAATTAATTTCCAGCGTTTGATACCATAGAAACCTCGTGCACAATCTATGGAAACTTCAACAAAACTTACGCTTTACAATCCAAGCGCGAAGCAAATAGGAAATGACAGTTCTGGACATCTAGGTTATAAGCGAATTGAAAATGAATGAAGTCATCTGCAGACAAAGCAAAATACTACATTATTCTAAGTGAAGACTATCATTTAAGCTATGAAGGATGTTGCAAAGTAGTGGCTTCCTGACAAGAAGGGAGGAATCAAAAAAGTTCATCTTGAGTTCAAAGCCTACTCGTAACAAAAATGAGGTCATCTTCTGCCAAGATTGACAGTAGCTCTCCAAGCCCGATAAGATATGGATAAGCTTTGCAACTCTCAATGGCACCTATAATGCGAGCAGCAGTATAATTCATTATAAGAAGACTATAGGATGGAAGGCTTTAAAGATGATAAGCTCAATTTTGAAACCGAAATTGCCTGGAATCGACAATTTCGTTACAAAACTGCTCAAAGGTGAAGCAGACGAAATAGTAAAGCTTTTCTATCTATCATTAATAGGTCATTCGACATATGAAATATGCCTTCTAAATGGAAATTTTCCGGATAAACATGAGTCTAAATAGGAGGGAGTTTATAAACATTATATAGTCATATGCCAATATTAGTGTTTTATCTATTTGCGAAACTCTTAGAAATTATGGAAGATCACCACTTGTATCAGTACTTCTGAATTTTCCATTACCTAACCTTATCAGTTTGGGATCAGCATGCACTTTTCCACTTCCATGAGAGTAGCCCAGTGTGCTGGGACCACACGGATAAGTATTTATAGAGCAAATTAACCTGGGTAATCTTAAGATCTTCATGAGAAGCAGTAGACTGTCAAAACCTGCTGCAAAAGCTGGTGTGGTATGCAGAAAAAAGTGCCGAATTGAGGTGCTCTGACATTGTCTGGTGCTCCTATGGGATCAGTCCTAGGTACATTACTTCTTTTCTTTGCTGCCAGTTATCTGTCATTGTGGATTGAGAAATCAAGCACAATAATGCAAGCTGATGATATTTTGCTGCTCTTCTCGAGTACAACTCAAGTTAAGCTGCTGAGATAGAAGTTCCTTCTAAATAACTCAACTTGATGCAGTTTTCAAGAAAATTTTATTTCTTTGTAACTTTATGTCCACAGGATTATTACATAATTGTTATACAAACTTTCACCAGAGTCAGTATCAGCTAATAATGCTAGCTGAGAGTAGGCCAGTCTAAACAACCCGACTGTTATCCAACTCTCATGACTAATGGTAAGATTTTCTCCTTCTCGTGCGAGTTATCCAAATAAACTCAGCGAACAACCATTGCATGCAACACTTGCTTATCAAATCCTCATGAATGGATCTCTGACCTGTCAAACACAATGGAATAAAATATATATTTAACTGACCATAATTAGGTTCTAAACGACTCTGTATAATCTTGATAGCTCCAGATCCAATCGTACGTAGAGGATACTCAGAGGAATAAGGAGATATGATGGAATTGATTACGGTTCACCATAGCTCTTCGCCAGTTTCAATAAAGTAAATTGCTTTCACAGCAGCCTACGAAGAAACGCTTTGTTTGTTTTCTACTATCTTATCATTGTGCTATCTTATCACCACTCTTTCTTACGTTTGGATCTATACAGTTTGTGGTTACACGCCGATCAGTTAGAAAAACTGGCGATTTCTATAGAATATAACGGTACATTTATTTACAGCCACATTGTTGGCTTAGCACTGAGGGCAACTCAGCAAAACAAGTTGAATCTGATGGCCTTGTGATCCTAGTATCATAAAAGCAAATAGCAACATCTAGAGTCTGCAAGACATGATTATTAAATGGCTTGAAAAGCGTAGATTTCGTCTGATATAGGTTATGTAAAATATCCCATTCAAAATTATGGCTCATCTCTAGTCAAATAAAGTAACTTAAAGTTTTTGAAAGGTAAGTTAGCTATTTTTGGAGCACGTTTTAATTGGTGACAGTCGACAAGTAAGATTTCAGTATCAACGCTTTCCGTGTACTGGGTTGGCCGTTTGTAGCCATCAGATATCAAGGGTCGTAGCCAAATCTTAAATGTTTTAACCCATGCCATTATGTCTTTCTTTAAAATCCTTGAATGCTAACATTTCTATGCTTAAAGTAATGAGAGAAGGGACCTCTCACATAATATCTCATCAGCTAAGGGGGGAGAGGGAGTCATTATAAATGTTTGATTAAGGAGTGGGGGAGGGTGGAAGTAATATGAGCATGCTGTTTCAAAAGTTAAGCAAATAAATAACTTCTTCTTACGTTCAATTTGGTACCTCAATTTTAGGCTTCCGTCCGAGGCTGTAGTAGCAGGTCGTCACCTGATTATAGTTGCATGTATACGTCAATGTTAACAGCAGAGTTTATATAAGCATACGCCTGGCTTCCTAATAAACGGGGGCATCTTAATAAACGGGGGTTCAGAAGTATTTCTAAAACCTAATAAACGGGGGGGGATCAGAGATATTTCTGAAATCTAATGACAATTTAACCGTCTGTTACACTTCTGACAAATATCAAAAGGCAGATTAAGTTAGTGAAAGAACACTATCACGTAATGAAAGAAGAAATATCGTTTCTTAAGGAAAAACGTCCAAACCATTTTTCATTACTTGAAAGTAAATAAACGGGATCCAAATAAGCTCCATAGGGGGCAGAAAAAACAAAAAAATAATATGCATTCCCCCGTTTACTAGGGACCTAGGACTAATGATTCAACTTTCTATATAGCAACAATATTCTCCATATCACTGAAGTGGTCGTTGGGAGGAGTAGCTTTTACTGTTATAATCTTTAACATGAACAGAATAGCATTCTTTATGCTGCAAAATGAAGATAGTGATATTTTCTAGCTAACCAGATAGGAGCTTAACTGCTATCAGTCCAATAAAACAATGAACAGTATCTTTTAGGCTGTTTTTTTGCGATAGGGCACAACGCGCAGCTATATAATGTAGTTCAGGGATGTTGGAGGTTCTTCTACCACAGACTTCTAAACATATAGCGACACTCAAATCTCAATTTGCTTTTATATAACTGTGTCAATGTAACTAAGCATCTTTTTGTTTCATGTTCGAAGGATTGATTACTTCTCATTACAAAGTACCTCACCGTCTCCTTTTTCCAAATTATCAGACTTGTTTCTCTCCTAATCTAGGTCATCCGTGACATGTTTAGGTTGGTACAGAATCATAAGGGTGGGATGGGGGTGGGGTAGCAGCAACAACCCATCAACCATTGGATCTGATGTTGAAAGACTAAGTGTGTTTGCTATACCTCGCTTCAGGTAGCTTGCTCTAGGCATATAAATTGACATAGGTTACTTCTGAAGGCAGGTTTATGTATTGCAAATCAGGCAGGTTTATGTATTGCAAATGGGTTGGTTTTTCTTAAGTAGAAGATAAGAGGATTACGGTTAAAAAGTTATGTTACCATTGAGTATATCTTTCATTTGTTACTGTTGTATAGTAAAGAGTGACGAGTACCTCTACGATTCCACCTTATATCTATGATGTCACTCAATTAAGTTTGCATTGGAAGTTAAAATCACAGCATTGACGATAACTTCAGATTCTAATGAAGTTTGATTAAAGTCCTGCCTACATGAGGTGGGCTGAAATTTGATTCGGCGCCAAGGTCTCTTGTGCATACGTTGAAGAGTCAATTGAGCCCTACTTACGTGAGCCAGCCCACTTGATTCCATTTGTTGAAATAATGTTCATCCCACCCAAAGCGGATCCCAATGAAAGAAAATGGCCTACTGCCAGGTATATGTAGAATGAGTTAGATGAAGAGTTGTGGGGAAATTGGTATCATCTGAGTGGATCAGTTACGGAAAACAAACTCTGAACATCGGTCTTCGTTTTCAAGTTCTTATTCTGATTTCTGTAGCACATATCAATGTTTGTATAAGAAAGTCTTATTTCGTTCAGTATTAAAACTTCTTAGCAAGAATTTTCGATCATGCATCGCACAATAGAGTTACATAGACAGACATACACTAATTACACCTACAAAATTATTTAAAAGACATGATATTCTTGTGTGCATTGGAATTTTAAAGGTATATGACTTATTTCTAATTATCAACTTTCAGTTATCAACTCATCAGATTATCAACTTTCCTCAGTCTCAAATGTCCTGTACTCTTATAAAACCACTTTCTTATAAAAATATGTAATCTTCACATAGCTACTACTTCATTCTAAAACAGCAGTTTCCTAGAATTGTTGCATAGATCTAAAAAATAACGAAGTAAAATCCAAATTGCAGCTTAATTGTTAATTACATGTGTAAGTAACTATGAAAACGTTGCCTCGATGATTGAATCATTAGCTTTCTAGAAGGTGCAAGGGAACGTTAGCCAAATTTTCAAGGGTTCGCTTTCACGTTCAAACTAGTGGGCAGATTCCCTGCCAGAAGTTTCCCCCAAAAGTTGGCCCATGATTACCCATTAGCAAGTGTCTTTTTTGGTTGAAATTACTTTGAAATTAATTTTGAGTTTTCTTCGTATACAGCTCGAATGTCAAATTACTTTTCTTCCCTTTCTCATTACTATCAATCGTAATCGATATCTATTTGATGTTCTTGCACTACATAAAGGAAGGAACTGAAATCTACGGGAATTTCTACAATACATTTCCCACACATCTTGCTTGGGATGCCCCAGTGTAGCAATTCCTGACCAGACAAAGCTGTTTAAACGATCTCCAGCCATTTTCAGTTGAAACAAGGTTACAATTATTCCATAACTATATATACTGTCTGTAAAGTAATTCCATATGAAGGAAGAAAACACTTTCCCATTATTGAGTATTGAGTATTTAAGAAACAGGGGCCGTTTCATGTGAACATTAGAAGAGAAGAAGACTACTGTCAGATAAGATTTCAGTATTGCATGAGAAATATTCGACTGTTTACTTCAGTTACTTTGGACAAACTGACAAGTAATGGTCTTATCAAAAATACATGGTTTTTGTCCAGTATTAGAGCTTTCCTAACTTTCGCATGATTTTAGTATTGAAACTTTTAAGACATTCTTCGCAAGAACTATCGAGTTGGCGCATGAATAATTCACTATACGACCAAATGTTTACACAAGAAATCTATATTTATCAAGTAAGATCGATGATTTTCTTGCATTGATATTAGAATTATAAATGTGCATGCTTAACCAACTTTCTTAGGTCTCAAAAATTCCCCATTTAACTTACTTAATTATTTGAGCAGCCAAGTATAGCATTCTAATATGCTGCTTTCTTATAAAAAACGTATATTCACCACAACTCCGTAGATGTAATAAACAATTATCAAACTATGAAGATATCGCATTAAGTTCTCTTCTCTAGTAGAGTAATGATCTTTTGACACTCCAGTTCTAGTTGGAGATTTTCAATTTTCGAGAACTTTTAAAGCGAGTGGATTCATGAATTTGTCTGGCAGTTACCTCATTGACTGAAGTACTAAATTCACCCGAGTGTACTTTTTAAAATATAGGCCTAAATGTACCTTTAGTATAGTGAAATTGTACATTGACGCAATATTTTCCTCTAGTGAAATAAAAACTCTTGTCATTAGATAGCATTCATTCAGCGTAAGCCAGGCCCACGTTCAAAATCCTCTCATTCAGTATTTCGTCATGCGTGGCCACAGCTCCTCTTCTCGAATATACCTCATTGGTATTGTGTCCTATACACATGTCTCACACCAAGTCATCCAGTTTCTGAATTAAGTCATTTGTGTAGGCTTCAACTGCAACATGCCACCATTCGTATATATCATTTTCCGTCTTCTTTTACTCAATGTGGTTTGTGAATGACTATATGTACAAAAGATGCATTATAACCTTAATTGACACTGGCATTTCATCGCTACAAGGAAAATTGCACCGGATTTCCACGTTCTATCAATACAATTTCTGTAGCTTTCACTACGTCAATGAAAGTTTATCTCAAATCTGTTTTTCTAAAGTCGTAAATTTATATTAAGAGACCAAGGAACGGGAAGGTGGGGGGGGGGCGTTGGGGGTGCATGCACGTGCCTCTCAGTATTGCCTATATGCTGAAAGAAGTGTCAAAACACATTCTGAAATATGACCTTCCAAAGAAAAACCTATGAGCGAAATCCAAGGAAATATCGCAAAATACCCTTCTTTCCTTGTTATAAAACATTTCAACTCTTCTTATTATCTACATTATCCTATATACATCATCCCTGCGAGGGGATCTTTTAATTAAGAGCTATTTATTAGTGGGAAATTGACACTTAGGGGGACGTGGATTTAAATACCTGGCTTTTTGCAGTGCAAGAAAATCAAACAAACATTGATTGAAAGTAATGAAACGAAGGAACAAAAATTAATTTGACACCTGAATAGTATATAGATAATATTTAAAGTACATTTTTAAAGCTACTTTATAAAATGGGCACTTACAAGTGGGGAATTATGGACCTACCAGTGGGGATATTTAAGGGCCTGGTGGGAAGTTCCCCGCTAGTTTGTATGTTAAAAATCCACTGCCGCCTGCTCTTCTTCGTTTGCAATTACTTCATTAGTATAATAAGCAATTTTTGTAGGATTGGGTGAGACTCTTGAGGTTAATAAATAGCAATCTTCCAAAGATCCCCAATTCTAGATCCTGATATTTATCATCCAATGCCTAACTTCATTCCAAATCCATATGTTATTTTCATCTGGGATTACAACGATGTTGAAACTCTCTGCCCCATCAACTTTAGAGCAGCTTCAATTGTTAAACTAGGTTCTTATAGGGAAATTATGATGGAATTTAAGGCAGATAATATTATAATTATCTATGTGAGGAATCTAAATGAAACCTATTTCGTTTGGCAAACAATGCGCCTTGACTGGTTAAATCTTTTAAAATCATTCTTAAAGTAATGTTGTTGAGCAATAGTAGAGAAATATGGAGCAATAAACTCTAACCCATAAGAACCGCAAAGAGGATTAAAAAACTTATTCGAAATCTCTCGTAGATGACGATATGGATTTTCTAATTAAAGGGAGCAAGTTCACTTATTTTACAAGGAGATAGAACATGCATGCAGGATCGAAGTTGATTCCTATTAAATCTTATAAGAGTTTTCTTAAAGGCAACTGTCATATATGCACTATGGCTGTCGTATATTGACTTGAAAAAGCAATAGTCTAAGTCAATGGAGTCAGAAATATATAGCGAAACTACGTAAGCAGGTTTCAATCACACATTCCCATCAAATTTGCGTAATTTACAAAATCAATGAACCGTCCATTCCAAGGCTCTGTTTCCAAAGTGCCGTGCCATTTTATACCTAAGAACATTCATTTCCTACAGCAAGATTTTCTCACACCGCTATAGACAGTTTAAATAAAACTTTAATAAGAAATATAGGCAATAAAAAACTGGCGGTCTATAAGTGGAGGTGGTGAGTGCAACTGTAGGCTTTGCAAAACATATATTCCGGCAGGTTGGGTTCCTAACAGGATAATCGTTTTTATCCTGTAATCTATACTTATATATATATATATATATATATATATATATATATATAATATATATATATATATATATATATATATATATATATATATATATATATATATATATATATATATATATATATACATTGTAAATTTTTCCCCCTTATTCATTTTAAAAATTGTAAATATTTACCACAGTAGGCCTTAATTAGCTGTAATTTAGCTATTGTTCTTTCTGTTAGCCTACTATAAATAAATTAATGATGATGATGATGATGATGATGATGATGATGATGATGATGATGATGATGATGATAAGTGCAATTTGAAATTTCATATCGGTTTAATAAGGAATTATATATTATCTAACCCATCCAGCGGACTACTTGATGAGCAGCTTCAGATCTTACTATAACAGTGAAGGGGTGATTGTTTGCAACCAGAAAAGAAAGGTGTGATAAATGCTAAGAAGAAAGGATACTTATAACGTACTTATTGATAAAAGGGCTAAGAATTGGTTTGTTATTTGTATGCACGATCTTAATCCACAGCTATTTGTTAATATGAATCTAATGCATGGATGGGCATGTTGGGGGGTATTGGAGGTGTGAGAGGGATATAACTCGCCCCAGTGTCTAAGAATCTTTAACAGGAATTTAGTGCGCATTGGACGACTTCCTAACTTCAACCTGTAATTTATTTATTTTCTTGGGCATAGATGTACCAATAGCATTTTTTTTAGGAATTTTCACTAGCAAGGGAATTTCTCATAAGGGCAACAAAGATGGAAATAAGCATGTGACCTCGCCCTATAGAAACATAGGTAGAAAGTAGGTAACGCATATTTCACGTTCACAGTAATACATAGTAGGCCCAAACGACTGGGGAAATTCTTTGATTTTACTTGTCACTTCTGGGTAAAGCACTGGCCTGCTTGGGGCTGTTTCCCAGTAAGTAGTATGTTAAAAAAATGCTCTGGCTGTGCCTCTCATTATGTGATATCGTAACTAACTTGCTGCTACTAGCAACTGCCATCGTTTTTCTCTTATATTCTGGAAAAAAGGGTAAGTCAAAATAAAAGAGTAGTTTTCTTTTCCTGAATACCCCTTTCCCCCTAGTGAAGCTTCTAAACATATCCATCTCTGGTCTAGAGGTTTGAACATATTAGTATTACACAGAGAAGTTCGGACAAAGCTGAGTTAATAAAGGTTTGCTCGCTTTTACAATACATCGCCAGACATAAATTTCATAAATAAATTCATAAATTCATTCATAAATTTCTATTTCTGCTTGCTACGAGTACTAGAAACTATCTGCGATAAGACGATGCCGTATGATTCTCAAAGTCATCAAATAATAGACACCATTTATGAGAATATTCTAAGCTCATGATGATTTATATCACTTGGATAAAATTTCAGAGATTAACCAAAAACCTGGTTTCCACATGACTCGTTTCCATTTAAAAATAGGCTCTGGTGTTGTACGCTCATTTAACAGTGACATCAAAATCACTGACTCATTCAAAGCACCGTTATTTGGTTATAACTGTAATCTTCTCGTGTCATGCCCTCTTTAAACACCACCCCCTGATATTGTCTGAACACAGCACAATGATCTTGAAAGTCAACTGAAACTATGAATTGGGTTTCTCGCATATTCCTAGATCGTGATATAATCAAACGTATCGTGTCATCAACTATTGCGAACGCGTGTTAAATTATTGTTGTAGCCCTATGGTATTCCAAGAGGGCATCAGCGTGTAAATGAACCGGCAGTTTCAGGGAAAGTACGAGTCCTTTGAAATGTAACTAAAGAACTTGATGACCCTGTATATGCCGTTACTTTATGTTGGGGATGATATTTTCAAACCATATTTTACTATAGCATTTTCACATTGGGAAAGCAACTAAGTTGGTAGGAAAAATTGGATATAGTTCATTGGAGAAGTCTAAAGTAAGCATTTTGTAAATCAAAATTAATGGAATCTAGAATTAATTTGTAAATGCACAAGGACAGAGCATCTAGTTAGTAGAGTTGAATTCAACGATGCAAAAGTTGTACTTGCTATAGAAAACTTTCTTCTTGCATGCTCGTAAGTCAATAACTATCTCAAAGTTGACAGCATGACAGAAACTTCTGGAAGTGCATTTAGGTGTAACTAGACACTGACTAGGGTTAGGTCTTGACATAAATGTGAAGCAAACATAATTCCTGTAATGTTCCTAGGGGTCCACAGAACGAATACAGCAAATGGGGGTCAACGGTGTTATTTAGGTAGTCCATGAAACAATTCAAATTCAGAGCAGGGCTGTTTACTATTGATTCTAATACTACGTCACGAGTGGCATAAGATGCAAAATTCGTTTACCATGATTTTCTATAATGTATCGGTAACAATAGCTCAATTAATACTATGATTCATTTTGAAGATCCAACTTGATTTCAGTGTTTTGAACCTCTTCCCGTATGGCTTGCATTCAGGTTGTCTTTGGTCTTCCTTCTGGTCTTTGTGTATTTCTAACTTATTCACCAAGGCCTTTCTCGCTAGTATTTCTGAATATAGTCTCGTCATATCTCCCAACCATATTATGCTGTTTCATATTACTTTACTCCATGATTTGCAGTTCGTTCTGGTGCAAGGAATAGTGTTTCATTACGATATATTCAGTGCTTTGCAGTAGACACCCATTTGATGTTCTCTGATTATAACTGCAATTCTTTTCCTTTTTGTTAGTGAAAAGGAGAATAATTTTTGTTTTATCGAATAGCTACGAAAGTGGCTCCCAATGGAAAATACAGGAGAGGGGTCCACCGGTAAGAAAAGGTTGAGAAATGCTAGTCTAGATCAGGACACAGGAGCATTTATGCAATGAAGAGTAGCAAATAGCTTTCAAATACGTGTTGTATGCGATGAATTGCTTTGCTGGTGGGGTAAATATCTTGTTAGAACTTTTAAAAATTGATCCCATTACTTAGATCTAGTCACTTCGAGGGATTTTTTGCATAAATAAAGGACATTGATATTGTCAATGGTCAGATCCCGTCTGTCTACTCCACAACTAACGTTCTGCACATAGATGTTCTGCAGTCATACTGGAAGTAATATGTTTGTAACTACGAGTGCAACTGCAGAGCATTGCTGTCAGCTTTTTCGGCTGATTAGAATACTAATTGATAGTGATTATATTATTGATCCAAACTGCTTTTGCATGTAACCTGTTCCTGAGTAAACTCTTAGAGAATATTCTCATTGAAAGCGAGCTTACTCTTTTCAAGTGTATTTCCCTTCACGACCAAGACAAGACAAACTGTACTTCGTGCAATACTCATTTCCTAGTTAAGGCTAGTCTTGGCTTACTCCAAAGTAGTAACCATTTGGTTGTAGAAGATGGAAGATTAACAAGCGAGAACCTTGATAATTATTGTTTGGTAGCCTGCCTCGTATGAATATGCGAGACTTTACAAGACAAAGTGACTTTTCGGGCAAATATATTGATTACATTTCAATGTTTCTCCCGTAAGGACATCACCAGTAATAACAATAACAATCATATAATAAACAATATATATATATATATATATATATATATATACAGTATATATATATATATATATATATATATATATATATATATATATATATATATATATATATATATATATATATATATATATATATATATATATATATATATATGTATATATATATATCTTGCTTAAATTAGATCATATAGCTGATGAGAAGTGCTCAACATAAGGAGTTTCTAATACCGATATTGGAATAAGACGAGAGAGACTAATATTGATATTAGAATAGTCTCCCTTGTCTTATTCTAATATCATATATATATATATATATATATATATATATATATATATATATATATATATATATATATATATATATATAGCTAGCTACTGATCGTATATATTAGAGCTGCTTGATAAAGGCGAAAGCCGAAAGTAACCATAAGGTGCTAAAAACCAGGGGAGTTAAAACAAGCCACTGTGGTCTAGTGGTTACGACGCTTGCCCGGATTGCGAGAGACCCTGGTTCGATCCCAGGAGCTGGCAAATTTTAATTTTCTCCTGGTTTTTCTGAGCATTATATCAACCTTTCTGTTTGCACCGAAAAAGGAGAAATCCTGGTTACTCGCTAGCCACTGATCGTATATATATATATATATATATATATATATATATATATATATATATATATATATATATATATATATATATATATATATATATATATTACATTGACATGCAGATATACTAATATTTAACCACACTTAGATACAGAAACTATTAAAAATGATATTATACTCTTGTCAACTCTTCTGGTAGTCCCAAAAGAGAATGCCTTTTCTATATTCCTATTTCTTAGATTTCACAGTAACATGGTTACAGGTACTTTAAAAAGTATTTGGCCTAACTCTCCACTAAGCAAATAAAACAACGGATTTGAGAGCCTTTAATCTGAAACAACTTGGCTTACTACTTCTAAGGTAAAATATGTTTATTCATCGAATTCTTAATCGAAACGTCAAACATATAGTATAATCAAGCTACTCCATATTTCAATTAAAATGGACAAAGATATGCAAACAATATGAAGTAGGAGAATATGAAGAGAATATTCCCTAGTAACTCTGCTACCTAGCTAGATCAAAACGATACAGAATTATATCTCCGTATGGTAGTCTGAACTTTTGGATTTGCAATGGAATATCTGTTAATAGGAGAAATGTTTTGTGGTCAAACATGTCTACTGTGTGGGTTTAGCTTTCTGGCCAAGCTTATCAGCCTTATTCAGTTGTATGCTTAGCTGAATTGCAAAACTGTATCAGTTCTTTGGCATGATACTCAATACTTCTACTAGTCATGTTTTTTAACATAACATGTAGTAATGATCACAGGCAAATGTACTGAAGCAGCTACTTGACTTGTCTGTTCAGAGCTTTAGAAGCATTCTTCGCTTCTTGTATATCCGTAACTACTTCACAGCATGAGACTGAATTTTATTTTCAATATAATTATTGACCGAACTCCAGGCACTAGGTGTTGGAAAAATACGAGAGCCTCGTATTGTTGTTTATCAGTCTTGAAAGAAAAATGTATCGCAAGCAGAGATTGAGAAAAAGGGTGTTTTATGCAATATGCGTTTTTATAAGAAACTTTGCTCAAGACCTAGTAGTAATAGTTTCTGATTTTATGAGGACAATTTAGTTCTAAACGTTTCTTAAAATATTCATTATTTGATAAAAAAATGCAGTGAAAACAAAAATGCAATGAAAACCATGATCTTTTGTAGTGCCTCTAAAGCATAGCACAAACTAATTGCAATTGAAACTTGGTAAATCCGTGGAGAAAAGCAGGGGCTTCCAAAACTATGAAGGATGCAAAGACTTTTTTAAAGTTTCTCAACAGTGCTAGGTTTCGAAAAATCGGTTCTAATACAAAAACGTATAGGTATGGACGAGAGAATATCCCCCTCCCCTCTAAGCATACTAAGGTGTTTATCAGTTGGTTACCGGTAGCAACAATAATTCGCATCATTACACTTGCGTAGGTCTAACGGATTGCTAAAATTAAAACTGCGGGCATTAATAAGGATGTAGGTCCCTTTCTACCATTTTTCTATATTGCATAACAAAGGGAGTCATCTTACCGTAATAAACAAACTTTGCCTTGCTAGTTGCAAAAGTCCCAAGCTAGTCTCAAGCTGCATTTACTCGCATTTTAGCACAAGAAGTCTGTCTCCTTTCTTTCCTATCCACTTGATCGCACCGGAACGCAAGCTGTTCGGGTGGTATTAGGCCTTTTAAGGTTTGTCAAGAACATGAACATCATATGATGAAGAGTTCAGGGGAAAATAAATTAGTTGCATTGTGGAGCTCTCCTGTGTTCCTTGAACAATGTCTTATTAGGGGAAGACTAATGACGCCTATGAAAAATACACAGGGCATCTAGTTAGCATTTACCATATAAGTACATGAGTTTCAACAGAACGTTGCTGCTTTAACCAATAATGACGTCACTTGCAAACGTCCACTTTGTCATGTGCCCATTTTCCGGTACTTAATCTTAGTTTCTCTATTGCGTAAGATTGGGAAAGATTTGAGTTTCATTTGCTCTAGTGGTAACAGGTGGGTCCTTACCATCATTGGATTAATTGGGGGTGATACACCTACAGATAAAAATTTTGTCGGCAATTCACCAAATCTGCAATTTCTGTTGTCAAATTACTCTAATTCTGTTTATTCTAGGAGCCTAAGGAGAAGAATTTGGTATTGTGGAGAAGCAGGCAGCTCAGTAACTTGTACCAACTATCATTTAAACAATTTCCCAGCAAATTGTAGGTCCCACACACCACAAAGAACACATCTAAGAATAGCCCTAAAAAGTAATATTGTGGTTGGATGCTTCTGGAGAATTAAAAAGGGGCATGGGGCTATCTGCCTAGCCCAACTGGACCTTTAGTCAAATAGAAAGTGCCGAACTGGAAAGCAGTACCACCCTTTGAGAATCTACTCTGCAGGAGGCAGACAGTATCGAATTTAACCGGTATGCGCCATAAATTAGATCGTAAAGTTATACTGCCTTATGATTTACCTTTCATAGTATAAGGAGCGTACAATAAAAGATAGATATGTCATAAATAGTTTGTTTTCAACTTGTAAACCACATCATGCAAAATCTTCGAAGTAGTCATATTTCCTCCTTGAATATCGAAGACGGCACGCAACGGTACGCGAGGAGTTCTCGCGAGAACTGCGCAACAATTATGGATAGAAGCACTTAATTTAATTCAAAGAACTAGCATGGTGAGTAGCGATTTTGAAATATCGGATATATATCGACGGTTCAGATTATCGAGAGATCATCACTAGTCTCTGGAGAGAAGCCTGCTGTCTCTGAACATGATCAGCTATGTATTGACCTTGTATTAACATTGGCCTGAGAAAAAGCACCTTCCATTCTGCCACACAGTAAAACGACTTCCATAGGCTTCCATAGGCTGCTATTGAGAGGTCTTAGTTTCAATATGCAGACACTTGTTTGGGAGAAAGACAGAAAATATTGAGTCTTTATCATAAATAAGACGCAGGATTAGTTTACAATTGTTGTAAAATGGGTATTTTACATCAGTCCTTAGTCTTCAGGATTGTTCAAAGTTAATTGTTGTACACTTTCTCCCTTAAAAATCTAGGAAATGGATTCTTAACAGTAAGCATAGAGAGTGTAAAGAGAACTAGCTGTAAACTTCGTATTCATTTTGAGCATCGATATCAGCGAAAAGGAATTAACGTCCCTACTACCACGCGACAGGCTGGGACTTGAGTGCACAGAAAAGACTGTATGCAAACCAATGGAGAATCTACGTACCCAAACAGAAATATTCAATAGAATTGCGTAACGGAAATATCAACAGTTAGTCGAAGATTGTGAAAGGCCATGATAGTGGGTGCTTAATTGTGATATGTTTGGTTTCTATGACCTTTAATGTTTTGAAAGTTAAAGTTCAAATTATAGCCTTTTGCTTTACATGTGCAGAACTACTTTATTTGGTGAGAAACTCTAGTTTTAAGTTAGATATTTACGTGGCTTCAAATCATTCATATATTTTGCAATCTACAGTTGATCTTTGTAATCCTTTTGTTGATTAAATGACTGATAAACTCAACCACGGACCGATTGACTGGCTATCTGGCCCGCTTGCACATGGGCTCCATGGCCTGAATACAGCTCAATTTACACACCATCGGTTATTGCAGTACAATTGATATATGATATAAACAATTGATCAACATAGGCAACAGGAGGGAGACATCCTGAAGTAGAATAGATTTGCGCACCATGCTGTCTCCCCAGCTAAAGATCAACTAAGGTTCAACTTAGAATGGTATGAAACGTGACTAGTTGCTAAGGGCTAATACATAGACACAGTAATGGAAATTTATTAACTAATCTGAATCTCTGGTATAGCATTCAAGATTGGCTTTTGCAAAGAGTCAACAGGCTCAAATCAGATTACAGCAACCCACACTGGATCGAACATGTGAGTGATGTCATCCAACAAGAAATATAATGTGCATTGAATACATATTTACCATTCTTCAGATATAGTAGTGCTGATGAAATTTTTCAAGTCTCCGTTATCACAGTCCTTCGCATTTTGCGCAAATTAAAAAAGTATCAAATGACAACCTTCAGGTTGCGGCCGTGGGCTACTTCACATGTGGGCAGATAATGACGGCCCGACGTAAGGGCCGTAATCATGACAGCATATCCTATAAAACTGGCGTGATCTCTCCTCAACTCGCTAGTTCAATCAACAGCGAAGAGAGTGAATGGGGAAAACGAGCTGTAGTCCACAAACGAAATCGTTAACTATGGAGGCAATCTCATGGCTAGTAGTGTCACTCCTTTTTCACGTGTGTACTGCACGGGTGCTCAGGCAAGGTACTGAAAACGAAATTTCAAAGTTTGCAGGTTAGTACATATTCTTTCAGTGCTGGGAATTTGTCTTACTAAGACTTCTGCACTTATATGTGGAAAGGTACCATTTTTGTTTAGTAGTATTACATTGCAGGGGGCATTTTTTAGGGACTTTGATTTTGCAGATCTATTGGGACACTTTCCCATTGTGGTCCCATCATTTGCAATGGCCGCTTGCCAGTTCGCAGATTATAAGCATTACTCTCTGCGATTTATTTCTCAAGCGATTTTTAAAGGTAAGTTTAGAAGGGTAGCGAATTAGCAAATCATGTTAATAAAATAGCTGTACATCTTTGGTTTAGATCAAACCACAAGTGTTTTTTGGACTTCTTGATAAGAGGTTGAATCCCTCCAGTCTTTCTCCAGAACGTCTGGATGACCAATTTTCTCACGAAAACGGTTGATCTATGTTTACATTGCAATAAATTGAGTTTCTCTTGCTGATAAGACCCCATAAGTTTGTTGTTTGACCGTAGGAAATCGCTTCTTTCTCATTCAAAGTCCCACAGAATTAAGTTACTGTAAATAGTTCTCGAGATTCAAGGACCTCTTGGCAAATATTTGAAGTTTAAAGACATTTCTCTACTCATTGCAATTATTTGAAGTTCTATTACATTTCTTCAAACTTGGCTGGACAAACAATAACATGTGCGTATGTGCGCTAGCCATGCATCGCAATCGCCTACCCGCTGTCTCGGTATGCCAAGAGTGGGTATTGCAGAGGGCTTTTGTTCCATGTGTGACATGGTATAGAACTGAGCAATAGTAGCTGCAGAAGGCTAATCTAAAAACAGTTAGGTTTGCAAATGCGGCCTCTTGTCAGTATTGAAACGTTTACGATCTTGTTGAGATTACGTTATGAAGGAAAGAGGCACTGGATGAATGGTAACTCAACGAGGCATGCGACATAGCCCCTTTTCTCTAGAATCAACTTAGCATTCAGAATACCTGTAAATATACGGTTCAAGCTTGCATTGGTAGTTTCTATTACTTACTTTCTTCGGTACCAACTGCTAGAGTAAGTTTAATGATTGAATCTTTAGTGACTAGTTTAACAAAATGTTATGTACGCCTGCAATTAGGTCGAGATATCCACATGTCGAAGGTTTGCTCAGTGTGATATAAGCGACTATTAGTAAAACGGTCTGCAGGGGAGTTGATAGAGTTGAGTACATATATCAGTGTCAGTGTCTGCATTAGTCTGTACAGCGATTATCTCCCAACGAATTAGTGACTTAAAATTAAGCCTGCATGCCTGTGCGGCCACTCTGGATTTGCCCGGAAAACGTTGTGAACTCAGGGCTTAGTACATTTGCTTACACTGAAATATGCCATATTGCTGTGGCCGTCGACTGCTCTGGTTTCCAGCAATCCCAGCTACATTTATAGATTCCGCACTCACTTGTGCAAGCTGAGCAAGGTGATTTTGATATGGGCATTGTTCTCATATTTTGAAATGTTCTCGCAAACTCTAAATGCCCGTCAAAATGTTGAACCCCTCAGTGGTTTCAATATCATACTAGGTTCAGTCGCTATTAATATCTAGGTCAGGTTATAGACCTACAGAGCCATTGTACCTGAAATCTGAACAAGAAATCATGCATGAAATTTTAGAGTTAGCTAGATCAGCAATACGTTGTAGTTCTCAGTCTTGGCACAAATGATAGCTTCGAATATGACAACGACGTTTTGTTCTTTGTTGATTAACATATTGCTGTACAGCGCATTTGATTTACAGACCATCTATTTTAATCAGCTTTGTTAGCTTGATACTATCTTTAAATGGATTAAATGGCAATTCGCTTCCCGTTGATTAGTCTGTTATTTACACGGCATTTTCCGGCGGCCTCTCTTGGGAGAACCATTTAATTATTGCCCGCCCAGGCTCCCCTCAAGTACCAGAACTCTTCTACTGAATGCAGAAGTGATCGACCTAATGAAGGAAGAGAGATGTGAACAGTGCTAAAATACGTAGACTGCATAGTTGTTTGAAAACCAACAACACTCTCATCAAGATTATGAAAATGCACGTAAACTGTGGACAGGTGTATTTTTCGAATTTATATGCAGCAACTTTCGCGTTGACAAACACTATTCTTACTTGCAATGTAATGTAGCATTTGTTGGTGTTACACTTATTGTTGTTTGTTGACATGTTTGACAAATTGTCACGAGTTACTGCACACTTGCGGGCATTCTTCAGTCAGTGATGCATTTCGTCTGTGTTGTCCCGTAAGTATATTTTAAAGTGATCAATACGTTCACCTTGCTTGCAAGAAATGCTGTTGTTAAGTATTAGCAATAGTTGAGAGCGTTGCATATTCTTCAGGCGTTGATTTAAGCAAGAGCTGAGTTCAACTGTATTTCAGTTCCACTTTCAAAGTTTTCTTGAGGCTCCCTGCGTTTAAGGATAATGGGGGCTCCTGGGAATGTACCCAGTTGACCCAATGGATAATGCGGCCCTGTCTACGGTTGTAATCGAACATCCTAAGGAAACCTTCACTCTCTCAGGTCCAGGTCTTTTGGTAGCTGACAGATCATCTTTGCGTGCTCTTTGGCTTCTACAAAGCTCTCGATATGAATGCCTCTGGAAAGACATGTTTGAAATTAGATGTGAGTTATTGCTATTGACAGACTTTCTTGCTGTGCCAGGAATTGGCCATCGTAATGCCGCATTTACATTGTAGATCTTTTCAGCAAATATTTAAGTCAATACCAGACTCGCTAGCTTTATCCATAGCAAATCTACTTGAGATTATATATGTCATTGCTATGCAAGTTCTTTATTTGGTTCATAGCACGTTTCAATTAACTTGCTCTTTCAATCAGCAAAGCACAAAAGAATTAATTCTCCGCAAATATAGTTCTTTACACCATGAAAGTAATTTTGATCAGAATCAAGTCTCGAAGCAGAGTATTCTGGCTTTGTGTCACATGAAACACGAAGGAGAGAACAAATATAAAACCCCGATACATGCTACAGTTGTATATCGTACCCTGTTCTGTATGTGTGGTAATATGGTGTAATTTTTCTGTCGTTTACCAACATACCTATTTTGCAAAGGAACGGTCCCCCCCCCCCCCCCAACGGCCTATGAATCCGAACACAAAGGGGTTTATTGCCTCATAGAACGTCTCGCAGTCAAGTCATATTGATCTTGGTAATAAAACTGCCCTAAATTTAGCAGATTGTATTGAAAATCCGACCTACGTATTGAATTACGTCAATTTAGGAGAGGGCTCTCTCTTAACGTGCCTCAAAGTCTTTTCGTAATAGCAGGATGCTAGAGGTTCTTACAGTTGCGCTATAAATTAGCACACCTTACGAGTGAATCTTGACTTGTGAAATACTACTCATCAAACGATTTACGACTATTCATAAATTTATGACCCAGAAATATGTGTTGGATCAAGATGAAAGACCAGGTGATCTACTAGTGACATCCGCAAGAATGACTAAAACAACAAGTAGGATGATATGGGGTATCGAATGGAGAAAGTTAACCACAGCCGTTGTTGCTTTGGTTTTATAGCTTGGTTCTCAACTCTGTTTTTATACAATCACGCTGATTTACTGGAAAAAGTATAGAAAGTAATATTGTGTTAGTAATATTAACACTCATCTAGTATACAAAGTGATCTTCACGAGATCGCTACGGCGAAGACATTTACCTTTCATAGACTAGAACACCTATGTCACTCATTGTTTTGTTACGGTTGCTATTTTGCGCTGAAACTAGGAGATCTGATCATTCGTTGTATAGACAAGAAGTATAATCACCTGTGCGTTTAGAGTTTTTAGCAGACTCTGCCAATGCATCTATTTTAGCCTGCAGTTTACAGTTCTATGTGATCATAGCACTAGTCCCTTAAATGGATAAATAGAGACAGATTACAGGGTTAAACCTGCGGTGAACCATACGAGCTTTGTACACGCACCCATAAAGAATTTCCAAGTCTGGTTTTCCTGCAGGAACATTTCAAAGCTTTTCTCCTGTAAATGAGCTGAATCAGGCACCTAATTTGAACTTCCATGAACTCTATGTACTGGGGACTGGTTTTAGCATGTGTATTGGCATATACGTCAATGGATCTAAAGAGGGCTCTTGATAGTTAGATCGGAAAGACTTTTCTGTTAAGCGTAGTATAATCGGGTGTCAGAAGGACAATAGAATAGCGGGTGTAAGTACCAAACTGCTCGTCAAAATCTGCTTCTGGTTTGACAATATTTGTGTCCTGTATTGTGGATGAATAGAAGATCAGACCGGTATTTTTTCACATCATATTGGAATCAGTACCATTTCATGATAAAAATAAGTTACAAAAACAGTATCAGGCTTTGTGATTTTGTATGAAATTGCAATCGTCAAAATTGCATCGTTGTTCTTTCAAAATGTTATCGTTGAACGTTGAATTGTGCCCTTTGCTCTGAAATTTTGCTTCCTTTAACGGATTTATAAATTACAGCCACAAATCGCTGACTTTCAGAGTAATTAGATTCTCTTGTACTCAGCGCTAGCTTTGCAAGGCTTTTTGATGATCGTAAGACAAAATATCAAATACAAGCTCTCAAACACTTCTGTTGCATTCATAGCTTAATGTATCTATCTTAAGTAAGTCGATATCTTCATTACGATCAGGGTGTTTGTTACAGAGATGCTTATTGATGTTTTGTGTTGTATTTGAGTCAGAAAGCTTATACCATATTAGCATGGTGCGTTATCTTTCTGAAAAATACCGTGTGGTCTTTAAGAAAAAATGGTTCTCTGTGCTGCTTTTTGTAATCCCTTGTTCAAGTGTTAGATTACAAGTGTTTGTGGCTTGCCTTGCTAATGTTATCTTCAGCTTCTGTCGATGAATAATTAAATTATAAACTCAGCATTTTTGTGAAAGGCGGCATGATTTATTGTATTCCATCAGATACGTTGTTCTAAAATGATTTGAGATTTTTCTGTAAATTTACGTTAACTCTTATCTGAAATTCCGCCGATTATTTTAGAAAATTCACTATTATAATAGTGGTGTGCGCTAGTAATTCTGCTTGATTTCTTCGTTGTCTTTGAGAGTAGACTCAGTTCAGTTCAGTTTCTGTTCAGTTTGTACATCTTCAACTTTTCTACATACAACTTAAAACAGTCTAACAATACAAACAATTAGCTAAACTACTTACAGAAATAATACTGTTACAGATACAGACTGTATTACAGACAATGCTAGGGCTCCTGAAACTTTGATGAAGAATGGTGATGAGACGTGATATTACACGATAAGAAACAGCAAGACCAGGGGACACAAATGGATACGAAATTAATAGACAACCAACTTTTGGGTGCAGAGAACAATCCATGATCATTTCCGTATACTTCATATTTTGCCCATGTTGCGATTAGAAGCAAGGACTAGAACAAGTGTGCACCCCGACGCACTTTGCGGAGCAGCAAATCGAAACATTATGTAATTGGGTAAAGTGGCCATTATGGCATATCCATGTATTGAAAGAAAGTCATGAAACCTAACAAAAATCAATGTGTGCTTAATTTTTAGAGAACATTTAGAGTTAATATTTTACATTTTATGTATAGCTTTCTAGGTTTAATTTTTTGCCACTCTTGAGTTGTAATTCCAAAGAAAGACCTCGCCCATATTGTATAGAAAAAATGCAGACCTGTAAAAGTTCCTTACTTTGGCATTTGATTAAGACCTTAGGACTTCAGGACCCATTTGTCATGGAAAAGTCAGCAGTACATCTCAAGAGCCTTTAAGACTGCAGTATTGACCGCTTGTATTTGTCTTGAAAACTGAATTGAATATGGAAATCAATGGTACAAGAATTGAAAAAGTGAAGTGTGAGAAAATATCCGACCCGATCTGGATTCGAACTCGCGACCCCTGACTTTGTACGTCAAGTGCTCTACCAACTGAGCCACAATGGCCCGATAGCTGAGTTGGTAGAGCACTTAACGTACAAAGTCAGGGCTCGTGAGTTCGAATCCCAGGTCGGTTATTTTCTCCCAGTTCACTTTTTCATTTCTTCCAAATTATGCTGCCTTTACAAAGGCATGAGAATTTTTAGGTATTGTAGCTACGAAATGTCTTGCGAGAAGAAAAGTGCATAGAAGTATGTTACAATAAAAGAGGTTTCATTTTAGGCCATAGGTGCGGTCCTGGAGAATTTCCATCCTGGTTTTATCTGCTAAATAGTAGTCATGTAAATATCACTTATTTTTGGCTTTGTTACTGGGTATTCAGGTTAAGAAGTGCTCTTTAGATTAGTACCCTTGTCTGCCAACTCTTTCACAGTTATGGCTTTGAAGTTAATGGTAATCTTTCCATTTTTAGCTGATCAAGATATTATTGAGGGAGATATTGTTATGGATAGCCAGTTGAAGGAAATAGTTGAGTATGCAATAGGCAACAAACGTGGAGACCATATTAGACAGAGACGCGATACAATTACATACCAACAAATGCGATGGAAAGACGCTGTAATACCCTATGTTATTGATGCAAGTGTTGGTATGTACTTCATACACTATGTATAATACTGTGCCACTCTCTTTTGTATAAATTTAAATTGAGCATGATATTTTGACATGAATTGAATGTATTTTTGAAGTTAATCAATAAGACAGTTTGTTGCTTCGCTTAAGCTCGGACCGGAAAATGGAGTTGTAGCCCGGAGATGTTGTATAAAATAACATCCATTCCCGCTATAAAATTAAGCAATACTCACTTTAATTATCAAGGTTTATGGTATATGATTTAGTGCAGCGAACTTTGACATACTAGCTGCGGGAAATACGTAGGTTTGAGCAATCTACATCTGCTGTAAATTCAGCAAACCAAACCACAATCAAGAGTAGTAAAAAGCTTACTTGGTTGATAACGGTAGTTAGAAGTTGAAGTCAAAGGTTGTGCTCTTGAGAGCAGCTGTGGTTGAATAGTAGCGTGCACAACTCAGAGAATTCTGAGCTTGTGACTTCGAATCCTGCCCATTAGTCATAGGTGATGTGAGCAAGTGCATCCGGCTCCGATGGTCAAGCACCACCGGCCAATTCCTCAAAGAGAGACTCTCCAAGCCCTAAATTGACCATAATTGGTTTCCCTTTGGAAAAATAGACTTAAACACCAATGTTTTATACTTTTTGCTGAGCTATTACGGAACAAAAGGTATTATTTATAATGTAGTTTATGGGGATCCACAAGTCAACTATTGGCATTTCGTTAGGGCAATAATAGAACATGTCAAAATCATTAACAAAGTAAGAAACCAAAGATCACCAGCGCATGAAGAAAAGTAAATTCAACAGGCTACTCTCTTAGCATTAGAAGAAAAAACAATTTTTGCGAATAGTATCAATTTCAAATCATCTCAGATCATTTATAAACTTATAATATTTCCTTGGAAGTACTACAAAATGTTTGATTTTCTATAAAGTATGGAGAAATATATTCTTTGGTGCAGAAGAAATATTTCAGAATCAGTTATAATCTGGCACTGCTTAGTGATTCACGGTACAGAGACAGAGAGAGAGAAATAGTTTTATAAATTCTGGAAGTAGTCATTCTATATGAAAGAGCAGCAGTATTAACATCACTAAGGGATTCAGAGCCGTAGCAGTTTTTGATTTGATTTATTGCACTCGCTGAGTAAAGCATTTTGCTTTTTTCATTGCATACAAGTATCCTGTTGCTCGAAGGCTTGACACTGTTGATATATAGCAAAGGATTCTCAATCATAAGGCAATGCATAGTAGTAGGCTTTGGCAAACGTTTTCTCTACGGAAGTCAGGGCTACATAACACTGTTTGAATGAGAAGGGATGTGTATGAGTATCCATAAGTTATACTAGATTTATGGAGAGATGTCCTTTGGAGGAGTCACTTTCAATATTATGGTATTTTGTGTACATCGGCTGATGGGCATGTTGAACTGCGAGAGTTTCTCGTGAGAGTAATGAAGGATTTGGTTTCTTGTTTCATCAATGAATCACTATATAGATAATGTCGACGTATTCGCAAGAGAACTTTCTGCAGGATTCGTCACGTGGCTTTGTTATCTCATATTCGGGTTTTAGATTATAGGTGACGGAGCAAAGTGACAGCACCTTATGACTGGATGGTAGAACAGTTTTGTGATGTTATATCAACGCTGAAAACACCCGTAGGATTCCGGTCATTGGTACAAAAGAAACATGTTTCATTTTTGAATTCAAAAGTATCTTGTCAGCTCCATTTGAGGGAAATTCCATTACCACATAACTGTCACACCCTGCTTATTACTGATGAGAATTTCATGTGTTCGGCTTTGAAAACAAAGTCACGAAACTTGCACATAGCTCAATGGTTTTGTCCGAGGGTATCTTTAGCAATGTTACATAATCCTATTATAGATATTGCGCAGTTAAAAATTTAGTTGAGTTTTCTCATTTGATTGGGCAAGCAATATGACGGTACGATTAGAAACTCTGTTCTGCCAGTCGCACTTTCATGCACGGCTCTTAAGAGATCTCACCAACGTTGCTTTAAACATAATTTTTCATGATTTCTGTTACTGGTCTTCACATGATGACTTCTATGTTTTTTGAAGCGATAAGTATGTACATTTCCATCAGTGTCTGTCTTGATTACTTTTTGGAAGCAGTGTATAGTCCAGGGGAAACTAAAATGTATATGGGTTCTATTGATACTATTATTTTGTATTTTTTGAGCCAATCTCTCGTAGTTTGGATATCATGAGAAGTTGAAAGCCCTGTTGAGTATATCTTATCTTATTTGAGGAAACGGATGCTTCGAGAGGGTTTTATTCTTATGTAGCTACACGAGCAAATAAAGTTGGTCAAATAAGGTTGAATTTTGAATTTTAAGAACAACACTGATCTTCATTATAGGCCGTGCCACAAGAAAGTCGATAGCTGTTGCGTTCCACGAGTTTCATAAGTCAACTTGCCTTTGGTTCACCCCAAGACGGAATGAAACAGATTATGTTAGGATTGTAAGAGGGGAAGGGTATGTACTCTTCTATACTGTATAGCCTTATATTCAACTTTCTCCGTGGTTACAGTTCAGCCTTATTTTCAGTCTGGCTAGTGTTTGACCATGCTTTATGTTTGCTTCAATAGGCCTATCGTTTGTTGTGGGTCCCAGATTTCTTTCGGTTCGAGCCCCGTATGGTTCACGCTGCAAGCTACACAGTTGTCAGTAATATCCTTTTGAGATTTCTTAGAACCTGGTTGGATCAAAGTGCTAAAAACTGTGGCATTTGTCCTTTTATAGAGATACACCTGCCTCCTTATAAGAGAGCTCTCATAACATACAGCGGTTGTAACGTTCATGCAGTTAAGGAATGGTCATTTCCCTATGAACATCTTGATAGCTTTAATTTTACATTGAATATCAAATATGTATACGTCAAACATATCTTTTGGAGTCGATGGGATAATTTTAGCGCTTTGACATCATATGGTTTGTATTAAAGAGTGAATCTCCTTGTGCTTAATGCCCATGAGAAGACCGTGTGAACATTTTGTGATGCGCAAGGGTAGCTGTGAGTCGTGCACCTTTGCATCATGATGTGCAAGAGTTATTTTCTAAAGTATCAACAAGTTTGCTAATTTGTATACGCTTCATTGGAATAAAACATGAAATATCACTTCGCTTCTTTCAGTTAGTTACAATTTCCCTTTCTTGTCAGCATTGTGAAACCAGTTATTATGCGTCGGAAATTTGATGTTTCGGTTGAATGTTATTCAAAAAACATTAAGAACTTATCCTACCAAGAGATAAGATAAAAGAAATCACAGTCGATTGCTTTCGTGATAAGCTGCCCCTTATGATTGTTTCCCGGGGCGAATATACGATTTTGGTCTATTTATCCAAGTAGGTACTGTTGCAAAACTAGGCACTGATTCCAGCTATATCAATTTATGCATAGAATAGAGATATTTGAGCATGTTTAGCAATGTGGTTCTTTTATGATCACATATGGCAAGATGGTTGCTTGCTTTGACTTTGCCACTTGCTAAATCTTCAGTTAATTGCCAGCCCGATTTGCTGCTGTTTAAAACATTTCTCAAATTATTCTGTATTTAGCACTAGTAAGTTTATAGCTTGTTCGCATTATTTTAGGCATTCTGATTCATTTACTTAGCTTGACTTTGTTTACAAGTGAACGGTCGATTATATTTATTAGAACTGTGTTATGTGAACACTTTATGCAGGTCGTTGCCTCAAGGTAGACAAAATGTGCCGTGGTTTTACGTATAATACTGGCATAAGGACACGGACTGAAAGCCGACATGGGATTATGCTTGAAAAAGTGTAATCTTTTGCAATTAGCACGGCTTATCTCAGATCTAGGCACGTATTATAAAGGATTAGAGACCGCTTAACTTAGTACCTATACTCGACTTCATTGAAGGCTACATTAAGATTCTTGCCTAGAGTTAGAATAAAGTCGTGAATTCTAGTTTTCGACATGTCTGAGACATTGATATAAGTTGTCAGTTTGTGAAGCTAACTCATTTATCTCTTTTTGCCGCATTGTACCACAAATATCTGAGCTTTTTCTTAGGCATTCACCACAGTCATATGACTGCAGTCACTTTCAAATTCTAATTGCTATCAAATTGTCTTTTTTTATTTCACCTAATTGCTACTGACTTTTTCTTAATTTAACCCTGTTGTCTCCTTTCAAAAAGATTAAAAAAGCAATCATTGCTTTGAATGACAACGAGAGCAACAAAAGAGATAGAAATTGATGCATACCTAAACTGTTGCTCTCGTAGACCGGGGCGGGCAGAGCAAGATTTCTTCATAGTTATTGAAAGAAAGTGTTAAGGATCACGCCCTTTTGTGTGCTAGGTAGCACCTTTTAGACAGGCAGCTCCTCTTTTACAATTAAGATACAAAATTTTAGTGTCCATCTACTCATTTACTATTAGTCTTCACATGTTGGTAGACTGGATAGTCAAGTATTGCGAACCTTAAGTCTCACTTAGTCTTTTTAGGTTGTATTACCGAACCACATACTGGTTTGCGGAATGGACTACTTTGTAATTTTTCCCTACTATATCCAGAATGCTCGGTGAGCTGTCATCTGTAAATCCGTCCCAAACACATCAGTAAATGCACCTTACCCCAACAATGACGTTCTTTCAACTGCCATTTACGTTCATCGTTAAAGACGTATTAGTTTCCTTCCTGCTGTTAAGATAGCATTTTTTTAAAGAAGTATTAGCTTATTCCAGATTTCCTCCTGTGCAACTTAAATTATTCATTTTCTAGGTATTATTTTGATTTTTGCATTCAAGCAAAGTAGATATTGGCACTTATTTGAAGTTGCATAGTTGTGTTGAGGCTGCAAGCTAGACAGTGTTTCGTAATATCATAAACCATACTTTTATATATTGAAGGTGCTATTCAAAAGTTGGTAGACAAGGCGGTGAGCAACTTCTCTCCCTCGGAAATGGCTGTTCACATACCAATACAGTAATGCATGAACTAATGCACGCTGTTGGATTCTTCCACGAAAACTCGCGATATGATCGAGACAGATTTGTTAAAGTGCTGTGGTGGAATATACAATATGGTAAGAAGACAGAAAGAACAATTTGTTAACTACACTTACAACACTCTCTTGATTCATTTTAAGACCTTCTAAGACTTTAAGAAGTTGACTTCAATCCTGTATTTAGGAAATTGTCCTGTCTTTGTAATACTTTATTCATTCGTTATTTTGCATATCATCTTTGGCATTTACTATTGTTTTGTTTGCTTTATTCAACAGATTTTCCGTCTTCATATTTGACTTAAAGATATCAGCTTGTGGAGTAGAATTAACCAGATTTTTCTTTTATCAATTGTTTAGGAGCAGAGAAGAACTTTATAACCTATAGCCATGGGAAATTAGATACATTAAGAATGCCGTATGATATACACTCATTGATGCACTATGATAATAAGGCATTCACAAAGAATTTTGGTGACACCATGCAAGCTTTAGAAAATCCTGAAGAAACTCTTGGAGGAAAACGACTAAGCACTATAGATTTGAAGCAGATTTTATTATTATACAAATGTAAGAAGCCAAAATATGCAGTAAGAAAAGGTATGTATTGAGGTGTTTACGCAATTTTCTATATTAAAGTATTTCTGTTTGCCTATGTTGAGTTGTAACATTTTTGGTGGTGTCCTTTTGAATCAAGTCATATACTTTGGCTTCAAACCCTGCATGTATTGGCCATTTATGAACATTGTCAATACCTATCCCCCTATGGGATCCTATGCTCTTCGGAAATTCAAAATAAATTGTGTATGCTGTTGTCTGCTTTTCAAGCCACATCCTCAGTCACTAATAGTCTATTGATTTTAATTCCTAATAAATTCTAACAAAATTCTACTTGAATATATTACTTCCAAATGATGGATTATTCAAGATCTCCCATGGTGGAATATTATGACGATTCAACGCTTCCAATGAGATTGATAAGTCCGAGTCTAATTGAATTTTTCATACTAAAAGTTGTTAAAATATCTTCCAATTTATTTAATATAATCTCTTTCGTTTTTCAGATCGTTGTAAAGATAGAATGAAAACTGGATGTCTTCTGTTCACTGTTTATCCACACCTATGCCATTTCCACAGATATTACACTGAAAAGTATTGTCGCAGGACATGTAGAGTTTGTGGTATGTATTCAGTGTCATTTTCCATGCTTATGTCATTTCCACTGATATACCACAACACCCCCAAAGTATTTGTAATTGAATACTATTTAACACTGATACATATTGAGAGCTGAAATTTGTTTCAGAATTTCACGGCGAAATATTTAATCAGCACTTTGTTTTAAGGGAGGAGGCGTGGATTCTTCTCTCATATTCCCAAAATGTGCATGAAAAACTAAAATGTGCATGAAAAGATGAATTCTGCAATCTCTATTTGCTAGAATGCCTTACCGCATTAACCTCCTTGGCAGGAAGGGGATACTACATGCATGAGAAGTAGCTTGCCAGTATATTTGTACAGGGTTTGGAACTTTTATCTAAAAGCTGAGCAGATACAGCTAATTTTCAGAGTTGTATTTCACTTCTTGTCACAAAGCCATGATTTTTGGCCGGAAAATGTTTGCCATCATGTAAAGAATGACCATCAGATTTCCATTAATCGTTCTGGAACATTCAAAAATTATTGTGCCCAATTTCTGTGGATCTAAATCCGGTCGCATTAAAGTTTTGAAAATAATATAGATTATTGGGTCCAATTGGAAACTGATTGACTGGGATGAGGTTAGGTTTGAATAAATATGATTGAACGCCTACTATCTTAGGAAATTAAAAGTAGTTAAATCCACTTGGTGATTAAAACCCGCACATTGATGAATGGTGCATAATGTAAGAGTGGCTACCATGTTGCCAAAGGGCATCCAATCGAGACTCTGTTTTTAAGCTTTTGCTTTTATTTTCAGTGTCATGTTTATCCTTCACACTAAGGTTGTGTTAAATAACTCTGAATCTTTGAACTTTATCAGGGTTTTGTTTTTGATGCAACAGATCAGACAGATGAATATCACTTAAGATTTGGTTCAACTTCAACTCAGACTTATGTACTAATGATCTTTTTAACCTGATTCATTTCTCGATTTTTTGACAGAAGTCAGCTAATCATTCCGAACGGATTGCCCAGCTGCTTATATAGAATCATGCAAATGGAGTATCATTTCCGTTTAACCCCTTTGAAAAATTTGCTATACGCTCAACCATATTCGAGTGCACGAAGTGATGAAGGCTTCACAGAGTGAATCAGAAATTTCTTCTGCAAATTCAAGACAGCAGATTGATTTGAACTGAACTCAGTTGTGCCGTGAAACATATTGTCTTGAGACTCTGAAACAGGTTGTCTGGGAGGACCTCGTTATTGTTCAGCAACACTTGCCGTGTAGGCTTTGTTATCCTGTGAGATTTTTAGAAACGTACAGCATTAACATTTAAAATAAATATATACAAAGGTGTGAAATTTATATCTGTAAATAAATATGATACAGTAATTCAATTAGTACTTTAGAAAGATAGATGTACCAGTAGATCATCAGAAGCTCATTAAAGGACGTCTGCAATGCCATGTGATTTTAAAAGCTTATTAAAACTGCGGCGAATACATTTTAGTATTTCTGTCCTACTGTTATGATCGCTGTATGAATATTATATATGATCAAACGTATTGGGCCAAGAGCCTTGCAGATTTCTATAAATATAAGTTTATGCGGGAATAAAAAATTTTTGTTGATATGCATGTTTTTAAAAATTGATCCCTTTCCATTGAGACTCTTGTCACAGAATACCTTCCAGAATGAGATTCTTTCTTCCTTACCTATTCCAGTTAATCTAATAGAAAGTCGTCATTTTTATTGCATGTCCAAGCATATTGCGCAGCTTTGTTGTTCAACTGTGCCAAATAGTGTATGTAGAAGCGCTGATGTAAATAGTTAAAGGTGATCTTCACCTCGCATATCAGACAGAACTTCCCTTCGTTACGGTCAATTCATGTATATTGAGTGAAAGTTTTTACATTTGCCGTTGGTTCTGGACTTTCGATTTTAGAATAGATATTGATATAAACATTATTGCTTCTCCGGGAGGTGAAGGGAAACATCTCTGTGGACATTTATTGGTCATCTGGGTTGAACTTTATTTGCAGATTATCTGCAAAGTTTTACATAACTAGGGAGAGTTAACTGTTACACGTATTTAGCTGAAGATCGTTCATCCTGTAAATTTGACTCAATTTTATATACACTTTGTATGTATGGTAAATTAAAATATAGGATATTTGCTATTTAAACACATGTACTTCATGCTAGTATTGATTTACCTTTATGCATGTGGTTCTTCTGCCTATGAGCGACTTCATGATGTATAAATCATATTGCCAGACAGAAAAGTTGACGGTGAAAGATATTTGAAGACTGATTGTAACAAATCTCACTTGCTTATCTCTGCTATAATGTTAGAATACTCTGTCACCTACGATAAGATTTGAAGAAAGGATCTATGGTTGAAAGACTGATGACGTAAGAGTGCAGATATGTCTGTAATAAGATGGGGTGTATCCTTATGATCGGAAGGTATTTGAAGGCCGCCAAAGATTAAACTGTGGCATCAGAAACTCGAGAAAAGTTTACATAAGATATGCTAGCCTTGCTTCTGCAAAGTTGCAGCATAATTGTCGATGCCTAATTAGGAGAGAGTGTTTTTAGGTTTTGATGGCTAATTTAATCTTTTAACTTTATAACCTGTGTCTTTTCATGTAGGTACTTGTCAATTCGGACGAGTGAAGGCGGTTTATAGGATTTCCAATATTTCTTCATGCTAAGGGATCAAAGATGAACCTTTGGCACAAGAAACGTTAGTAGAATATACTACAAATAACAATGGTCTTTTGCTTCTAATAAATTGCAGCGTGATTATCATGGTCTAGTTTAAAGAGTGTTTCCGAAGTATTCAATGCAAATTGTCAACTAATTTAGTCTGGTAGTTTTTATGAGTTGTGGTTTAAAAGTCGGCACTTCTCATGAGTTTGTGGCTTATGAGCTGTAGCCAAGGAATCTAATCAAGTAGATGAAGATTCGTGATAAAATAGTTGAATTCCATCTCTCCCGATAAGTAAGACTCCTACTGTAGCCATAATCAGTATTGTATTGGCTTTCATTGAAGGTGTAGCTTCACCCTCTGAAGCTCCTAAGTCGGTTAAATTACCATTTAACAATCTGTTGGATGGGATGATTGCTGTACTAGAAAGAAACCTGACACTGCCTTAAGGGTCTCATTTACGATTCCGTACAGTGGGGAGTGCCTGTTAGAGAGGGCACTTATCCTCCTTAACCTTCGGCATGACAAGGTAGGGAGGCCAGTTTCTTTTTCGCCGCCTTTAACTTCCCCAGTGTTTCCACCGGGTACCCATTTGATGGTGGGTGGACAGTGAGCCAACATACCAAAGATGATCAGAGGGTTCGGCTGGAAGCATCGAATTTCTGCTCAGCAGTCAAGTGCTCCAATCACTCAGCCACCCGTCCATGCCTTAAGGGTAATCGCGTGTACTTCAGAAATAGCACTCGCTAGTCAGTCACGAAACTATAAACTTAGCATTGTCAATAGCTAGAGGACTAGCTATTTCGAGTAGAGTAAAACATTTGAAAGCTATTTGTCTTTCATATCGTTGCATATGTCTGACATCTTCATCAATATCGGTTCAAAATCAATGTAAAAAGTAGAATATTTAGGATGTTTTGTCACTTTAATATTTAAAGCAATTTTCAAATTGTACTTCCATGAAACGTTCGTGCGATTTACTTGCAACATAGAAAGTTGCACATAAGAAAGTTGCAAATTCATATGTACTATAATTAACGTCTAGATTTTGGGCCAAGAAGAAAGAGGAGCTCCTTGATTCTCAATTGAAAAGGGCTCCGAAATGGCTATGATATGATCTACATGAAAGACATTTACTTCATCACATTCTATGAGAAAGCTCCTCGGACACTGTCGTCATAAAGCAGAAATATGCCCACTTGTTTGATGAACATGATTTTTATATTTCATGACACTGGTGAATATTTACTTCTTTGATTATTTCATCAGTTATCTGTATGGTAACCCTCATAGTCAAGAAGAATTTCATCACACTTCAATAACTTCTTGACTGACAACAGAAAATTATCTCAAGCAAGTACTGCCAATTATTAACCTGGTCAATATGGTATGCACGTATTTCATATAAGAAAGTGACCTACAAGGAAGTAGTACTCGACTGCCTACATGTAAAATTCAACCTAAAACAACCTACATGTAAAATTCAAATTCCACGCATGCCCAACATCTGCTGTGTATACTTTTTACAGGTGTTTATCTATATATCCCAGTGATATACTTGTGTAGTTCCACTCTGCCTTTGTAACACCATAATATGATCCATAATCTCAACCACGTTCGGTGTTTGCCGGCCTACTGCAGTCACCGACCGCTAAGGGTTTATCCAGTACCTCAGTCTCTGGGTTGTCGCCGTTTAGGGCCAAATAAGGGATAAATAAGGGGTAAATGTACTGGATATTTATCTATATATTCCAGTGATATACCTGTGTAGCTCCAGTCTGCTTTAGTAACACCATAGTGGTATACATTCTCGAAAGTTCTTGCTAAGAAAGCTTTGAGAAAGTTTTAGGTCTGAATGTATGAATAATCTAAAAACTTTCAGTGCTGAGCCAAGAAAGCCTTTTACGCAATAACAATAACTTGTAACTGTTATTCATTCTAACTGACGATGAAATTCTTTATCTACTTAATAACCCTCCGTTCTCAGTAATACGTTTGTCTCTTCACCATGACAACCATGTATCAATTGTATCAATTTACTTTTATCTAGATTAAGATAGATACAAGTAGGCGATATTAATTAAGTTCAAGCACTACTGTTATCTCAAATGTCAGTATGTCCTTTTAGATAGCTGTTAACTCCGTCGGCAGCTGTTAAGATTCAAAGCTTTTGCTTTTGAGAAGCCTTTCTCAATGCTTCTCTCAATGCAACTTTTAATTTAATCAGCATAAATGAAACATGTGTATTTCTCCAAGAAAGAAAATTGCAAAATGTTGTTCAGTTGACTTCTTTTAAAAATCTACATTACATTGTAATACCTTAGGGTTTAAAGGCTAGCGAGCTGAATAAATAAGTAAATGAATAAACAAGCATACAAACATATATATATATATATATATATATATATATATATATATATATATATATATATATATATATATATATATATATATATATATATATATATATATATATATATATATATATATATATATATATATATATATATATATATATATATATATATATATATATATATATATATAATTCAATAGCCTTTGCACTAAAAGTTGTCAAAAATTTATATAGGCTCTCATAATAAAAGCAACTGTTTAACGATTCGCGTATAGCTTCGTCAGAAAATTCTTACCTTTACTTTACAGAGCGCGTATATATACACAACCAAAATTGAATAAATACAAAGGAAACACATAAATAGAAAAAATACCTTAGAAAAATAATTAACGAACTTCACACCATTAATGGGAACGGTAAGCAACGCGAAAGTTTCTGGCAATATTATAAAATGGAAACTTTTGCCCCCAGGGCCTTAATATTAAGCAGGTTGAGGAATAGGTTGTTTAGTTGAGTATTTCTGTGTTAGTATAGTTTTGTTGTTCTCTTGTCTTACACTCTACTCTACCTACACCTCTTCTGGCTTTCGCGATTTATGTTTATTCTGTGTCTTCGGCATTTTGCCTTAGTATAGCTATTTTGCTAGGTGCTACTCAACTTTTTTCTTTACGTGTTTAAGTAATTTATGTGTTTCCTTTGTATTTATTCAATTTTGGTTATGTATATACGTGCGCTCTGTAAAGTAGAGGTAAGAATTTCCTGATGAAGCTATACGCGAAACGTTAAACAGTTGTTTTAATTATGAGAGTCTATATATATATATATATATATATATATATATATATATATATATATATATATATATATATACACTCAAGTAGCTCCAATGATAAAGAAATTTTTTTTAAAGACATAAATAGACACTCAAGAAAAAATTTTCAACTTTTAAAACGTTTCGGCACAAACTTTCATCAGCTTGTGCCGAAACGTTATAAAAGTTGAAATTTTTTCTTTAGTGTCTATTTATACAGTATATATATATATATATATATATATATATATATATATATATATATATATATATATATATATATATACACACACACACATATATATATATATATATATATATATATATATATATATATATATATATATATATATATATATATATATATATATATATATATATCACTGAATCAGAGCCGCATTCGCATAGCATATTAATATATATAAGATAACGAGTCAAAAATATACTTTACTTAAATCTTAAATTATAGATGTTTCGATAAATATCTTCATCAGTACTCAAGATGATGAAGATATTTATCGAAATTTCTATTATTTAAGTAAAGTATATTTTTGACTCGTTATTATATATTTATATATATACATATATATATATATATATATATATATATATATATATATATATATATATATATATATATATATATATATATATATATATATATATATATATATATATATATGTGTGTGTGTGTGTGTGTGTGTGTGTGTGTGTGTGTTATTTCTATGAACTCAGCAACTTGCGAGCATTCATGATTCCTCCATGTTTGATTCAAACAGAAACAAACTCCTATGATTTCAATAGTAATTTATTATAAGAAAAACTGTCGATAGCAACTTCTATGGCCAAAAATGGGTGTTTCTCTGAAAACAATTCACATTGGATAAGTGAAGAATCTGAACCTATTTAATGTTATTAGATGCAGATATGATTTGGTTTTATTTCATTTCCAGTTTCTTTTTAGAGTATTCAGTAAGTTTAATCTGTCATCACTAGGGTCTATTCTTTACGAGACTGGGATCATATTTCTGAATAACATCATTATGGAGGTTACGTAACATCTGATTTCATGTTTCACTTATATTCTGTTTTTCTTCTAATTCCTGCTTGAGTTAAAGCTCCTGTTTTCCACCCAATAAGATTGTAAATATCATTCTTTCCCCAGGTGTTGGTAAGAGAATCTGCTCTCGCTTTTATGCTGCAGTATAATATTTTGACCTGTTAAAATATCAAAACTTCCTAGTATGGCCACACTGAATTGAGACCATTAGCTTGTAGTTATCGATAAACGTCTTCCAAAATTGACGTCTTTTATTCATTCTATGAATGTTTCATCTTCAAATCACTGCTTCAAATCAACAGAATTTAAACTGTATGTTGCTTAATCAGGATCTATTTCTTTTTACAAGGACTGTTCTTACTTATGCAACATATAATTGTTTTGCTTCATGCTAAATTTCATAGTAATATCAGAAAGCAAACAAGCAAAAGAGTGATTGGAGTGCAACTAGGATGTGATAGACACAAACTAAACTCTTCCATTAATGATCACTCCTCAGAACTGAGAGGGAAATATGACAGGATTTTAGTTTATATGGTTCTCATGCAATTCTGCAAAATTGCAACTTAGTAATTCCAGGGATGTGCTGAGAAAATTTCGCCCAGAGGAGGGCATTCAAAAGGTTGAGTCCAAGTACATTTTTGATCAATTGTATCTTCCAGCACACAATAAAACAACGACGATTGCTGCCACTATTAGCAGGTTTTCTGCAAAGATACAGGGAGTAGACTCTGGCCTACCATGACGAACATAATAAACCAAGGCATCTATCAACATTATCACCACTGGGCCATTGGCCCAGTGGGCTTTCTTCCCGATTTTTGTCTGCTAGCCTAGGGCCCTTCTTGAAAAATCATATTGGTTTTCATAAAAATGTGAGTAGTCATAAGTATATCTGTCAGTAGACTGAACACAAGACAAATAAGCTAATGGTCCTTCTTTGTGCATACAAACCAAACTTAACACCACAGATGGAATGGACTTTCATTTGGGCTTGGCTCACTAGTCAAATTTCCCGAAAAGATTCCCTGTAATAAACGCATATCGGGATAAAAAGTAGTTTACTTCTCTATTCGCGTTGAATTTCCTGCTTCATCGCCAACTTTCTTAAAGTTTCACAAACAATGGAAGGCATGGCTTTCAACCCAATGGGCACATTCCAAAATAGTTCCTTAGAATAGCAAATGAATAGTTAGATCACATGAACGCTGTAATGACTGGTCTTAAGTGTCTCAACTTGTTGGATAATTCATAGTGCATTTTGCTCACCATTTAAGTTCTATCGTTACTGACATCCAAGCTTGTTTGTTTCATTTTTCATTGAAGAAACGTGACGAAAGACATTGTTGAGGCCGTTCTTTGGTTGAGATCTTGGTTGTTAAGCTTCGTCAGCCAAAGCCAATGTTAATAACACCAAAGAGATTCATATTCTGTGGTGATTGATACACTTATCTACAAATTCACTTTTCAACCATTAAGTATTATCGAAACAGAGCATGTTCTGTGTGCACCACACACTAAGACATTTCTCAGTCATCAGCGTTGGTTCTAATACCAAAGATTATCAACCATTGCCTTTTGAAATTGGGTGTAAATCTACGGCAAGTGTAGCAAGTCATCAGCTTCAGCCATAAGTGTATACTGTTACAGTGTCACATTCATGTGTTATGTGAAGAGTGAGATTTCACTCCAGTAGAACTGCAACGTGTTTGTAATGGGTTGATTCTCATAGATCTATAACGATTTTCAGGGCGGTCCCAATCACCATAGATTGTGGGGACATGTCCCAAGCAGTGTAGTGTCACTATTCATTGGCTTGAACCATTTCAGAATCCACTGTGAAGGGTGGGATTTTACTCTAGTTGAACTGCAACATGCTTGTAATGGGATGATTTTGATAGATCTATGACGATTTTAAGGCGGCCCCAATAACCATAAACTGTGGGGATATGCCCCATGCTGTGCAACTATTGTTTGACTTGGGCCATTTCAGAGTCCACTGGGAACATTACAGATAATGTTCCTACTACGAAGAAAATACAGCAGGGGGTTTTTAGATTGAGAACTACAAAAAGTAAGGAATACTGCTCTATTATGTGTGTGCCTACGCCAGCATGATTTGTCTTGATGCGATATTTGAGCGTGCTTCAATAAAATTATACGCAGGAAAAAGGAAAGCAATCCAGAAATGCAAAGAATCTTCTTCATATTGTCTGTCCATTCTTACTCCTAAGTGGGGTCGATATTTGTAACCAGCCCTTTCCATCTTGCTTTATCTCTAAGCTCATCACCCTTCAAGCCCTTCTCCCGCAGACCCGCTTTCATGCTATCAATCCATTTTCTTAATTGAATACCCGCTAGCCAACGCAACTACCACCCCTATGCATTACGTGTCCATGTCACTGCAACCACTTTTCCTACATTGTGCATTCCTGACCTTGTCTATTCCAGCTACACCACCAGACCACCTTAGCATATTCATTTCTGAAAAATTTAACTTCTGCTCCTGTACCCTTTTTTACCCCAGGTTTCAAATCCATACATCATCGCAGGTCTATCTACTGCGTAAAAAACTTTGTCTTTCGTTTTCCCATTTATTCTTTTATCACACAAAACACATGACAATGTGCTCCAGTTGCTCCATCCAGCTTGTACTCTAACGGATATCTCTGTGTTCAAGTTCCCGTCTTCCGATACTGTTGTTCCTAGGTATTTGAATCGATTTATCTCACTTTAAGTAAGTTCCTTGCATTGTTATACTGCTAGTATTATCATTACAACAATTTAGGTATTCAGTTTTCTTCCTGCTTATTCTTAACCCCCTGTCCTCTAATATTCCTCTCTAGTAATCATCTTTCTGTTCTAAGTCCTTTCTTATTTTACAACAGATAACTATGTCACCTGCAAATAACTTGCACCAAAGAGATGGCTCTCTTATCTCCTGTGATAGAACATCCATGATTAAATCAAACCCATGACTCTATGATGAGTCCTTACTTGACTCTAATCTGTGGAACGAACACTACTTTGTACGGATATTTCTTACCTGTCTAATAAACGTTTTCCGGTATTCCATTCTCCCTCAAAACATCTCCAAACTTTCTGACACGGTACACTGTCATAGGCCTTCTCCAAAACCATAAAGACCATATGAATGCTTTTCTTATTTCCCGGTGTTTCTCCTTAACTTGTCTTAGTGCAAATATTGCATCTGTAGTTCCTTTTCGTGGCATAAATCCTAATTGCTCTTCCCCAAAATGCCTTTCCTCTCTTAGTCTCCTTTCTATGACCCTCACTCATAACTTCATGGTGTGCGACATCAATTTTATACCCCTGTAATTACCACAGTCCTGGATGTTACCCTTCTCCTTGTATATAGATACAATCTACTGTCTCTCCTCTCAGCTGGCATTTCCTTTTCCATATAAATCTTTTTCATTAAGTTCCACAGCATATCCACGCCTTCCTGCCTTGAACATTTCCGCATTTCAATCGGGATGTTATCATGTCCCAACACTTAACTGTCTTCATTTTCTTCAAAGTTCCAACTACCTGTTCTCTGCTAATCCCTGATGTAGCACCCTGATTTGGTACTCCTTCCCCAATGGCATGTCTAGGGTTCTCCTCATTCAATAGCTTCTCAAAGTAGCTAGTCAACTTTCCCCTAATATCACCTTCACTGTTTCAGAATATGAGTAAAATCCTAAGACATTTTCTTCCGGGCCTTTGCAAGTGAATATCTATACTAAGTACGGTAGCAGGAATAGCACTGACATAAAAGGTTGGCTCTGAAAAATGCGTACCATCGACATCGTGGTTATCAGTGGTGTACCCAAGGGGGAATATGGGTCAGGACCCAACTTTACTAAAGCAACATTAGTGTGAATACAACTTTAATGTGTTGTACGATATACCATGACTAATTTAAAGTAAATTTTAGAGGAAAACAATCACAAAGGGCCTTCCTTTGCACTTATGATATTTTAAAGGGTGTGGCCCGCAAAATTTTCACCAATGCGCCCTTTGAGTTCATCATTTCTGCCTCCTAGATGTGCTTCTGGGAGTAATCTTTTACCCAATGCTAGCACGTAATATGAAAAGATATCGGTCAGAAAGTTTAGAGTTATTGTCATCTTCCATTTGGTAGATAAATTGGGTAGTTTTTAGAACTATAGAAGAGGGCTCCCATAAGTGCCAGAAAACGATTGAGGAAATTTTGGCACAGGAGTTTTGATGAAAAATATCACTCAGTTATTATGTCATATCTGATTACAGATATTGAAAATAAATATCAGCTTAGTTACTTGTAGGCTGCAGCATGGAAGAGAAAAGCGGCAGTGCCGTGAATAAGCCTAGTATTGAAATGAAGGTAGAGAGGGGAACTGAGAAAATATGTGGAAAGCAAAAGGTTGTGTGTACTGAACTTGTGTTTTTAGAAATATTTAAGTATTTACAAGACATAAAATTTCGCAGCAAATGTTTAGAAAAGGAATGGTGTGGCCTTATAATTTCGAATGAATTTCTGTTACCTGTTAGAATAGGACCTAAAATAAACGTGGATCTCACTCACTTCGTGTAATTGTATATCGAAATTTTGGATCTAAATTGAGGAGAGCATGGATTTGCAAATAGGACAAATCTTTTGAAGGAAGATCATCAGAATCAACATACATCACTAATGTATGCTATTGAAATATTTCTATAAGATTTATTGATCTTTAGATGACATTAAGACTTTCACTATAGCTCAAAAGCGAGAACGTTCTTTTAGTATACTGAAAAGCTTAATCGTCCGAGACATATCAGAGTATGAATAGTCGGATAACGAACAAAAGTTGATCCGAAATAAATAACCAGATACTAATTTACTAAAAATACTAACAATAATAATAATAATAGTAATAGTGATAATAGTAATAATAATAATGGAAACTTTTATTCAAAATAATTTAAAAATATAAAAAAACTACAACTTAATCTATCCAGCCAACTCTCTAAAATTGGGCATGGGCTGCATACTCACACAGTTCAGATCAAAATGTCCTTAAAAAATATCATTAAAAGCTTAAAAGTTCAGGAGATGTCCATTCTTTGTTTCTTCGACAAAATATAAAGTACGACGATCTTATACATATATCTGTTATCCGCTTGGTTAGGAACATGATTACATTTTCTGGTACCCTTATACATCGTAAGAGTTCAAAGAAGTTTCTGCTGTCTTTCTCTATAAACCCGCAAGCACTCATAGACACATTACACATAACGAACGTCATCATATTATAATTAATGCTTTATTTTAAGTTGTTTTCTCGTCTAGCTAATTAGTTTGCCAATTATTGCCAACCAAAACTTAAATACACACAAATATATTACGGCGAAAAACAATAGTACATGTTAAAATATCATTACAATCATGAAAACCCTAAAGTTTCAACAAATCGTTTCCACACTCCACAGTTGCAATCAAACTGATCGTCCTTAATGCCTCTTTTGAAGCTATTCAATGTCTGGAACTCTTTTAAAAAGGATGGAATTGTTTTTCTCCCCAAATATCAAAAGATGACATCAGGAATACTGTTATCAAGAAATCACTTTAAGAACTTCTGAGCATCGATTTCATTGCTAGATACAATACATTCTAGTTCATGGCCACACACAGACGGTCGTGTCATCCGCATAATTGCAAATTTCAGATTTCAGTCTCTTCCACCAAAAAGAAAAGGTCGCTTATAAATACATTAAATAAGAGAGGCCCTGAAACAGAGCCTTGCAGTACCCCTTAAATGATTCCTTCCAGGAACTGGATGACCCATTGATCTTAACTCGTTGTTTCCTATTCGAAGGATAGTCATGAACCAGTTCTAGGGCAGCTCTACAAGCTTCAAGCTTTGTGATTCAGACAATCAAACGCCTTCGAAAAGTTCATTATGTGGATAGATGCCCGTGATCAGGTGAATCCGCGTCCAGTTAACCATATGATTCGCCAATAGGTACCTATTCCCCATTGTTTAGATAAATAGTTAACGGGAAAAACGATGGACTCTTCAACCAATTTGGATATGTAAGCATTTCTTACATGCCATGTGTTAGAAGCATGTTTTAGCAAAAGTTTGAGAAAGAGATACTTTGAGACAATAACATAAACTCTGAAAAATCAAGCCATGAGTCAAATGAAAAATTATATGTTATGAAACGTAAAAGTAGTGGAAAAGGTAGATAATGCAGCCTTTTCCTAGTAGATTATAGCATTCAAGTTTTGCATCAATAGCGAGAACTTACACATCATAGTGGAAAGTTACAGACGTCTAAGCCCGGTTTCCAGGGTCATTGACTCTTCTAATAGTCGCTGACAGTCGTTGTAGATTGCTGACAGTCGTTATGGATCACTAAAAGTCGCTATGGGTAGCTGACAGTCGTTATGAATCGCTAACAGTCGTCATGGGTCGTAGACAGTTGTGTGGTTGAAAGTCATTTAAGGTCGAGTACAGTCAATATGGATAGTTGAGGGTTGCTGAAACAAATAACAAATCTAGCACAGCTATTGAGACGTTGACAGTCGTTGATGGTATTTGCAAAATTTAATGCCAGATTGTTCCCATATGCTCACTGAGGGTCATTTCTTAATCACCCTCAACGAATGCCAATAACTCTCATCAAAGATTGGAAACCTGGCTAAATGGGCTTGGAATGAAACATCTTGAAAAAATGAAAGAAGAAACTGCTTTAGGCGCTTGCAAAAGTCTTTGCTTTCATATTAATACGTGAAAAGTCTATCCCATTATCTATGGCTTAGAATTTATTCATTGTTTAATGCTTCCCTGTCTTCTAAAGTCAGATACAAGTTTTGATATTCTGATTCCTAGTATGAAAATGGCAAAGTTCATTAGGCAAATTTTATTTTAAAGCTAGGCATCTACCGTATTTTTATTACAGTGCAATAGAAGTATTTTACAAAGCACAGCCAAAGCAAAATTGAAAAAAAAGAGAAGGAATAGAGAATCATTGTTTCCATTTTTGGTAATAGATTTATTTTGAGGTTGCAAAGCTTTTCATTGTCTAGGAAGATCTGCAGAATATAATATTTGTACGTGCTAGCAAGCCAAGCTGAGTATGAACAGAAAAGTAGCACATGTGCTCTCATTTTTGGAATTTCATGTTGTATAGACCAAACGACTTTGCAATTTTACAAATGTACTGCCAGATATGACATGGAGGTATGAAGAAAAATAGCTTAGATATTTTATGACAAAGTAGATTTGTTGCATGTCGCTCAAAGGAGAAAATTGCCATTCAGGCAATAGGAAGATGCCATAGGAAATCTATTAATCATCTTTCCCTAGGGTCCTTTTTGAAAGATCTATTTGAAGCATGCAACTGAATTTAAAAGTACTGTAGAACCAATCAGAGCACTTGAAAAGCTGTATGAGCCTCTCTGTTCAGACATGAACGTCGAGATGTTGAGAGGACAACTTTCGAATATTGGTGAGGCGTGTTTATGAAACTTCAGGACTAATATGACTATGCTACAGTTTAAGACAGCAGTAAAAGTGAAGATACTGAGAACAACGATTCAACTATTAGAGTTCGCGAAGTAACAGAAAGGAAAGGCATGTAGTGAGAGCATTTGCAAGCCATTTTGTTCTGTGTTTAGCATGCTTTATGCTAAGAGTGCTGTAGATGTTTTTAGTATTGCCTAAAGTGGCAAACATGAAATCATTAAATAAATTGCCTTGTCAGAAAGAAACAACTTTTAACACAAATAAAAAATATAATATTGACTGCCATTAAAAACTGTTTTTCCTGGACCTAGTAATATGCTCAGTTATAAACCAGGGACTATTTGAAATCAATTTTAGAGACAATCTTAACATTTATTATAATTGAAAAATTTTTAATTAGGCCTATCAACTTGTTTTTGATCTCTTATCGAGCAGGTATACATCAGTTATCTTGTTGTCAAAATTTGACCTTGCTAAAATACGTATGTATTAGCTGGAACTGATGAACTACTTAGAGAGACAATAAATCTCCACCTATGATCGAACTACGATTGGGTAAAAGTTTGGAGCTCTATTTTGAAATTCATAAATTGATTAGAGTACAGATAAAGGAAATCAATCAAATATCTTAACACTATACTTCGCTACCAAGTATGGACTGATCTAAAGCTGATTTGAAAACCTGTCAAAAATACACATACCTTTGCTACATCATATTTTTGCACCAAGATCTGCGCCAATGTAGGAAATTTTGCTCATATTTTGTGCCAGGAGCATTATTGTAGATTTTTCCTGAAGGTTTAGGCTTGCGTTCATTTTCTTATGTCATAGTATTTCTTTTTCGATGTTTGCATCTCGATCTATTGTGTTTTCGATATTACTATCTGGGTTTCGACCTTGCTTGTTGTATCTTACTAATATTTTTAATTAGTTTTCTTCGTTCTACGATGGTCCTAAGGTTTTCGTCATTTCCTGTCTCCGTTGCAGTTAGTCATTTTCTGTGTTGCCTTCTGTAGCTTTAAATTTTCTATGTACTTTGAGCTATCTCTTTATTCCTGACTGATGCCTTACGTAAGCAGGGACATCACTTCTTGTTTTGGGTTGGGGGATGAAAAATTTGACCTGCAAAATAATTTTCATCTAGTGAACAATGAAAAGATAAAGTGACGCCTCTCTCACTTTAAATGTGGAAACTTGAGTGAAATACTCTTCAGCAAATATACTTTAATAAGAAACGCATATATCCCGTTAGGAAGAAACATTGTCATGTAAAATCAGATTTTGCAATTCAAAAACAGGCTCTTTTCAAAGTTGGGGAATAAAATCACCCACCTATAATCGGCTCAAGTGATGTGCCTGTTTGTAGGATAGGATACGCATAACATACAAAGCAACTAACCTTACGATACCAACAAAAGCAAGAATCCAGAATACAACGTATGATAGGAACAACGAGGAAAGAAGCAAAACTGCCAAACTCAGCATAACAATAAACACACTAAAGTTAGCAATAAGTAAAACGGAAACACAGCTAGTTACAAAATATAAACAAGAATCATCAATGCAAAATCAAAGCTCAGAACAAATAACAATAAAACAAACAAGACGAGACAGATATACTTCAGCCAGCAAGAGGTATTCCACTGAAAGAAAAAACACTCATAAATAGCAAAGAACTTATATTAGAAATATATTGACCAAAGACCATGAGCACTGAATGCAAGCAAGAAATATAGTACACAAATCAGTAAAAGGCATGCAACTTAGAAACACATACCCCTGCATTACTCGTTGAACACAGAGAAAGCCAGACAACAAAGAAATCGACCACAAACAAAGTGAATTATAGAAAGCAAAGATGGAATTGAACAAGAAGATAGTTATTTGCAATAGCAAGAAAAACACTCCCATTAACCACCCGAAGACAACAGCAGAAGCTAGACAACAAGGGACTCGCATGGAATCAATTTGGATCAAGGTACATATACTCAACAGTGGTCATAACTAAGTTTGTAGCCACTTGAACTGAAAAGAAATGGTGATATACTACAGACCATTCGGTGAAGCTGATCTTGTTCACCTGAAACAAAGCGACAGAAATGTAACACTGACAACAAGCCGCGACAAATCTAATTACAAGCCAAATTCAATTTGACTGAAAATGCACTGAAATTGGCTACTAAAACTAGCATTAAATGCAAAAATCTTCTGTGTGACAAACTTTGAGACAAAGATTTGTCTGGAACTTTATTGGTACGAACTTTAGAATTGAACGAAAATTTGTCACGCTGACAGTTTTTGAACATACCACACATGCACAGTGCTCGTTAACTAAAATAGCAGATATTGAACGACCTTGAAAGAAAACCGGACTGTAGTAGATGCGCTTGGGTTTGCGTTTCGGAAAACCTAACAGATCATCTCCATCCCTTAGACATTACGTGAATGGCTGCAAAAGAGCTTTAGATAAAAACTTTGAAAAGCAGTATATAAAAGCAGCATCTTTCCAAATGAAAAGAGGGAGGAGCGTTCACGAAGTCCCATTGAACAGCTGTCAGTGACAAAACCAATACATCCTAGGTATCTCCTTGGCTGCTACATTATATGCTCAAGTCCATTGAAATGGTACGAACAGGAATTAAAAAATGGTAAGAATTGATGGTGATATAGAAATCGAACTTCAGCCATGAGAAATTTTTAAAGCAAATTTAAGCACAAATGTCCATATTCAAGTGACAAGTATACAAAGTATATGCGAAAATGAGTGATTTCTTTCTTGCCCCTTCAATGTATTTTTCAAAATTTTGACCCGACAAATAATGTCACTCAAGAGACTAGCTAAGTATTTTTTAAAAGAATGTAGGAATTTGAGCCAGTTGAATATTGAACGCTTTGTATCATTATCAGATGTCATTTGTTATAATTTCTTGCAAGTTTCTCAAGAGTTCTATAGTAATCTTAGCAGCAATAACTTGATGTGGTTAGATTTCATCATTGAGGAATTTGATCAACATTTGTCCAAAATTTATTTTTCTGAAACATTCAAAATTCGCCGAAAATGCTTTCTCCGAAATCTTTTGCTCGAATTTTCATCCGTAGAAATTTTGATTTTTAAAGCATTTGGCACCTTCAATAACAGAGTTTTTCCGCTAGAGTTGCTGGTACTGTGAAGTATAGCAAAATATTATGTAAATGGAAAACTATACCTTTCTTGCAAAATTCTATTCAATAATTCATTATTAATAAGCACAAAGCTAAGAGAACACTTTGGAACAAATGTTTTTAAGAGAGACCTGAAGGATTCAAAACTCTTGCCTTTGATGTCTAGGTATGTTCTATTTTTATTCAAGTTTTATTTCAACTGTTACTGTAACCTCAAATTATTTATCTGCAATGATCTCTCAAAAATAACAATGTATTCTTAAGATCCTGATGACTTTTGTTAATTGACTTAATTGTTTTGATTCAATTCGAATCTTAACATTTGGCGTAAGTTATATTCCTCTATTACTGCTAACAGTCTTAACATTCCTGTTTAAGTCAAGGCACATATCTTAAGATATCATTGTGAAAATTTGACATTGAAAGGTATCATCTCTTTTGCAAAATACTATCCACTGACACTGGCAATTTCACTGTATTTCACTATATTTTCATGCTTTCCAGCTCATAAGATTGTAGGCTTTGTACACCTCTTTTACAGGTTGTTTAATATTATTTTCTATGATGGTAGTGCATAATGTAGGTAATGTGTTTATTAAATTTTACACCTCTTATCTGCCATTGAGAGTAGTCTGTTCAGTGATGCTGCAGAGTTTGGATTGACTTAATATCCTTTCCTGTCTCTAAGAATGCATAGAACATTCTAATATCAATATTATGACTTCAAGTCTCCATACTACCTTTCGCCTTATGAGATTGGATAACTCTTTTGCGGGATATTTGTAACTTTTGTATTGAAATAAAAGCATAGAGGATCAGTCTTTCCTGTTCTAGGCATTATGTCGGAAGACAAATTTAAGTTGTATTGAAAGTATAAAGCATTTTTGCTAATTCATTCCTCAAATTCACACAACTTTTGCACAGAAGCATTCCTCAAGTATTGTCAAGCCTGATATAAAATAACGATAGCTCTTCTCAGAAATAAAGTCGGAATCTACAGTTTAAAACTTTGTTCTCTTTGAATAAGTGTCAGAATATGTCCTTTATCATAGCTGAAAATTGTCTCACTGAATCTGACGAACTCCTGAGAAGCATAAACTTTGGAACTAGAGATATTGCTATAAAGATCTAACTTGAAGAGAGAAGACAGAGAAAGCAACCATTTTAACTCATACTTCTAACAGAGGAGAACCATGTAGAATCAAACCAACAAGCTATCAAAAACTATTTGACTCTGGTGGGAGCACAACGTTTAAAAAGCTGGGACTTGTTCACTATTAGCTACAGTGTTAAGTACAAGTTTCTCGCGTATAGTTTAGAAAACGGGAATTTTCTTTGCATTATAATACATATTCATAAAATTGCATTCGTAGATAACTTTTTAGTAATATCTCTTCTAACTCCCGAAAAAAACCTATAAATTTTGTGAGTTATACCAGTGTTTGATTCTAGTAGAGAGGACTTAAAGAGATTTTACAGTAGGCAAACAGTTGCATTATTAGATTCTACTGAAATATGCAAAAAGCAAAGAAAATGTAACTTATGTTAAATTTGCATTATAAAAGATTTCAAATTACCTAAATCAAAAATTGGTGTTATTTATTATTGTTCTTCTAATGTAATAATATACTCAAAACAAGCCTCGTATAAACAAAGTTGGGCAAAATCCTCCTGTGCTCATAGTAACTAGTAAGGTACTCAAATCGAAAAGAATGCTGTCTATCTCTACTATCATACTAGTTAGTATCTTCACATTCTGAATATCCTAGATTATATCCAAATCTTCAATACCTACCCGACCTCTTGGAAATCACACCAAAGCTTCAAATATACACATTGCATATATATTAATTTGTGCTTTCCACTGACATATGGATGTGGCTTACTGAGCACTGAAAGCATAAAATAAGAAAATTATGCTAGTATGATACTTTGGAAAGATTTGCGTAATTGTGTTTACTTAGTTTATTATTTCATGCTGCTTGCAAGTTGTATAGCATTAAGCAAGATGGAAAATGTATTTGACATGCCTGAAAAATGCGCAGCATTCTTCATGGATGCAGCAATCAACCTGACTTGAGAACAGGTACCATATTGAAATGGACAACATTTTGCAAGGCAGCATGGCCAGCTATAGCACTAGACTTATAGCAATTGCTGGCCCTCTAGCATTCACTACAATGCAAATACTATCAATTCTAGCATTTGCATTTAGGGGTGACTTACTTATAACTCTGAGTACCAGGGTGGTTTAGAGTCTAAAAAAGGCCAAAAGTCTTATGCCTTTTCAATTTTTGTCCAAAAAGTTTTATGCCCCATTAAGAAATAAATATAAGTTTCACACAACAGTTACTACTATAGAATTAAGTTTTGATACAAGCTTTCCGTAATCATTTCGAGGTATATTTCTTCATTGCTACTTTACTTCAATCTACTTGAAAAGATCACCTATAGAAATTGTTTTCTGCAAAATTACTTGCTGGGGAATATTGCAAAAAGACTTTTATACACGAGGAAGTATCATTCTTTCTGCGATTTCTTTGTAAAAGGTATGGAAAATTTTAACGAAACAGTTGATTTGAGCTTGAAAGTTCAATTGAACAAACAACTGCACTGAATGCTAATAAGAGCCCCGCAAACAAACAGCATATAACAGAAAACGCAACACTGAGAAAAATCGCAGCATTGATTGTTGCTATAGAGGAAACTGTGACAACTAGACACATATGAATAAAGTCATCAATGAACTTCATAGTCCTCGAAAATTCTCCACAGAACTTTATACCCTTGGCTGCCCTAAGAAGGCTTTCATACCCACGCCGGTAGCGAGAGTTATACATGACTGACCCCTTATCTAATGCAACCTGGAACATAGAAAAGTGAGATTATTTTGATTAGGAACTCTAGTGAACGTCACTAATTACAAGGGACATTAGTTGTTGTAAGGATTAATTTTCTGCTAATCTGTTTGGCCGACTCGAAAGGTTAATCAACAATAAGTAGAACTCTCTTTCATGAAATTTTTCATATTACTCTATAAAAAAATTTGATACCTTGAACGAAATAGGCTGCTACTCCATTAATAGCTCTTGGCTGCCTCTGAAATGGTTTGATGGATAGCTACTATTAGGCAAAAGTATTTGAAATCTAGATTTTATTTATGCATAGCTTGTGGTTGAGCATAACAAGTTTAGAGAGAAACTGAAAGTGAAGTGTGCCTTCGCTATCTTTTGAAAGTGGAATATTCATATATAGCCTTGTGAAGAAGACTACTATCTTTCCTATGTTTGAGACACAGCACTTTAAAACATTCTATGCACATCCGTGACAATAATTGATAACGAATGGATAAATTCTTACCACAATAGCGGCAGGATCTTCTGCAGTTTCTGATAGCATACCATTTATAAACCAGGCACTGATTTGGGTAGCCCAGAAAGGATTTGCAGAGTTTTCCTTTTATATCTTTGCAAAGCACTGTGAAGGGGAATTGCAAAATACTACATTTACTAGGCTTATATACAGTAATTATAGTAAATTACAGCTGATGAAGGATTTGCCATCTACAAAAAACCATAAAGCTGTAATATCACAAAGCATTAAGCAAAATTTCTAAAATCCAGCGTTTTATAATAAGTTTAGAAATATGAAGAATATTCAATGTCATCATTGATATTTATATCAAGATAGATTATCCTATGTTCAGTATTGCAAAACTTTTCTTACATGATAATCTATTTGTCTGTAAAACGAGCATGTCCATAGTATGCTTTTATTTGATCTTACTCTTACTGGTATCGTTATAATAACGTCGTTATTCTGTAAAACTGATTCGCCAACCTGCGTAGATTTCTTTGTCTGTCGAATGGTTACTGTTTCAATCAAATACAGAATGGTATACTCGCAATTCACTGTTGATGTGTTACTCTATAGTTATAGACAACCCTAGATTTTTAAAAGTGGAGCAGCATAGAGTTAGTATCTCACAAACAAAATGCATAAAATGCATGTTTATGTAAACAAAAACTTTGTCGTAAATGGTATCTTACCTTTCCTGGCCCTATACCTTGGCCTCTTGCATTTGTACAGCAACCAAATCTGTTTCAAATCTGTACTTGAGAGTCTTCTACCGCCAAGGTTTTCATTTGGATTGTCTTTAGCTTGCATTGTATCTTGCTGATTTTTTGTGAAGGCCTTATTATCATAGTGCATCAATGAGTTTTTGTCATAAGGCATCGAAAAAGTATCTATTCTTCCATGATGGTACGTTAGGAAGTTCTTTTCTGCACCTGCAACAAAGTAAGTATACAAGACCCATATGTTCCACCGTATATTTCAACACAATTACAACTACAGCATAAAGTTACTTAGAAGAAGGTAATACAATCATAAAATACAATATAGTGCAAACTGATAAAAGTGTTGAGAAAACTAAGATAAAATCTACCAGAGACTATGACAAAGTACGGCACTGACAGCTTGCCTAAAATTTTATATTTACCCTACTCAAACGGAGACTCGAGGAATGAGCGAGGACTCAGAACAGGTTACAAGGATTTCTGAATAAGCCAAATATGAGAAAGGAGAAGAGCTTCACGCCCAACCTGACCTACTTTGTTTTCTTAGTACATTTGTCGTGCATTTTAAGAATGCAAATATTTATTTTAGAAAAAACTGTCGTGCATTTGCCTAGCTATTAAAGGTTAGAAATTCAAGTAAAACTAAGTGTCTGATGTAAGTACAATAGAAGCAATACCATGTTTGATATTCCACCACAGAACCTTAACAAACTGATCTCTGTCATATCTGCTATTTTCATGAAAGAATCCAATTGCATGCATCAACTCATGCATTACAATTGAAATTGTCGTACATCCTGGCCCAATAGAAACGATCTGCTCGCCACCATGTCTACCAACCTTTGAATAACAGCTGCATAGAAGAATCATATTTTACTAATATATACTTTGCGCTCGTGATAAGGAATGAATTAAAAGTATCAGTTCACCTGTATCCTGAAGAATGAAATGAATGTATTACTTGGTTAAAAGATTTCTTTGAATGTTGTGGTAATGCATGCAGATAATGGATAGCAACATGAAAAGACGGTGAATATCCATGAAAAGCAACAGTGGCACAATGCTACTTGTGTAAGACTTAAGTCATTAGAAATTTTTATCTTGATTAGCTAAGTGCTAAATCATATTGTTGGTGATTCAAATTCCATTTCATTTGAAATAAATTTTATACTATCATTATTCTTGCACTTGCCTTAGGTTCTCATGAAAAAAGAAACTGAAGAGTCAAAATAGTGCCCCCTTAAGGAATTTCAAGATTATTCCGTGCATCATCTCACCCTTTCCCTGAAACTATTCGTATGTAATCCGTCTCTTTCCTTCTTGGAGTAAACCATAGACAGGTGACGTTATGAAATTCATCCATAGCATGCATCACTGCTTTTCTACCAGATGAACCTTAAAGTGGGAAAATACTAGTACAAATTTTAACTATGGCTAGTGTCATTTTATCAGGTGGCTTATTTTCATTTAAAGTAACTATGGCATAATGGCTATCTAACGAAAGATTTCTTGGCAAAATCTTGAATAGTAATGGAAAACAGTTTCTTAATCATGATTTATTCTTGAGTATATACTGCTTGGCACTTCGTGAGCTTAGGATTTTTCTAGTTTATCTATTATCATATCTCAAACTGTAATATTTTTAACAATCCCAATTATGCTGGGACAGCTTTGTTGCAGCTGTATAGCATGAATACTTTACAATCTAATACTGCATACTTATTCCTGTTCTATGCACTACTATTGGTACTTGAATGTTTCAAAATAGTGAATGTATATACAATGCATGGTACTTTTTGCTCTTAAAGCCAGCAGGGCATAATTTACATACATGGGAATAACGGGCAAAATGAACAAGTAGCAATTGCTGAAATTTGCTTCATAAATCTTAACATATTTACATAATATTTACCAACACTCTCATCGATGATATATGGTATTATTGCGTCTTTCCATTTCCTCTGGTGGTACCTTACTGCATCTCTCTTCCTTCGAAGAAAGCTAGAATCCATTGCTCGCTCTATCACCTCTTTTAGTCTATCATCAACCATGATGTCCATTTCTATTAGTTTCCCATTATCTGTTAAAAAGCACATATGGCATTAATACAAGCTATTGGCCAATGGCTGACTATTAAGATCTCGAATGATTTGGGCAGGGGCTCACCTGCGGGAAGTGTGTGGGGGGTGAAGCACACTCACTTTGTTTTGATAAGTTCTACGTAAATGTGTGGACGGTTAGTAGAATGATCATAGCTTTCAAAAATGTTAATGCTTTCGGTAAAAGAAAATAGACATCAAATATTATAATTACTGGCATTATTAAAGATTTCTGGTTGGTGAAATGACAGTCATTGTTAGTAACAGTAAAGCACCCTAGTAGTTAAGTTGTGAAGAGTTGTGTACATGTTCTTCGGTAAATTCGTACACCTCGTCAAATTTTGAGCTTAACACCGACCCTCGCCATAGCCATTCCCCAAATTAAACACAGTAAATGTTTCTGAGTGCTTCTCTTACTGATATTTACTTTTTATCAAACTGTCTCAAGTGAATAAAAAAATGTTGCTTTACACATCAAAAACACGAAAGTAAATCTATTTACGGTTGAAACCCATTTAAGCTTAGTTGCTCTGGTACTTTACTAAGAGTATATCTCAACTTACATGCCGTAATACGAGAATATTTAAATCTAATGGTACTGGCAACTTTTCAAATTCCACATAATCAGTCGCATTATGTCGGTAATATACCACAATATATTCAGCTTTTATAACAGCAAACAACATTACTTGGGTGTCAATCGCAGAATGAAGTCAACCCATTTATGTGAGAATGAAGCATACTATTCCTGAAATGATAGAAGATCTACTATTTTCGTGTTTTCCAAAGGATTTCAAAGCTGAACGACCAAAGAGTTGCTCCTCCTATGGCTCACTTTTCAAAGTCAATTATGTTATTCTCATATCTGGAATTAGTCAGGAATCGTACCATTTTATTTGCGGTCAAGAACTTATGAAGTAGTTAGTCCTATTTTGATTACAGATCTACTAGAATGCAATGTTAATCCTTTACAAACCCAGAGATCGTTTATTTGTATAGAGAGCTATTCCATTTTAGGTGTGTTTTCTTCTCTGGTGGATTCTGGAGATTCCATGAAACGCGACGCATCTTGTGCAGAGTTTCACAATAAGTTATGTTATTCTGAAAGGTATGCTATGAACAAAAAATTGAATAATTGAATCATATGAGTAAAATTCCTAAAGATTCTGATTTCAAGTACTTAAGCAAATATTCGCTTTCTAGGCACTTAGATCAATCACGGGTATATTTAATTGAGGTCGGTGCCTCTTTTTCAAAGGGTGGCATATCCAGCCCAGATGTAGCTATTCAGTAACCTGAGCCCGAGTTATACCAGATTTTCTGACTTCATCATGTACCGGCCAATTTTCAAGTAAATGATTATTAGTGGGATGCACTGAAGTGAAATTTGGTAATTTTTACATGGTTGCATTCATGAAAAATGTACTCAACTCAAACAATGTCATTGAAAGATCAGAACAACCGTAATAGATCTAGGCAGTTCAAAACAGTTCTATGGTAGGACAACAACATAGTGATGATTCTCATATGAAAAAGTTGAAAATCCGATTCTAATCATCCTCATTTACCATCACAGTGTAGCAAAAGAAAATCACCCAAAATGATTATGCGATGTTAGGTTTCATTCAAGTTCATTTTTGTTACATAACCAGTACTGAACGCTATGTAACTGAGAGAGTATCGAGTCTCAATTGAATAGTGTTCGATTGACCAGCCTCTATTATAGCCAGAAAAAGTTTGACCATTTGCACACATTTTCCAACAGTCAGTACTAAAAACTCAAAACTAAAAATTACTCAGTGCAAGGCGTTAAACATCTGATTCAATAATGTCTCATCTCAGCATCTTTATCTAGCAGGATTATGATGCAATCAATAAGTGAAATGGCCCCTAGTCTTCTAGAAAGAAGACCATCAAAGGTTGATCGCTGCTAAAGTACATTAGTAAAAGGCACTCTAACGGAATCCTCTCCGATTTTCGCACTAATGAAATCCTCCCCACATCAGTTCTGATACTGCTTTGCACTAAATTGCAATGCCTTAATTATAACTCGACAAGACGTTAGCAATAAACTGTGAACTAAACACTGCCATAATTTTATAACGGTTAAATGCTGCGATTTCTACAATACGTCAAATGGTCTTAAAACGTCAAACAAACAAATTATCTTTAGCCTACAGGACACAGTAATTAAATCTGTTGCTCAAAATGCAACGAACAAGTTGTTCAAACTGTAAATGATATTAAAAAGACGTTCTTCTTAACACTTCAAATTGCATTAACATAAGTATCTGTGAAGGCAAATTGGAGGACTCTGGGAAAGAAAATAAACATGTAAAATGAAATGACAACAATAAATTCTAAGGAAAACTAGTTAGATTATTGGAATGAACGATCACTTGCTTAATAGAGTTTGTGGGATAGATAGTAAAACTTGAATAGTATGTGGCCGTTGGTGACCGGTCTCAGTTGATCCTACTTTCCTGACAGCAACGTCCAAGGAAGCACTCTATTTCCTTTTCTAGATCACTACTAAAAAGCCCAAAGAGAAGCCTTACCTGTTTTAAATAGAACCTAAGCAAGCCATCTGAAAAGTATGCATTAAAGAGTTCTATCAGAAGAATCAGATTAACGGAATCTTGTAAACAGATTTGCAAGAGCAAAAATCTGAGCTATACACTGGCAAACATACTTATATAAGTATCCAGTAAAACAACAATGCATAACGCCTTAGGGCGCTCTTTCTAAATAGGTTGCTGTTTTAAGCTTCAGGCTTAATGCTGAATGAGCATCTTTTCTATTCGCTTTGCAACCACTGCCCTAGACATGAATCGAGCTGGAGGTCTCCAAAGTTGCAAAAGAGCATTCAGTGATAGTTTATTTCAGCAAGCTCAATAGCAATAGTAGTTAGCCAGCAATAACTAAGATATTATAATTTTATCATTGCCTTTTACAAATTCTCAGAAATAATCGTAGCGTTTCTCAGCTTATTATTAACAGCTATGTTTACCTGAAGGTTTTCCAAGGACAGGCCTTGTCTCAAAGCAGCTGTTAAATGATCACAATATGGCAGAAATATAGTTCAAGCATTGCTTAGTAATATACAAATGTCACACACGTTAAAATTCACGTTAAAAAAGTTGTCGAAATATACTCTCCCTCTCTCTCTTACTAAATTCCTTGCATATGGTATGGAAACTATTCTCTAGTAAGCAGATATGAAATCATTGCCACCAATAAATTGCCTGCATCCATCAAATGTCTTAGGTAGAAATCTAAGCTTTTTTGACATTTTCAGTTGACTGAAATTAAGTCAAATACAGTGTGGTCTTATGCAGAAGATAATGATTGCATATCTCACCCATGCTTTAGCCACAATTTATGTCTGTCTTCCTTACTATCAAATCATGGCATTTCTCCTTTAAATTACACGTTCATGCGACTTGCGGGGGAAATGTATTAGTAGCACAAACCCTCCATTAGAACAATGGTGATGCAAAGCTCTTTCAAACCTGCAGCTGAAATTGCTTCTTAATTAGCAATCTACAATGAACTTGTATTAACATGTATGAAGAATTGAATTTGAGTGCTTCAGATGAAGCTTGGAAATTTATAAATTTATAAACCCATATAAAATTATTTCCCTACTCTTGCTAAAGAAAGTTCATCTTTATATTTAGCAAGATTACGACCTCCCTGGAATTAATTGCTTCTTATACCTACTTTCGGTGAAAAGATGAGATTATTAGTGCATTAATGATATAATCAGGAAAGAATTTCACTTAGGACCCAGTTAATCATATGGTGTCTTATCTTATGATCCTCTTTATTCCTGTCCTTTGAAAATCATGAGACTTTCATGACAAAGAGTATATACACTTTGGAACCAACGATTAAAGACAACAAGCTGACAAAGCTAATTTAAAGAATCTTAAAGTTAGAAGTCTAAAAATGCTGGTCTATACCATGCTAAAAATGCTACTATAGCACTGTATTTGGCGGCCAAACAAATGGAAATCATAAGTACAAAATTCCCAACGCGTATGTCCAATGACAATGCGATTCTCTAGTACATCGTAATGTATGCCCGCCGTAAGTAGGTATTCTAAAAACCAAACACTTCTTTAATAGTATTGTATGGCAAGCTTAATGATGAACAACAGAAAGCAACCTGAATCCTCCAGTAAATAATAAAAATTATGTCTCTACCATTACTCGGTAGAATAAAGCAAATTTTAAGCAAGCATTGATTTTCATTTTGATAATTTGGAAGATGCTTCTTGACTAAGCATTTGTCAAATGTATGTTTCTTTTCAGCATTAACTTTTGTGCAGTATGTCATATGTCCCAGTGTATCTAAATGGACACATCTTCAAGTCACTATTACGGTGTACTAAGAACATGCAACTCTTTGAGGGAAAGATGCATGAGTTATTCACAGCAAAGAAAGGCCCCTTAATTCTTTAATCATATGCTTACCTTGAATATTATTTTCTATTATGAAGCTCGCACTTTTAAGAACCAGTAGACAGAACCAAATAATTATATTGCTGAACATTATTAGCTCTCTTTGCGACCTTTCTGTGTTGGTGTAAACAGCATTCCAATTACTTAACTAAATGGCGTTCTAGTGGTTCAGAGTCAATCAGCTTTTATTGGGGGTGAGATGTCATTTGTTGCATGAGTGATGATATCCACCATCTTGATTTCGTATTTGGCTATTCTTAAACCACAGGAGTCCTGTAGATAAATGCTGTAACCCGATTTGCTAAGTCTGTACACGTTATATGACGAAAAGGATGTCATAACAATGATTCTTTCACATTAGACGATAGTAATGTAACACTAAGATATCAAGCCCTCCAACAAAGCCCTGGATGGAGAATTGATAGCATTGTAGTTTCTTTCAAGCCAATGCAGGATCTATGAAAACCATAGGATGGTGAAATAGAATTGTATCGAGATTAGATTTAATAACAAGATAATCTTACAGATATTGAACTGTTTCAAAATTGCTAATTGCAAGCCCTGGTAGTTACTCTCGAGATCATACAGTCATTCTCGAGATCTAGTTAGTAGCTTATAAGGCTATAGCAAAGGAAGTTCAGTGTATTAATCTGGGTATGCTGCTTTCTCATTAAAATATAGCGTTTATTTGCTTTTGGTAGATGGAATATCATTGCAGGCACAATACTTTAGCTTTTCTTGATCATTAAGGTAGTGAGGGTAACTTCCCGTTTCGCCTCCTTCCAAGTGCCACTACTGCTCGGGAGATCGTAAAAATAATCAGATTTGCTGAATATGACAGAATATTAAGAAGAGTCACCGGGAAATACCTCAATACTTGAATGTTGTAAAAATGCGCGAAGTTGAATGCACAATCACGACCTCAAAGATGCAATGTGTGTTGATCAAATAATCATACTGAAGATAAAGAAGATTTTATGCTGCTTGGCCTCTCTTTTGATACGTAAAGAAGGGTCTTCCTTATTACAGTCCAATCCGATCGGTAAACTAAGACTTACTGTTACACATTCACCCTCCATTTATGCTCCTCTGAATACATCTGCGTTTAGACGGTTTCAAATATTATTTTAGTGAAAAGTGTAAGTAAACTTTTGAGGGTGTCCAGGACATTCAAGAGTGATTGATACTCCTAGTTGAGAATTGACTTGTTGACAGTATCCTGGGGTGGCGCAAGGAATTTGTCTAAGGTGGAGCTGACTCTTCCAAAGGGGTAAAAAAATACTTTTACCCTGGTACTACAACTGCTAAAATAGCTCTGAGAAAAATGCTCTTCACGCTCCGACGGAGGGGCTAGTGTGCTCCTACTGGAAGGCCATAGCTACCCTAGTGCTCCCTTGGTCCCATCCCTAATATAATTAGTCCTCTACCTCACAGAGTTCCTTGGCATTTTATGCCCTCCCTACGTATTAGAATAAGTACGAAACTGAATAAGATGCTATAAAGTTTTAACATTCGAGTTAGTAGTTATTGGAATTTAGAGGATGATGCTATAGAATTGTTAGTCTTAGCATTCATAACTCAATGATATTAGCACAAACCTTTCCAGTAGGCGTTAGTTCTCATCAAGGCCAATGCAAGACACTTTTAAATCAGGAGATGTTTGAGTGATATGACTATTTGATTATTTGCTAACAGAGAAAATGTCCCTTTATGGCAACTACACTAAAAAATAAATGTTATGGGTTATGCATTGTAAGCATTTGTATCGGCTTATCTGTAAAAACTAACTTGTCTGTCAAGTCTTGTTGTAAATGGTTGTTCCAGATTAGTGTATTTTTAAAAATGTGCACAAGAAGGAGACTTTAATGAATTTCATAGCACACAGGTAACATTCTGCATTGAATCAGATTCGGCAGCAATTAATCGTTACATAACAAACGAAGAGGTCATAGACGAAATTAGGGCACAAAGAAAAGTATAGCTCAATGATAACTGTAATTTTTCGGTCAATCTGTCAGAGAGGATGACCTAGAAAAGTCACCTCTTGAAGGAAAGATATATGGATCATGATCTAGAGGTCGACAGAGGAAAAGGTCTCAAGGTGATTTACAGGCATTAGCCCACTCCCGCATTCAAGTTAGCGTTAGTGGTCAGCTCAATACTTTTCCATTGGGATCACAGTTATGAAGCAGACTTATGGCACTAGATTTATATTATATATTTTAGAATGATGACCCTATAAAAATACTTTATGCAGTACTAAGTGTTAGTACTAGTAAACGGCCCGGAGCTCTCCGTCACTTTGTTCACAACGATTTACAAATATTGTTAAAGATTCATTCATAAATATCTATGCTCCATATTTATATGGTGCTGTTTCAATGTCAATTTATCTGTTCTGGGCCCAGTTTCGTTGTCTCTTTCAAGAAGTATACATATATAGACTCACAGACAAAGTGCTTTTCTAGCATGATCCAGAATAGAATTCACTGCAGATTGAAGTATCTTTTCAAGCATTCGTTGGAAATATTGGCACAAATTTCGTGGCAAGTTCATCATGTAGATTTAATCAATGATGTTTCTTATTAAATTGATGCAGATTAACCTAATGTAGCTTGAATGCAACTCTTCATGCAGTATTGGTAGTAAAATGTAATGCGTGTTGCATATAATCTTCACTGTGTGATTCCGGGCCTTCAATCAATATGAACAATGTAGGAGATTGACGGGTTTTTTGACGGCAGAGAATGGACAATAATATTGCTGTATTATTCATCATATGAAATTGACACTTTCTTATGCGACTCAATAACCTATGATTCACGAAGCTCTATGTTTGAAATTTAGAGGAAAATTTTCAAGGTACTTAATTTTGCATGTTTTGGGAACTGTCAAGTTTTCTATAATGTCAGCGGAAATGTGGTTGTTGGCTTATCTACCAAAATTAATATCAGCCGTTTATGGAGCAGTTATTGAATGGTCGGTTGTGAGTTTAAAGAACAATTAGTTTAGTGTCTTTTTGTTAGAACAATAAACTTACGTGTTTCATTTCCCATGCCAAAATCCTAGCAACTCATATATTCGGAAAACCGTTTCTCTTTCTATTCTGGGTTTTTATGGGCATTGTTTGCCTTCATGATTTACATAAGTGCTTATGTGCCTAAGAGCATCCCATCAAGCAAGCATCTGCAAGTCCATTTTTTCAACAACTCCTGTAAATGTAATAAGGTAGTTCTCCATCATGAGTCCTGTATTGCAACATTTAATGAAATCAGAGTCGGCACCTATTTACGAGTCGAGTATAGGGATGTAAAGCCCTCAAGCTAACCATAGCTGACTTTGAAATGCTTTTTCACAGTGAATACAGTAAGGAATCAGTTATATGGTATCAGGTTAGCATTATATAATATATGGCATGAGTTACGAATAACAGTGAGAGCGATGCTGGCCACCACAGACTTGGGGGAATATAGAGGACCATGTCTGTTTGGAACTACGCTCTTCACTACAGCGTGCAATAAAAATATGTACCTTAAGGTTGATAAGCAGCAATAATATGACATAACAAGAAATCATATTTCCCTAGTAGTCTCCTACCTCTTCAAACCTGTTCCCCTCGAAATCCGACGAATTTGAAAACCTATCTTGGAGGAAGCTTGAGGATGACCCCCCCCTCCCAGTCCGCTGTGGCATCGCTCGGGACTATAGGTAAGTTTCCACAACGATTTGCAACTTCTATTGCGAGGCAAGTGCGTGATAAAGTAGAAAAGACTTGTTAGTATTTAACTGTCGCTTGAAAGTAATTCCATATTGTTGAAACGTTTCACACCATTGGTGTTAGTTGTTTGCATTCAAATTTGGTGTTCATGCTCGTGTGAAACTTGATATGTGAAGGTGGACCTTACAAAGGTGATTCGATGAGGTGTCATACAAGCATATCGTATCTAGTATTGCAGAGCCTCGAGTGGTGATTACTTACATTGACAGCCCTTTTCTGAAGAATGTTTTTAATTGAGTGACTGCATTTACCATAAAAACCAAGTTTATTTACAACAGCAGAGCATATGTGCCATTTAACATATAATCTATCCACGTACTTGCTCTTCGATGATGTAAATGATAGTGTCTTTTCAAGTGATACTATTATAGCAACTGATTGAAATTCTTGCTTTTATCGATATGTTCTGAATAACGAAATGGGTAGATAAAAAGTACTTTAGCATAATAAAAGTATAGGTTATAGGCCGCATATTTCTGAATCCAACAATTTAATCCAGAAGTCACTACAACACATTTCAGTAAAGATACGTTTTGCACCTTCGTCACTCAATATACCTATGAACCGTTCTTAACCGATCGTGAATGGAAATTGGACTTGGCCTGTTGAAAAATTTGTACTGCATATCAAATTCTTACAAATTAGGGAAATAATGGCTAATATCCTTATAAAGCAAAGATATATGTTGTTCCATAGCGTCCATGTCATCCTCTTTAAGCTCAAGGTAATATTCTTCAATCAATGAATTCAATTGTGGAAGTGAGGCACAATTTGTCTTTTCCAGCTTTGAGTACCACAATTCAAGCTTCATTTGGAATGCTCAGAGTTTTCATGGCAATTGAGTGCTGTGATTACTATTCCTTGCGGTCGTACATTAATTCATTTTACGAATTGTATTTTGAGAAAAATGTGATTATCTGAGAGTTTGTATGGATACCTGGTTTACTGTTTTGCAAGACTTTGTTGCATATCATCGCGTAGTACAAACACTCTTTTCAAAATCCTCCCCTTTGAAAGCCGCCTAACGTACGAGTATAGCAAGATTTTCAAATTAGATTCATTTTTTGCTCAAGTTAGAAAGTAAACACGCGTTTAGTGTCTTTGCTGTAACACAGCTTACTGCTTTGGTACAGAAATGATGCTCTCAGCAGAGAATATGGCCAGGCATCATGATATCTGCTCAAAATTTTTGGCAGCCTAGATGCACAGCAAACAACTGGGATCACGAGCCAACTCAGAACAGCGAATGAAAGCTCTCATTTTATACTAACCTCTTTTTTTCAAAAAATTTACATACTATCTAGATCTTTCATATGAAGGCCGCGAACGACGCGTAACAAGAATTGACGAAGTGTCACAGTACTTTGAGAAGTAAACCACTTTCTCCGCAGAGCAGACTCGCGCCCTTTAGGTGTATTCAGTTCCAGTTATGTAATTTAGTGCAAAAACGTTAGGTTCTCTTGAAACAGAGCACTAATAACCATTACGGCGCCATTAGTAACATAGAGTCCATATCGATTGTTACATGGAGACAGTGGCAAAATGTGAAGAAAAGTACTGGAAAAGATAGTGATTAATGAGAGTATAGTGGTTTCACCTTCTTTCGCCACAAATAACAAATAACAATGAAAGCACTGTTAAGAGAATATTATTAACATAAGCTAGGCTCATAGCCATCATTTTTCCTGGAGACCGTGGTGAAGATCCAAATACAGAAAGATGATCCAACAAGCAAGTAAAGTTATGGATAAAATAATACTATTGTACCTATGTTTTAGCTCACAATTCCTAGTGCTAACTTAATTTGCTCCTATTGTCATCAGGCGCTTGAATAAGGTATAGCGCTTTTGCTTGGATAAATGAGGAATAAACAAAATGCTCTGATAAATCAGGCAAGGTAGCTAGGTGCTATCGTGAATTCAACTCTAAAATGGCCTATACTTGTATACCACTATTTTTAATATATTGAAAAGCTAGAAACCTATGGATTTAGAAGAAGCACTGACGATTTTGCCCATTGATAGTTTCAGAAACATATCAATGGGCCAAAGGAGGTACTTCTTTAAGGAATAATCTAAATTTTTTAATCGAAGTACTACAGGGGTTGCCTTTTGATCCTCTGCTATTCAGCTCATTATTATATGTCCCCTTACCGAGCCATAAGCCTAATGTTGTATGTAATGAAGCAACCTATAGAACAAATTATGATTGAATTAGAGAATAATCTACAAAATGTTATTGAATTGGTTGGGCATAAATTGGCTATAGGGTAGCCCAACTAAGCTTCAATTGAACTTCTTTAGAAATAAGATTGAGAAGAAAACGAAACTGAAAATCAAGAACCTGTCAATTCTAGAAAGTGATAAGGAAATGAATTTGGTTTTCACTACAAAAGAACACGTGGGAAATGTATACTCTTTTGCAAGCTTTAGGTTTAATACTCTTAGGGGAAGAAACCATTTTATCTTTTGTATCAAATGAATATTCTTTGATATTAGAACATTCCTATTTTTCCATAAACCTGGACATCTTATAGCTAAATTGCATGCGCAACCATATGAAGGCATAAGTAAAAGCAATATGAGGACTGTAGAACGATTATCTTTAATCAGTTAGCAAGAAACTTCAAGCCAAAATGCCAATGATAATGAAAAGAAATGCAAGTACTCAAAGACAAAGAGAATCAAAACCCGTTCTTATGCAAACATAAATAGCTCCCCCCCCCCCCTTGAACTCTGCAACTAATAAGGAATGAGAGGGCGTCCATTGACCAATCAGACACAACATCCTTCTTACCTCGTGAACGAGCATTTGTCATGGAGACTTGACAATGACATCATAACCATAGTTGATTTCTTAGATCACTTTAGAATCAAAAGCAGAAGTAAGTAAATGGAAATCGAGCAATAATCAGGTAGTGATGTCCCTAGTAAAAGAATAGAAGTTGAGACATTGCTACAACCCAGGCCTATCATAAACTATTTACTAGGAGCCATGGCTAGAGATGATGAAGTATCGAGTGGCATAACGTCGTTTCGTGTACTCTCTTTTCGGTTATATGTAATGTCAGGTCCTTAAAAAATGGCTTTAGAGTGGTCTAGAACAACGTAAAGTTGAAATGTAGATCATTAAATGCCGTGTAGATAAGGTCAACATGAAAGTGACTCCAATAACATGAATAAAGGTAATTGGTGTAATTTGGTTGCTTCTCCGAAACTTCCTGTAAACACATTGACTGTACGCGATATACCCTTGAAACTATCAACATGATACTATTTGATGATCAAAGAGGAAAACAATACTGATTGTCAATAGAACTGGGATCAGGAATCACAGAGCTTAGTTGCAACCATTCTTTTTCACATTTTGCTCCTTGCTTCTGTTTGTATAAAAACATGGATAGGACACTTTTGTCTCCTCTACCTATGCACCTCAAAGACAGGAGGGGCGCTGTCCGTCCACCATCCAGTGCTCCCGAGCTTCTGTTTAGGAAAATGATATAGGATAATGATATGGGGTAGGTACAGACACTTTAGCACATGGTTGAAAGAACGTAAAGGAATGGAATCTTTGGGGAGGAGAGGAGCTAAAGCAAAAGGACGAGTGGAATGCTGCCAAGAAGAACGGAGCCATTAGTTCGTATTATAGATATAAATCATATGTTTTGTTGGAGGTAATCAGACTTTGAAGTTCACTTGCTTGAACTTTCCATTCAGATTAACTTTGATATATTTCATATCAGTGGCGGAGCAAGGTCTATGGTCTATGGAGTTGTGCAGAACTATTTCAATACACTTTGGTCATCTTTGGTAACAATACATGGGCCCAAAAGTTTTGCCACTTTATCCCTAATACTTTAAAAATTAAAGTGAATAATAAATGTGCAAATGCTGTTATAGTTTAAGTCAACATAGCATCTTGTATCGAAATCTAATTTGAAGTTGCCTAAGATAAGAACATTATTTAGCTTTATCTTATGATGTCTATGATACCCTGCCAGAATGCTAGGAGAACTTTAGAGCTCCGTTATTCAGCCAGGAATGAATAATGCAACTAGAAATAAGTAGTTCTTTCAAGCATTTCACCAGATTTCTTGCAAGAACAACAAGCAAAAAGCAGGGCTAAAGGTTGTTCTTAACCAATCAACGGATTTGTTTACATCAAATTATTAACCAATAAAATCCTTCCATTGGTTACATATCTCATTGTATCATCATTTTATAGCAGAGCTGCGTTGGAAAAATCGCATCTCACAACTTTTGGCCTGAAATAAAAATTGCTTTAATTTACAGAAACAAACTTTTAAATGCAGCCTCGTAAGTACATTTTACAATAATATATCCGAACCTAAAGCATGGAAATGAATGGTTCCCAAGATATTCAACATACAGAGCAGCGCCCATTGTTTCCGCTATATGCAAGAGGCCATTCCTCAACCATACTTAGCTGTTAAAACATTTTATCGTCCTCTTTTTAGTAGGAATGCGTTTAATGTCTTTAAACATCAAATAATCTGCAAATAGATGAAGATGTGACAGCAATTGAAAAAGTTAGTACAGAAGCTTGAAACCCCCTCCTGAACACTTCCTGTTTGCGAATGCCCCAATCTTTCAAAAGTGTTTGATTGTATAGACCACGAGCTGCTAATTGCAAAACTAAGTGCCTATGGATTTTGCAACGATGCCCTGCTAATGATTTATAGTTCTCTGACAGGTAGAAAGCAGAGGGTCAAAGTAAATGGTTCATTCAGCACTTGGCGAGAAACCTGTACAGGTGTACCGCAAGGACCTCTTCTTTTTAATATTTACATCAATGATTTATTTTTCTCGGTAATGGATACTGCAGTATGTAACTTTGCTGATGATACAACTATCTTTGCAGCTGGCTGTCAATTAGATAGAGTTTTGGAACGGTTAGAAACTGATGCTCTCGTTTTATCAAAATGGTTCCCTGATAACTTTATGAAATTGAATGAAGGGAAGTGGCATCTTCTAACTTTTGGGACAAACCAGGATGATATTAAGATCTCAGTTGGTGAGGCTATCATTAAAGAAAGCTCTGAAGAAATGTTGCTAGGTGTGATAATAGATAAAAATTTGAATTTTAAAAGTCACGTCTCAAATTTATGCAAAAGAGCCAGCCAAAAACTGCACGCCCTTGCTAGGGTGTCTTCTTTCATGGATCCTGATAAACTGCGTCTCCTAATGATCAGTATCATAAAATCTCAGTTAGCTACTGCTCGTTAATTCGGATGTTCCATGACAGGGCTCTCAATGCAAAAGTGAAGAAAATCCAAGAAAGAGCACTCAGAATTGTTTATAAAAACAGTCACGCTGATTACGAAACTTTGTTGAAGTTGGATAATGCAGTACCCGTTCACCAACGCAAGCTACAGTACTTGATGATAGATTTATACAAAACCAAAAACAGCCTGGATCCTAGTTTTATGAGTGAGATTTTTGAGGCAAGAGATGTACAATATGACTTGCGAAATAAGAATACTCTTGGCATTCCTAATGCCAGGACAACTTCTTATGGCATAGAAACTGTGAGATATTTGGGTCAAAAGCTGTGGCAAATATTACCTCGCAGTATTAGAGAGTCCCAATCACTGACAGCTTTCAAAAAAGAATTAATAACCTGCAAAATCGACTATGACTGTAGATTGTGTAAAACATTCATTTCTGGCCTCGGTTTTATTTAGCTTATATTTACTTTTCTGTACATTATAACATACATTTATAATCTGCCTGATAGATAGTTGGCATTAATTAGCTTTTACACAGCTATTAGAGTTTGTACGCCAACTTTAATCAAATTATGTATTATATTATTATATCTTCCACGTCTTGTTTCAATGATAGTAACAACATACATTAGAGGCTTCTTTCAAAGATGATACTCAAGTCATCATATTTTCAGAAGGCTGACTTTGCTTGTTGAAGAACCAGTTAATTTTAGTATCACAGGAGCCTGTCTTATTTCTATCGAACAACTTTGAAGTACCCTTCAGTAGCTAGTAACTTCGAATGCCAGTATTAGTGCTGTCGGGATGTTTGGAATCTATTCTGTGCTTTAGCACTTCAGTCCGTTTCATATTTGGAACGCTGTAAGCTATTACTCTTATTTTGGCGGGGTTTATGCAGTTTGGAAGTTCAGGACCCTGTCACAATAGCCATCATGCTTTCAAGGGCTGTATTACTGTATGGCATAATCAAGCACAGGGTGCAGGTAATGCAAGCTACTTTTGTGCTTAACTATTTTGGAAGCCCTATGAATACGATAATCTCCTTGTCTAAAATGTAGACTACAAGCAGGAATGGTGGAAAGTAAACATGTTCTATTTGCAGCTAATTTCATTTCAGCAACAGTTTTCATTACTGAATCATCTTGTTACCATTTGCATATTAAAATATTTTAATCTGGAGAATTTTTCCCAAGACAAGTATGATTTTTTGCTTCAGATCAAGATAGTATTAGCAATTATATCGCTTAAAGCAGTTTAGATTCATGTTTTCTTTTTTCCAGTTCAATTGTGAAAAAGCTATTGGAGACCTAAGGCCATACATCAAATCATCATAAAAGACATTAATCCTCAATCGTTTCATTTTATCAATAAACCGCTGTTGAGAAGTAAACTAGACCAGGAATTGGAAGGTTCAAGCATTTTGCACGTGATCTTATACTGTAAGTCTGATGTCGAAAGACATTCAATAGATATACGGCAAAGTCCATCTTATCATCTGAAAGAAAAATACTTAATTTTAGTTTGAGATTAAGGTGCAAGAGACTGTTGGACAGATAGATTTGATCCTTTAAATTGACAGAATCTCTTTCAGTTATCATCATTCAGGTGACACAACTTTGGAATCTGTGACAAGTAAATTCCACCTGATTACATAAACATCTTCTAAGTAAGACGTACTGACTTCAACAAAGTCTATTGTGACAAGGCTGAAGACCGATGGCCATGCTAGAGTCAGACCTATATCTAGAGCAAACCTCCAGCAACATAGTTGAGGTTGTAAACTAAGATAATACCAAAAATACAATACCGACGCTTAAAGTAACGAAAAAAATGTAAACATAAGTGGAAATTATCTTAATATATCAATTAATACCGAGCATTTGGATTAAGAGTAAATAAGAAATTATGTTGAATTTACAATTTTTGTCTGTTTTCACACAAGCTGATTTAATTAAATTCTGAGCTTAAAATCTTATCAATTAATACTGTAAATGAGTAGATTAAATCACGATTACCAAACGCATTACCTGTTATCATTTTTCATGAAAATGCTGTTTGCAAAGAATGAAAATTTATAAAGCATTCATTCTTAGCAAAAAGTTCAAGCTTTTCATTACATCAGTGGTTGTATATTGTTAAAGATTTTCCTTAGAGCAAAAGTAATGTTGAAAATAAAATCGTTAATCCCATATCAAAATTTGTTACCAGGCCATTCTTTCTTCTGCCATTTTCCTGCTAGCCTTACAAACAAGCTCTAGGGGGTTATGATGCAGATAGAGACTGGTTCTGTCCTTCCGACGTTCAAGAGAGGACATCTTTGCAAGATGAGAACTCAGAAGATAATGACTTAAATGCTTCATTTAAATTTTACTTTTTCCATTAACTATTCACTTTTTTGTAGCATCAACTTAAAAAACAAATCATTCCACCATTCCAAAAACAATGGCTTCTATGAATGTATTAGAATCTATGGTTCAGCTATTAACTATGTGTAGAAGGGATTGGTTATCTTAGTTAAATAGCTGAAGAGTACCTTAGCATAATATTCTTATCACATTGCTGCTAACATTGCTAGAAAGAGCAATTCCAGACGCTTTCAATGTAACAAGGACTTGTAAATGCACTTTACAGAGAGTGATAAAGTGATTATATTTGGGCAATGAGACAATCGTAGATATGACGGGATGAAACTTAAGTACATTTAATGAATTGTACAGTCAACTTGACAGAGATTTTAATTATGCAAATTTTAATGACATTAACTGGAAAAACTGATACAGAACACATGTGCAGTTTAGGAAATATTTGACAAGTAATTCAGTTCATCCCACTGGCTTCTGTTTTTTTCAGATTTGCCTGACTTGAAGCTTGAGATGGATACTCATATATGACATGTACATAGGCAAAGATGAGTCCCCGGTACGATTCCTTACGTTGGAGATGTGCCCGTTAGAGGGACACTTATCCTGAACCGTCGGTAGAGTGAGGTAGGGTGGCCAGTTCCTTTTCTCGCCTCCTTTAACTTCCCTAGTTTTGCCACCAGGTACCTATTTGCTGCTGGATGGACAGTGAGTGAGCATCCCAACTAAGATCCGAGAGTTCAATTCAAACCATCGATGTTCCACTCAGCAGTCAAGCACTCTAACCACTTGGCCAATCCCCCGTGCGACTTGTACATCCAATCACTTAATAACTTGTTTTGCTTAACGTTATGGTTACAATCTCATAACAGAATAATACATAACCCATTTGATTAAAACTCGCTTCCAATATTATCCCTTAAAATTTCAACAGCAAAATTGAAAATTTGATCCTCTACTTCTGTGTCATGCTCAACACTATTTTCAAAATATTCCTCTACACTTGTGTACATTACACTATACTTATAAGTGCTTGAATACCATATATAAATCAGTCATCACAGTTCAACTTTGCCTTGTAATGCTTCGATATGTAAAGAAATGAGTGCCACTACTACTGAAACATCTTTCATCTGTCAACTTGGAGGATGAAACAAGAGATAAAGAATCATGTTCCTCGTAACTTCATATATATGATAACTCAAATGTGATTGTTACATAAGTAAACATATCTTATTAATCGACCATAACATTTAATGTCCCAAAATATCAAATACCTATCAGGAAATGGGCTCTAGCTAATAGGTATATTCTTTACAATAGACTCAAAATACATATTAAGCAACTAAAGGTTGTGTTGGTTTAAAAACATTGATTTCCATAGGGCTAAGAGTGCTATCATCATATTAGGACTAGATGTACATACCTCTTTCAATACTCAAACAGACATTCGTCGCTGGATTGGTTAAGAAATCGTTGCACTGTTTAATCAGCCGTGGTATCCTAAAAGCTATCTTACATTAAACATTCTAAAGAATTTCATTGTTGGAAGTATTATATAATCATGTGCTATTCTAAAATGATGCTGTTCTATTTCTTTAATGCAGAATATAGTTAGACCTATTAGGTTGAGAAACTATTCCACCGTATTACCATAGCTTGAATTTGAAAGATAGGTAAAGAGAACCTTATATCATAGGGGGGGAGGATTGATGTTAGTTCTTAGTTTCAACTACATTATCCCGTTGATATCAATGGAAGTTTGCCCAGACAAATATTCATGTAGAAAGCAATTTTGTAAATTTGTCATTTCACAAATGGCCAAAAAGCGTTAATGCTTTGTTGCTGATAACACCTAGGTCTATGGGCAGAAAGCATCTCTTGAGGATTTCTCTATCTTATCTAAAACAGTCAATTCTTTTAATCTCCTGATTATGAAAGCTTTCGTATACACAGGTACAGACCTTCACTTAAATCCCAGCAGTCTTCCATTCCTTCACACTTCATTTTCTTTTTTCTTTCTTTCCTACAGTCTCTGCTCATTTCATTTGTATATTCTTGTTATCTTCCAACAGGATGTTGTTGCTTACTAATTGTTTCCCATATTTTCTCATATATATGGCTCGTGGGCCCTAGTTCATACTTGTTGATGATGACTCTAGCCAGAGTCGACACGTTAATGTTGTCAAAGGATTTGTCGATACTTACAGGCCTTTGCAATTAGTATATTGGCTTTCTGTCGAAGTCATCATATTCAAAATGAACATATTCAAAATATTTAATATAAAAATATACGTAAATGAGCTACAACGAAGGAGCAGACGTCATTAGGGTGTTCTAGAATTATTCGGATTATTAAGAAGAAGAGAAAATTCCCCATTATTACCACTGAAAAAGTGAAAGAAAGCCCATAGTTACTAAGAATATTATATATAGCAAGAACGAAGTGATAGTGCCAAGCCACCTAGTTCATAAAAATAAGCCTGAAGAAACCATCTAAGAATACCAGTTGAGAGTACGGCAAGCGAAGCAAAAATTAAAGCAAGAACTTGAAATACCCACTGCAATCAAAAAGAGATACCCAGGAGAAAAAGACTAAGATGATCCACAGTGAAATTCAATGCATGATCATGACAGAGTATGAAAAACATCTTTTCATGATGGATTATTTTAAAAATAAATAGAAAGCAGAATGTGAAAGGGAAGAAATTTAGATCAACCTGAGTGGGGCAACCAAAAGAAGTGGACATAAGATCTAAAGTGTAAACTTGAAATAAACCCTAATGCAGGTGTAACAATGTCAAAAGAAATCATCATAATTTTACGAAAGTATTATCTAGAAAGATGAAAAGTACAGATAGCCAATTGTTTTGAACGCAAATATATAACCAGATTTGAAAGAAGATGCAAGCTGAAGAAAATGAGGAAGCTTATGATGAATAGTTACTTAAAAAAATTTGGTGCAAAACGATCAGAATTGTACGCCTTATGAAAACGAATGAGAAACGTAAATATTGTTAGGTGGCTAGTGTAAATTAATTGGTTTGATCTGAAGAGTCTGTGTGTGTGTGTGTGTGTGTGTGTGTGTGTGTGTGTGTGTGTGTGTGTGTGTGTGTGTGTGTGTGTGTGTGTGTGTGTGTGTGTGTGTGTGTGTGTGTGTGTGTGTATGTTTGTGTTTGTGTGTATATGTATGTACGTATTATTGCTTTTATAAGATTCTCTAGTTTTCAGATAACACAAGCAGCCAATTTACACATTTAAATTCATAACATTGAAAGACGTTGCAAACTTCCTTAGGATTTTGTGCTATTTCCAAAGCTTAAAAAGTTCTTTATTTAGATTATAAATCAATCGTAACACTTTACTCAGCAATCAGCTTATTTGTCTAGTACTCACCAAAGCTAAGACGGTCTTAGTCATATTATTGGTTACCATCCTGGGTGGTCATTTCTCGAAGTTATTGTTGCGCAAGATAATGAATATACTTATCATTTTCTCACTTAAAGATTTTGCCTCACACTTAGAGAGATTAAAAGTCGTAGTAATAAATGAAATGCTATAATGTGACAGCACATCAGCTTTCAAAATTTAGATTATGAACACAAGCTCATATTATCTACGGAAAATATTAACTAAGTAGTATTTTGGTGGAAAACCTACATGAGAGACAGGCTTAGTGAGAGATGGCAAACATTAATGTGTCATTGGGAACTAAAAGAAACAAGATTCGTCCAAAATGATTTTCTTTATGGCAAGATAACTTTTTCCTCATCTTTCACATCAACTTAATGTACTACAACTTCGAATACAATTTAGTTCTGAGAATATTTGCCTTCTTTCATAATTCATATTGCATTTCTTATAGCTCATGTCGCATGCGAATAGTGTTGAAATTGCTAAGAATATAGAAGCAGTTTATCCTGTGCGACAAAAGAAGCAACGAGATGGAAACCTTGGAAAACAGAGTTGCTGGTTGCAAAAAACCCAATCCAGATATAAGTATACAGTGGCTAAGGCAAATAGAGTATAAAAAGTTCTAAAATTTTTCAGGAAAATATGAAAGAACTATCTGAATAATCGTTTCTGATGAAAAGTCCTTGAACTACAACAGGAATACAGAAAAATTATTGAATATAAGAAATGCACTCCGGAATCATTGTGAAAAATATGCCTAAATACAATAAAATTTCCAAAGTGAATTTGATGTGGGAGCAAGGTCAATAATGAACTTAATGCAACAGTGCATGCAAAAATGAATAATGAATAGCACTTGGTTTTGAAAGTTAAGAAATAAATTGATCCTGAAAATCATTTAACGTGAGTGACATTTTGCCATTTCTACTCTTTGTGCTCCCAAAGCTATATCTGCTATTATGGCGAGGAACGCAATGAAGATGAATTGCCAAATTATGCTTTACTATACGAATAAAATTGGCAAATTATGCAAACAAAAAACAAGCAAATTAAACATTATATGGGAAACTCTGTTTTCCAAGATAGGTACGAGTGATCCTTGACATGTTTTTCAATTATGAATTATTTAATAGGAGAGAAGCTCTCTTAAGCAAATGAAAAAATTTTCAATATCTACTGAAGTATAAGGAGCATTAGTGACCTTCGACACTATATCTGGGCTTACCGACATGGTGCAGATTATAAGCTTCCTTTGAAAACATGATGGGGTACACTACTTGCAGTAGAGAGCCTTAGTGTTTCCATTGTACTCCTATACATAATTCTAACCTAAAACAGATATTTTCACTTTTGGCCATGGCTATAGACAAGGGGAGTTTGAGGAGTCAGCTTCCTTCTGCTTTTTAAAGAGGGGCTGGCACTTTCGTTTTCCTTATTTAGGTAATGCTAACATGTTAATGCATGGATCACGACAGATTGCATGGGACCATAATATTGGATTGCAGCTGTTCTCCCCATTATTACTAATTTACATCATTGTTACAACAGTTTACAATACTGCGCTTCTAGAAGTGCTCGGAGACCCTGTGGAGATTGGCTTCGTTTGTGTTTTACTTTGCCACACCCTTTGCTCGTTAAAGAGACCACTTGTACAAAATTTAGCTCTATGCCACTGCTTTGGGCGTGTTGAATTATTTTGCAAAGGTCTTGAAATTTTTGCTTGCAGAAATCTCTTAATTTTACATTGATCCGAATTCAGCATTTCACCACTAATGTTCCCCTTAAAAACGTTTTGAAATCTGTGAATTATACAAATATAGCTGTTTTTATTCAATTATGCAGGTTATGTGAATCAATCAAATATTTTGCAGTTTATGCAGAAAAGCTTTAATCACATTGAATTCACCGCCCTACTTTGCATTAACCAAGAGCAATGTAGCTTGAGAAACTTCAAATGAGTTACAAATGATCTGAGAGATAAGGACAATCACTCACATTTCTTTCGTAGAAACGACTTAATATCGTTCAAGAGAAGTCTGGTATTATGAATAACTTTAAGTTTTGGCTGAATTCTGGTCATCCTCTCAACTTCGGCAGAATAAGGTTTAGCAGTTTCTACCGTTGTAATTCATCTTTAGAACCTAGAGAAGGATACTGGTTGGAATAGATCTAATGCTCTCAAATATTAGATACGTCTTGAATTTTTCATCTAGATAAGTAAAAGATATAACTCTGCAACATATTACGACCAGTATTCGTTCATTGCTTTTCAGAAGCACTTATTACTTTTCCTGCACAGTTGCTACCCTTGATCAGTTTATGTCAGTTAAGGTATTTTCGTTGGATATCTTGGTCAGACAATAGAAAGTGAGGTGTCTACCTAAGACAGCTTTGGGGTCAAATACCCCAAGGATATCATTATATGTATTCTGATTCTGTAAAGACCATTCAAAGTGAACTGATCTGTTAGCACTACAGAATTTCACTTTTACACAAAAGTGCTGTTAAATTCTTTAAGATACTAAACATAGCATGCTAAGGAGTGCTTCTGCCTTCTCATGCAATAGTGCCATTCAAATCACACAATGCTCTTCAGTTTTGTAATCTAAGCAATTTGTTGCATTCAATTTGACTTTCATACATCTGAGCATCCTGCTTCAAAGCATCTCCCTTACTAGTATCATCATGAAAAAGGTCATATTTTGACATTTCGCTTGATGATTGAGAGTTAATGTTATTTATCGATATGACTATTTGTTATTTCTTAGTTCATCGCAATGTAGATGTATATTACCAGAAACTTTATGGATTCTTTATGTTTGGTACTTATGAGGTAAAGTAACAATTGACTTTTCCTTTCTTTCTATTCAAGTCCCTTTAGTTAGGTTGGGCTATCAGAGAAGTCTTGCTTTCTTGTCTCTAGTTCTTTAATTGCTAGGCCGTTGCTATCCCAAGGAACCTGATCCTGCTTCTTGGTTTAACCTCAATTCATCATAAATTTCCAGCATTTTCAATAGAGTTTGTTTGTCTTGCTTCTAAGAAGAGACTTTCGATGTCTTCAATTTTTTCAGTCCTTTGAAATAATTCATTATTTATCCTCATCTTCGAGGTCTCCATTTTTGATATTGAATTATAAACAAAGCTACTGAATCTACTGTTCAATACATTAAAACTCAGTTTAGCATTTATGTAAAAAACTACTTGCGCAGAGCTACTTTTTGATAACAGGAGACTATCATAGAGTTAAATGTTTAAAAATTGAAAAGCGTAATTTATGAGTTTGGACAATTTAATTATATTATATCTTTTCTTAAAAAGCTTTTAGGCAAGTATTCAAGGCTGACTTTTCGTCGATGAATAGGGCACTAAAACAATTGATTGCTTATATTTTGAAAAATTAAGCCAGCTGTTGATAATTGATTTTGATGTCACATTTGATAAACTATCGTTCATGTCGTAGATCGCTCTATATTAATTAACATGATTCATCATTCTTGGAAACCATTAAAGTTTTCGATGCCATTCATTTCAAGTTATTAAAAATGTTAAATTATATTTCCTCACTCCTTCAGCAAGGCAATAGGACGATGCAATATTTCACTGCACTACTGCACTGTATTGAAAAATGCAACAATGATAGATTGATTTAATCAAGAAACTTTCCTGTGTTTTTAACAAAGAATCAACAACAGTATATACTTTCAATTGTACTTATGTTTCCTTATTAATCTTTGGTAGTTTTATTCTGTTTTATGGAATTATTACATTTACGGAAAGAGGTTTGTTCATGTCACATTTATCAGTTGTACGGTACAAATTGCTTTAGATTTTATTGGGGCTGTCTGCCTCATCATCACATTTTTAAGTAGAGAAGTCGCTGCGAGATCTGCTGCAAAGCATTATAAGATTTCACTGTTAACTTTAAATTCTCGAATGTACAATGAATTCAATGAGTCTATTATGATTTAGATCTTATGTAATTTAAATGCTGTGCACCTGGCATTTGACTGGTGCTACACAGTGCATGAAGTTTCATTCAATGCATTCAAGTACACTGATGAAGAACTCCAATATTAAGTCAGTATAGTGACGTCTTGCCTTAGGTACTTTAAGCTTGTGGATCACAACCTGCTAGGATCTATGGGCTTCCCAAAATCCACAAGCTTAAAGTACCCAATACTATGCCTACTTTCCGACCCATAGTGTCTTCCATCCGCACTTACAACTATGAGCTTAGCAAATTTCTTTGTAGCATCTTACAGCCATGTATACCTAATGAGTACACTACTGCCGATACATTTTCTTTTGTCTCTGAGCTTAAGAACATTGCTGCTAGCAACAAATTTATGGTCTCTTTTGATGTTACTAGTCTGTTCACCAACATACCACTAAATGAATCCATCGATCTCGCAGTCTCCTATATCTTACAGAACAATTCAAACCTCAAACTGTCTAAAGAAGACCTCACTAAACTATTCTCATTCGCCACAGCACAGACCCATTTTCTCTTTAACGGCAGCACTTATGATCAGGTAGATGGCGTCTCAATGGGATCACCGCTTGCACCGGTCCTAGCTAACCTTTTCATGGGTCATCACGAAAAGATTTGGCTTGAAACCTTTGATAACTCTAAGGTTCTCTTCTATCGCAGATATGTTGACGATACTTTTTGCCTCTTCAATTCTGAATATGATGCTCTGTCATTCTTTAATTTCCTCAATAAACAACATCCTAATATAACATTTTCCATGGAAAAGGAAGCTAGCAACAGACTGCATTCTAAGCACTTGGCACCCATTGGTATTATCATAGGATATATTATAACCCTCATTTTAAGCACCGACGCATTCTATCTCAATGGAATAGTTTTTGTTGTAAGACCCCTAGGAAGTAATCAGTTGCCTTTATATCGTTTGCACCATGTAATATGCTTATTTTGTAACTGAAGATGGTTGTCGAAGCAATCGAAACATGTTTTACAAATTGAAATCAATTGTCGTTTTTCTAAGGTTTATTTCTAATATATTACTGCTGAGAAACTTTGATAATATATATATATATATATATATATATATATATATATATATATATATATATATATATATATATATATATATATTATATGTTTAAGGTGCTAAAAACCAGGGGAGTTAAAACAAGCCACTGTGGTCTAGTGGTTACGACGCTTGCCCGGAATGCGAGAGACCCTGGTTCGATCCCAGGTGGTGGCAAATTTTAATTTTTTCCTGGTTTTTCTGAGCATTATATCAACCTTTCTGTTTGCACCGAAAAAGGAGAAATCCTGGTTACTCGCTAGCTACTGATCGTATATATATATATATATATATATATATATATATATATATATATATATATATATATATATATATATATATATATATATATATATATATATATATATATATATATATATATATATATATATATATATATATATATATATATATATATATATATATATATATATATATATATATATATATATATATATATATATATATATAAATTTAAAGACTCAACAGAAAACTCCCACTTTTAAAACGTTTCGGCATAAGCCTTCTTCAGTTCTGACATTCCCGGTACATACAGCTCGTATAAAGTAATTAATAAAACAAAGGAATAATACATAAGCTTAGCAGCTCAAGCCGCTGTCATCTCACTGGTACAAAGGAAGTTGTAATTGGCCTGGATTGCTCTACAATGACAAATATATTGTACCAATAATAACTCGAAGCAAGAAAAAAGAATGAAAAACAGACAGACAAACAAACAGAGAATTGACGTAGGTCAGGGCTTGTCCATGCTTTATCTATACAGCAGAAGATATAGTAGATGGTACGAACTGAGTTGGCAGATAACTTCGAAATCAGAAGCGTCTGTGGTTTTTGTCAATGAAGAGAGAGTCGCACATATCAAGAAACGAAAGATATGGATATGCAAAGAAGCCTAGAGAGCTCATGGAGAGACTAACAAAAGTGACATATTTGTACTGACTACTCGGATCTGAGATTAACTCTCAATACTTTAAACTTTTCCTTTCTGCATTGCCATTAAGATTGTTTTAAAATCATATTGTGAGTTCTGGAATATGCAAGCATTTGTCCTTAGTTCTTAGAAGTAAATGAGGGCGCAAATTACTACCGGTTATATTGGGGGTGAGAGACAGCCTGGAATATCAGCACAGAAAGAACATCCTTCTGCTACCCTTAAAGAGGTTGCTAGAAGATTAAGAACGGAATTTTTATATCATATGGACCGATCTTGTTCAAGATAAACTTTGTAACCAGCCACAACATGGAGCAAAGTTTCAGGATGAATACAGAATCTGCAATCATATGATTGACTACGTTCCAAAGGCTAAGATTTTTACGAGTAGGTAGAGTATTATTCAGGTATTTTATGGTAAAGTTGTTATAATGATAGTGATGATACCCTACTCTAATACATGTAAGGAAAATTTGTAGGGGATCATTGCAGCCATACTGATTATAGCACTCAAGAAGGGCAGGCACATCAAAGATGTAATCGCACGTGCGATTTGATTGCAAGTACAACGCACTAGCACAATACTGTTGTTATCCTGAGTAATAATCAATTGTAGATGCTCAAAAGACTTATCTTTCACTTAACTATGTTAACATATCTTTGTCAGATTTTCCTGTATTTCTCTCCTTACGTGATTGCATCTAATTGATGATGCTACAGGTCTATGATCAGACTTTAGAAAAGATGATTGCAAGTCGATAACTGACGAAGAGTATCAATGTTACTTTTCTCTCCTTGTAAATATATTCCACAATAACATATGTCATGTTCCATTCGGCTATATCATTGCTATTTGGCACTGAAATTGTTTATAGTGTCCTAATTTTAAATCTATAATGTTGTTGTGTACACGTCTTTCAATGTTTTATTTTTAGTTGATGTTCATGAAGTTTAAAGATCGAATTAAGATTTAATTGACTACAGCTCAACTTCAGCTATGAATAAAAGCTTTGGTTTTTTGCTTAGCCTGTTAATCACTTATGGCGAAAGTAAGTAGGCAAGTTCTCTATTTCTCCTTCACTTGCTTCCAGGTACGAAGAGGGATATAGTCATACATAATCAAATTTCAATTAGCTATATCCTCTTCTGAATACAACAATACACACTTAGTGTTTACTGTTCCAACAATATCAGTAGGGTCTTTCTTACATTAGAGGAGTTGAGATTTGGAGGAAGATTCAGTTGACCGATTGATATGAAATATTGTACTAGTCGGCAAATTTTTCCTTGGTTTACCAAGCATTTTAGCCTCCCTCCCCCCAACTTGTGCCCCGTGTAAGTGCCTGAGCAGTAAACTACTAAGCAAAAGTTTAGTGTGGGATGTACATCCAAGACAATATTGAGGGAAAAATTTGAAAAATTTTCTCCTGCGCCGCAGCGCGCCGAATCCTAATATAGTGTGCTTGCCTACGACACTAACCAAAGTTATCAGACCCCAGTTATGAATTCATTGCATCACCCCAGTTGTTGGTGACCCCAGTGGGCAAACCACACTGGCCACATTCCTCTCTTCCAAAATTTTCTTAGGATGACCCTGAATTTTAGTTTCTTTGCACAAAGAGCGCTGGTTTAGTCAGTTGGATTACCAGGTCTAACACTCATTTAATTAATAGATAATTCTTTAATCAGTTTTGACCATTGTGCAGAAATGCTAATCACCATATCACCAATTAGATAAATTTAAAGTTGATTACGTGTTGTATAATTCACACCAGTTTCAAATAAACAACGAAACCAGGGGTTTGAAAAACTTCCTTAATTATTGCGTAGGAGATTGGGCGTTCACATTTTAATTGAAGCTGATTTAAAATATTGTTTTCTCTACTTCGTATATATTATGTTTGTAAATAGTTGGTTTGATTTAGTGTCATCTTGACACTACCGTAAATGCCAACTTTAAATGTTGATTTGAAATAAAAATGAAATGAAATGAAATTGAGTGAATTAAATTCGGGAGGAAAGGCTATGGTTTTACCTCATTACTTGAGCAGTTCTTGCAAATACGATTCATCTGGTAATGCTGCTTGTTATCTATACAAGAAAGAAATTATGGTACTGTTGAATAAGATGCGATCAAAATTCGTGCTCGAAGCAGGTAGGAAATAGATCTTTATTCTGCATTTGATTAGGAAAATTGGAGCAAAACTGGAAAAACTGTCGAAAATGACGCTTCTTTGACAATAGTGAAGAGTTAATGTTGGCAACTGTTTTTGCTACTTACGCACAGGATCTGCAATAATTCTCGTAGTAAAGCCAGTGCATATGTAATAGAAATTGTTGCCAACAGTTTGTCTTCTTGTTTGTCATAGTGATGAGATAGCAGTGGTCTTTCTCTGCTCTGATTGGCTTCTATAGCGCATGACAAAAGGAAACTGATTGGCACCACCGTTATTCCTCATTACCCTGAAAACATTGTTTATATGGAACACACCTACTATTGAGATCATTTTCAAAGAAGCATCTCTACAGACGTGTCGTTGCCATTGTGACTCGTTCGTTAAGCCAATATCATAGATCTGCCAGCTTGGAGACTATATGACTTGCATTCGCTATCGAAATAAAACAAAATATGATGCTCATTAGTGCGGAATCATAATCACACTCTTTATTCCCGGAGTACACTGGCGATAAACCACAGATGATTTCATCAAGGCTGCTATGGTAGCTGACGATGGTGTAGATGGCATCAAAAAGTTGCTGAAGTCAATTCGGATATTTGTTTTTGTGGCCTAAAGTTAACATCATAGTTCACAAAATGAGACGGAGATAATGGCCAATTTAATTTGGGTATTTTGCATAAATTATACAATATTTGGATTTATTGGATTTATTGCAAACTTAATCATACTTCTCAGGCTCTATCGTACAAGAAAAGAAAATAGCATTTTTAATAAAACACTGGCTAGTTTATCATCAGCTAACGTCGCCTCCGATATCTGTTTCATAGTTACTGGTGGACTGTTCGCTTCCCATTTTATGCAACACAAAACTTCGATGGAAACGAACGCTGCCCTGGATGTTTTGCAATATGCCAACAGATATGCAACATGCATATCATTCTTCCATATCCTGTTCATTACAGTTCAAAGACTAGCTGCTATATCATTCCCATTTCGATTCAAGCGCATTTTCACAACTAGAGTTGTATGCATCATTTTGGTCTTCATTTGGATTGCAGGAGTGGCAATAGTTTCTCTCTATCATTTCATTTTCAAAATTAGTGCGGACCCTGATATTCCCATGTCATTGTCCATTATAGTCATTGGAGTAGTGTTCTTGATTTCCTATGCATGGATCTTCTATCGCTTATTGAAAAGTGAAAGACTATCTAGACAACTCACCAATACTCGTAGCAATGAGATCCAATCCGATACGAGTAATAATGTAAAAATCTTTATTAATTCTTTTGGTATAACTCTGCTGTTTGTCATCTCCATGTTTCCATATGCTATACTTGTTTTGTCAGGCAGTTCTCAGCCAAAGTTACGCATTATTTTCTCGTCCTTTCTCGTCATCAAAACAATATGCGATCCGTTGGCATATTTCTTCATAGCCAGATGCAAATTCATCCAAAGAAGGAAAGAAAGCGAACATCCAAAGCCATCAGTGATATCACACAGTGAGAATACAAGAAATTTCAAAAGGGAGCTGACGATATAGTTTAAATAAGCACATTGAATGATAATAGCATTCCGTTGCAGGTGCTTAAATTGTAGATATCATTAATTATAGGGGAATCTTTAAATGTCAGGGAAACCGAGGTGGATGGAACTGAGCTAGGGTCTCAAATTCTAATGCATGTTTGTACTGGAGTATAAACTTTAGAAAAAAAGTAGAAGTGATGAGGTGGCAGATACCTGGAGAATATCCCTCTTCATATGAGGTACGTAAAATTTTCATATTTGCGTTTACTCCTATTTGCATAGCTGAGGTATCTAAATCTTTAAGTGAGACAAATTTTTAGAGCTAATTTTTCATTTGCCTCTGCTCCAGTCCCTTCATAGTTAATGACTGCTCCCTAATAGAAACGAAGCTGCTCATCAAGGTAAATCCTCTCTGAATGGTACCATGAGTTCAATTAGCAACATCTTATTGTGTGCAAGAGAACTAGTTAAAGAGATATAAGACTGCCCGATCTAGCATACTATAGTAATATGCAATGTCTATGATACGTAATAAACTTCTAGGGTATCTTTAGAAGGAATGGCAAATATGTAATAATAACACTATGTACACACTTTCTTGGAGGTAGAGTCCCTAGATGTCCATCCCAAAATTATCACAAGTATTACTATATGGCCCATGATGGCTCCTAACTGGCTCTGATTCTGTTTAAATATTGTAGAGCCGGCTAGTCCATCGACTAGCATTAATTGTATGAATAGCTTGATTCCTTTGTCCAGTTTCTATGTTTCATTTCATCAAGTTTGAATGATTATTGCTAGCTGTACGCATATAATTTTAGTTATAAGTATTGAATTTAGCGTTTTCAGACTCAAAAATTTTCCCGAAGTGATTACTTTCCTTGCCTCACATAAAGAATCTTGCCCAGACCGCTCTTGGATAAATACACATGATTTCTCACTCGTTCCCGTGCAAATGCTGCAAACTTGCGCTATTCATTTCCGAAAAGTGAGGGATCGAAAAAGATTTTTTACCATCTTCTCTCATGTAAAAGAAGGCCTGAGCTACCACACAAGGGACCATTCAAAAAGTACGTTCTGAAGGAGGCGTACGAAGGGTGCAAGAGGATGGGACCTCATCAAAGAACATGCGTACCTCCGTGTAATTTTCGACGCTTACTACCTGCGAGGCATCCTAAATGACTAAAGTTATCTTTCAAAAAGTATACACGCTAGATCGTTCCACTTATGAACAACCTTAATTTTAGCTATTAGATTTCTCGGGTATACATTATTTTTTATGAACTTTGAAACCAATTAAGACAAAAATAGATTCAAATACTAAGGTGAGCCGTAGTAACTTAAAAGTACATACGCTTGGAGGAGGGAGTGAGGGTGTCAAAGTCGATGAATATTCAGCGTACGTACTTCTTGATTAGTCCACAATGGAGTTACATTGTAGGTAATGACATATGATAAAAGTAGTAATTCATTTTTACAGTTTTTGAATAGAATATATAACAAGAAGCCAATGAAAACCAATTATCCAATTATTTAATTACAAATAATAACTTATATCTACAATTACATTATCGACATTTTTCTCTTATCCGTTTTTTGATCCTGCTTCATTGAGCACAATATTTTGTGCGTTTCTAATACTGTATGACCAAGCATTCGAAAGTATATATTGAGCCTGAACTTGAAAGAGGCTTTCTACTCTTAGGTCATATGTGATGTATTTTTTGTGAATACATCTGGCAAATTGGAAGATTTAATGACAGTTTTGCATTCATACGTATATTTACTTAGTTTCTTTACATTCCTACCATGAATACTTGACTCTTTCAGCTTCACCAGAAATTCTTCAAATATAAATGTAAAACAATGTGCTTTATGTAAAGTAAGCAACAACAAAGGCTACAGTAGTACAGGTGTCGCAAAGTCAACTACCTTGGCATGCTGGAGATCAGTGGCGTTACCAGACTAAATTTACTGCGGTTGATTTTACCTCAGAAAATTCAATGTGCACCACCTTTCTACCAAGAACTGTTTTGCAAATAATCCAAAATTCTCGAATACATGCCCTAACGTTTCCATTTTGCTGGTCTATAAAACATGCCCTAAATAGTCTAATTCGGCTTTATCTGTCAGATCTTTTTCGAACTTAAGTTTTCTTAAACCTTTCCAAACTATCTTCAGAAGCAGACCTAAATACCTATTTTAACGGATGCCAAGGACTTAGAAAGTCGATAGATTATGCTGACTGGCATACCCGAACAATACTTGATCAAACCAAACTCTATATTAGATATTCCATTTGAGTTTAACTATATTGATCATTCACTTCGATTAAAACAGGCAATATTTTGAATTAAGCAATGCAGTCAAAGACAAATAAAGTGGTATAAAGAGCATTATTCAATGTCTTTAAGCTGCCAAATAGTGAGTGATCCTATTTGTAGATATGAGCCTTCGTACAGACAACATGAGTGCAGAAGAAAAACTGGAAAACTTCGAGTTTTTTAGTATTCATAATTTAGATCACAGCAGTAATTACTTGTGAGGCCTTTCAAGTAGCTATGTAGTGACAATTAGAGTGCACCTTAACTAGGGATGAGGTATTAAACAGATATAAAGCTGTTGTTTTAAAGTTTCCGCATATACAATGATGTTTACATGAGTAATCCAGCTTCTCCCACAATAGGCGCTATCCTTCATTTTCCGAGAGACTGAAAGGTTAGTACATAGAACAGTTTTAGCTGATGTCAAAAGCCTACTTATCAAGAAGATCATATCGAATATTTGTCCCGTAGTTTGTACCTCTCCACTGCCTTGTTATTTTTCCATCACAGGATGATTTCAAAGTAGAACATAGTGTTGACTTACGTTTTATATTCAAGCTTCCCACGTATATGATGGATAAGGACCAGATTGAATAGTTTGTTATACGACTGTAGCCATAAAAACTACTGCACCATGGTCGACTTGCTTAGATTTTTCTGCCAGTCTTTGCAAGGTTAGGTAAGTCTTGTTTGTGATCCTCACTTGTCCTAAAGTGCATAATATCATATCACTTTCTGCTGTCCTCGATTTAATTTTTTAAAAATCAATCAAGATCAATTTTGTATATTTTCATTGGCAAAAGTTACGCCTTGATAGCCAATGTTGAAGCCTTTCCCAGTATGCTGGATTTGGATTCTAATACTCTATACTGTATAATTCTATAATTCTATTAATATTTGGATATAACTCTTGCTTCTATCATACCATTGCCTGGATCTACGCTTACAGTTGTTTCGTTACGTTTGTCTGCATTCGCTATCGTTAGCAACCTGGGCCATGAAGATGAAGTGTGAGAAACACAGGAGATCCTTTCAGTAAATAAAAGTTGTGCCATTCGTATTGTTAAATTGAAGTAACTTTCATTATGGTAGGCCTGCTGGGCGAAATTATGCTCGAGTTCCTTCCTCTCATTTCGTCGGGTGAGATCCTTCTGTCCTTTTTCTGCGCCCCTGCACTCCTTAGACACGCATCGCATAGGGTTATGAAAAAATAGACTAGTGGATCTATTAATGTTCTGATGGCAATAAAAGAGGAAAATAGAAAACGGTGAGTAAAATCCTCTCCTTTAATACTGCTAATTGCATAGGGGCACATAAAAGCGAGAAATATGCATGTAACACCAATAGAATTTAAAAGTAGCTTCCAGTTGCGAATTGTGCCAAAAGCAGCATTATTGCTATTTCTAAGTTGCTTCGATAGTCGACATTGATTGTGCAGGGAATTGAGCATCCACAGGTAGCAAACAACCAAAGTAAGTCCGAATATCAGCATGAAATACGAAACTTTTCTGTCCTCATCACCATCAATGGGAATGAGCCAGGAAAGCAGGAATATTATAATTGAAACCAACCATATGAGAACGATTAAGAACCATGTTACTTTAGTTGTGAATAGTTGCCTAAAGCGAAGAGGGAAATGTACTGCAAGAAGTCTCTGTATAGCTATAAACACGATATGAGAAAGCGCCACCGTTACAAATCCTTTGTTGATGCGGAACAAAGTAATCATTTTCAGAAATACTTGAAGTGACAAGTTCTTTACCGAAATGCCATACGAAAAAATTGTCCCAATCGTTGCAAAGAACATATCAGATATTATATTGGCAATAGCCAGGCTTGCTAAAGTTTTGTTGAATGTTGAGTTTTCCTTGCGTATACGGAAAAGCGCTACGAGTAATGCCACATTAGCAATTAAACCTGCAAAACCGAATATCGCGTAGTTTAAGGAACCTATGAGTGCAACAGTGACGATATCTGCCATATTCCTTTTGCAAGTTGATTATACGTGAACATCAAAAGTAAACTTCTGCTCTACTTGTCTAGTCGCTCCTAAAGAAAGGCTACGGAAGGTTCTTGCATATAAATGCTTCATAAGCATTGCATTTTGTTTTCGGTAAGCATGGAACTAGGGAGTTCAAGGTTGATTGATATCTACTGGTATTTTACCTGTTCTGTTTTTGCACGAAAGGCTCCATAATTGAAACCATAGTATATAATCAACTAGTCGGTTTCATTATTCATTTCCGAAGTCAAACCACACTGGAAAATTGTATTTATTTACTTACATACATGCAAAGATATGCCGGTTGCTGGAAAGTTAAATTCAACTGTTGACGGTGCTTCAACAAAACACCTGCATATTAATAAGCTGCATAAATTATTGAAAATGAGGTTTATGTAAGAGTTTCAACACGGACATCCAATTCAATTTAAAAGTAAGTATCTAAGAATACACGACCTACTTATCTGAAAGTGAACATTCTTAATTAAACTGAGGGAATAACTTAAGTAAAATTTTTTACTTGGGGTAGTGACGATTTTGGGGACTTGAAGGCACTACTTTCCCTATGCAAAACTCTGTATATAGTATGATAGTGATTTTAATATCGTCTGCAAACTTCTGTTCCACAGAAAATAAGATGTTGACTGACACCAAAATGTTGTCAACGGGTTACCCTTTATCAAAATTTGCTATTTGAGTAAACCTTAGACCACTGACAGCAGAATTGTATGATAGCGAATTAAAAATGCCTGTCCTACAATCACTGCTAAAAGTCCTTGGAACCCCCTTTGACTGCAGCGTTTTATGTGATAATTATGAGATTCCGGTGAAGCACAACTAACTACGCCCCCTACCCCCCAGAACAATGTTGAATTGACGGTTGTGTTAGCTGACAGTTACGTGAAAGCAATTTGGCTTATTTACTGTGTATAAAACCTGTACAAATCAACATTGTTTTCAAGGGGGGAGGGGAACGCTCAAAAACAAGGTCAAAAAATACAGCAAGTGTTCCAAGACTTTTGGCATTGATTGTTGGTTTGATCTATAGCTACTTCTCCAATGGGGAGCAACGAGCGGAAGGACGTTGATACATGGCTATCTTTCCTATAAGTAGCAATGAACAGAAGGGCAATAATATTAGGAATATACAAATTTTCATTTTGTCACAACTTTGTCACTTCTTCATAAAAGCATGAGCGGGATTAATCAAAGTCGTCTACTGAAAGAAACAGTGCAAGAATAAGAATGACCAATTCACACCACACAGTAGCAAGCAAAAATAATGTAAAACGAAAGCGAGGTGCGGCAGGTTACGGTCTGATACGCACCACTGACCATGGTCAAACTTTGGTCCGAAATAGTCAAGGCTGACCTTTTTATTCTACATAGTTGTATGGAAAATAGGCCTAAATTTTCCATGCAAAAAATTCAAATATCATGAACAGGCAAAAGCCCACATAATCTAACACAAAGTCAACGAAGAATGACATGTTTTTACTTTACATTTCCAAAGTTTCGTTGGGAGGCCCGGTGAGAATTTTGCTGGCAAAGACTGAAAGTGTGGCTACATATGGCTGATGAAAATGCAACAAAATACATCCCCTAGACAAAATTAAAAATTCTTCACCAACCTGAACACCAGGGTCGGCAGATCAAAATAGTAAGAAAGAGGGACGATGCCACTCCTTAGAGGTCAGAATTTCAATGGAAATTTGGAATAAGCACTAAATTATCGTACGATAAAGAAATACCATTTAAATACCAAAAGAACAGGACCATATAAGCTACGATAAGTAATAGTGTTAAATTAGTATCGGGCAAAAAACCAAGATGGCTCACCTGTTGCAACATCTTGGCCGTATCCTGAGATGTGCTGTCAGAAATTTTAGTCGAGAGACCAGGACCAGTTCTTCTGAAATACCTATTTAAAAAGTGCCCTTTTTCGGCGATTATTGCAGTATTTATTAACAGCAATCTGAGATTATTCTGATCCTGCTTTTGCGCATTTATGTCGATTGCACATCTTGCCATCATTGTCATCCACCTATGCGACTAGTGCGCAGTCACGTCGGCAAAAATCCTAATGCGCAAACAGAAATAGGGCACAAAAAGATGAAAGACCGACTAGTGGTTCTCACTAGCCCCGACATAACTTTGCATGAGTGGAAGCCTTACAGCCAGCCTCTTTCTACATTCTTTCTTTCTGTTTCCAATTCATTCACTTTCCCAAATTTCCACTGCACTATTTTTCTTTTATCCTGTTCTTTTTATTCAAAGTCTTTCGTACAACTTACGACCAAATAAGCATTGACATAATCTATGCAGCAAAAAATTAATTGAAAATCCATGGATTATTGCGTAATGAACCAAGCAAATCCAAATGCGCCTACCTAGCAATTTAGTTACGATTTTCCATACTGCTTTCTGCGTCTAATTAGATTTGTTTCACTTGTATATTTATATACCCCTTAAGGTTTTTGGTCAGACTCTTGGAAGCATCCAAACTTCTGAGATTTTTTAACAAAATGCACTGGCAGCATTCAAAAGTAAATAGAAAGTAATAAGACACGTTAAACTAGTTTCAAGGAACTGCAATCTTTAAGGATTTACAAAACAAAAAGAGAATTGAATTCTCAAACAAGTCCAAAAGAAAAATTAGATACACTTGATGAAATACTGTCTGACATCGACCAACCATACGACAATGATTCACAGGATTCCTCCGTAATTTCATTGCGTTTTCTCATTCCTGATAACGAATTCTGTGCCTTCAAGTTAGTATGGAGTTCTCCCAAGTTGGGTGCAGACTGTGATCTGTGAAAGTCTTTCTCTTGCTTTGGCTTTTCTTGAAAAATTCCCAAAGTAAGAATGTCTCGCAAAAGCGGATGCATAATATTTTTGCTTTCTTGATGCTTCACACTGAGCTCCTTGAACTTTTTCCGTGCTTCTTCATCCCCACAATCAGCAGCTTTAATATACCAGTCCATCGCCAGCCGTCGACTTTTGGGGTAATCTATGACGAACAATTCAAACTAAATCTCATCAAGATTCTCTTTAATGTAAATTACTAGTAGACAGAACTACAATTGCGGAGCTCATTGAAACTGCGAATGAATGATTTTGTGCATTTATTAGTTTAGCGAAAACTTGTGCTAACTTCAATATCTATACCATTTACATACAGATAACTCACTGTACACTCTGAATATTGATACGATAAAAAACCACATATCATATGCATAAATATGCAGTGGCAACGTGTGAGACACTCTTTGAAACACTCTTAGTTCAACCAGCTGTGCCAGTACTTGTAAGAACCTTGCAGGCAACTTCAAGCAAGCAACTACCATAAAACACAGTACACGTTTTTTATATGCAAAAGGCTTATAATAAAATGAGCTTCTTTATAACAAATAATTTTAACCTCTGTTAGCCAGACTACCCCCGTAAAAGGTAAGAAAATCTAAGCCTAGTTTCGGGAAAAGTTAAGAAAATTGAGGCTCAGGCAAAAACGTGGTGTGTTTTAATTTTTATATTCTAAAACATACCCAATTTTCATAACTAATTTTGGAAAAGAATATAAAGATCAATCTATTTACAAGCATTACAAAAATGACACTGTTGGGCCCCTTAAAACAGTCGCTATGCTTGAGGACTATCCTCCTTAAAGAAATTAAATTTAAATAAATACATAGAGCCTTATGAATGTTGATATACCTCCAAACCCATTCTCGTAATACACTGCCGTATTATACATCGCAGAGACATAACCCATCTCAGCTGATTCTCTGTACAATTCACCAGCCTAGTAAGGCAAGAAATAGTCTAATATTAACGTTAATGGTCACTGTAGCTCTATCCCTCTCATTCACTCAAACACCTCATGATGCTGAAACAAAGGCACTAAAATACACCTCATTTGGAATATCAGCTCGGTAAAACCAATGGCGAAAAAGAGTAAACTACTTTTAGCGCTCAATCTCTCAAAACTTCAACTAAAATCAGCTGTCGTGCCAGTCTATTCAATTCTCTACAATATGCATGTCATCTGGACCATTCTTTCAATTACTCTAACGTTGTGGTGCTTCTGTTTAAGCAAATAATCTTATTTTGTACACATGAATAGTCACAAATTAATCCGCACTTCAACTGAAAATAGTATCCTAGCCAGTGACCTATGGCTTGTGTCATGTGCTACTGAAGAAGGTCTGATAGGGTTCTAAAGGGCATAACTGGACGTCTTATGACAAACTATCTTTATCACATAAGCAGAAATCTTCACCTTATCAAACAAATACAAAATCTAAGCTTCATGTACATAGTTGTGCGATATATCAAAAGAAAAAGTCATCCTTCCCTGGAAGAGGATTACAACTCTAGTAATACCAAAATACATCACAATAACTCTATGAGACCCATTCACATGACCTAAAGCAACAGTGTGATTTACGATACACAAGGCAAATGTATATAGGGGCAAAATTCAATTACCTTTGCTATGTCTTTTTGCACACCCCATCCATTTTCATAACAGACTCCATAGTGATATACGCCAACAGGGTCCTTTAAAAGTAAATAAGTGATCAATCAAAAACAGAAACAAAATGAGTATGTGATAAAGAAGAGCATAAATCCTCGGTCATATTCTCTCAGCTTCTTCAGCAAAAGTTTCATTCTTTCAAGAAATTTGATGTGTGTAGTAGTCCAGATGTGACCGTCGACTAACATCTCTGCTCTAATCAAAATTCTGCCAAGTGAACTACAGTAAATCCTCAAGTTCTTCCTCTGAGGGGGAGGGGGGCTATTCATTATAGATACTTTTCGATGGGGGCTTATAGAAATATTTGACACATACCTCATAAAAAGCTCACTGTCAAAACTTCTATTTTCCCTTTTATCAAAAGAACAGTCTACATCGCAGTTTTCACCATCCTCTGTAGTGAAGGTTCATTCGAGGGGAGTGCTTAGTAGCAAGTTGAAGTTCTAGCATGGGGGCTTATTCGAGGGGAGGGGGCTTTTCGATGGGGCCAGATCAATTGTGGCATTTTCCTTTTGGTCACTCTACTTAAAATTTAATGCTTGTTCTATATTAACGATAAAAATGTACAACATACTGACTACTTTACTAACACAACAACATAACAAAAACAACATATATGTGTATATGAGTTCATAAATTGGCAGTTAGCATAGCAAAAATGAAAAAGCAGCAACAAAGGAAAGTACATATGTGCATAAGTTTGCATAAGGTATTTAATACATTAAACGATAAATACTACATTTGGTATATACTGGGTGCGTAACTTGTATCACATCTGCAGAGAATGCATTAACTATATTCAAAAAACATGAAGCAAAGATTATAAATTTCATAATAATCTCCCAAACAGCACACCTTTTGATCTGCAGCCAATGCAAAAAATTTTGCAGCGTTATTTTGATCGTTCTGTTTGGCAAACTTAAGTCCCACGTACACCTGGGCCTATGAGTAAGTCAAAGCGTATATGATGAAGAGAGTAACGTCAAAATTGCAAGATGAAAAAATTACATAAGTGTTTAGGATTTCAGCAAAACATTTGCAAAAGCACTTCTAAGTTTCTCTGCCTAGCAACAGAAATTGCTTAAAAGCTAACTTCCATAGCAACGTTTTTCTTCTACTTTCTAAATAATGTGCAACTTCTCAACATCATATTCTAAGGCCATCTTCAAGAGTCTGTTACGTCTGATACAAACACAACAAATTTCAGTACACAAATAAAATAGCAACATTGAAATGCGTCTTGAGAGATCAGCAACTTGTGATCAAAGAAGCAAAGAAGTAACAGTTGAGAGTAAAAGAATTTGACTTAGTTTTACAAAAAAAGAACTTATAAAGGCTGTATTTATCTGCAATTAGAGAAGTAACAAAACAGCCTAAAAATTTACAACTTGAAATACCAAGGAAAGAACTAGCCAGTAAACACATGCTGAATTTAATATAAAACTAATGGAGCAACAACAAAAGCTCCAAAAAGACCAATAAATACAAGAGCAGTCATCATTTCAATTTAAAACAGTCAATAGATACCCTCAAACGATTCTAAGGAAAGAGATGGGTCTATTGTCATGAACAAAACTGAACAGAGCTGGTTAGATTGTAGCTTTTGGTAGAAAAAAGCTTTGATAAATCCTTACTTCGACTGGTGCTACATAACTAGCTAACTCTTGTATATTTAATCTGCTAATCTACCAGAACCAAAAAGGAAGAAGTTATTTAAGCACAATCCTGAAGCAAAAATCACTATCCTAGGATTATACACCTTGGCAATGCCATTGTCCGCAGCTTGTATTAGAAGCTCAAAAGCCTTTGAATCACTCTTTTCCACGCCTGGAGCACCTAAAAGTAGATGATGACTCACGATTTATTAGCTGTATAGTAATAAAGATTAAAAATTCAATTTGCCGTTTGCGGGTATTTTGGAGCTGGGACTTACATTGCCTTTTCAAAAATGTACAGATTTCCACTTTGTATGGGAGAAATGACTTAAAGTCATTGCTTTGGAGCAAATTTTAAACAGACGTTTTTGTTGCTTTTGTGAAATACAAATTTTGAGTTATTTTGTAAGCACCTGTTTAATTCCAGACATAATACCACAAAGGAATAAAACAGCCCTAGCAAAAATTAAAATATCCACATTGACAATAGACAAATAACTTCTCTTCAAAATTGATTGAAATTGTTCTATAAAACTAAGATTGATATCAACAAAGCCAACTCATCATCCTTTTCTGTATTCTTTCAAGCATCTACTGTTTATACAATCATTGGAATTTTCGAATTTAAAAGGTGAGTAAAAAACAAATCCTAATATTAAAATACAACCAAAATATTATAATCACCTTAGGTATGTTGTCTATCGAGTAATATTTTATATCTTTTAAAGCTCACCGTTAGCATAAATTTCTGCAAGGTTAAATTGGGATTTTCCATGACCTTTGGATGCAGAAATCTTGTAGTAGTCAATGGCCTATAAAGTAAAAAGATCAACTACTTAAGTAGTCAGAAAATTGCCTTACTACAGGAGTAGTAAATAGGGAGGGAGCTATACTTCACAGGGTCACGCCCAATGACGTAAGGGCAAGGCCCAATGACGTAAGGGCTCCTGTGAAAGGGGTGGAAGGCGTAACCCTAATGCTGCACAGGGGTGGGAGGCGTAACCCTAATGAGGTGAGGGAAGGTGAGGTGGGTAACCCTAATTCGGGAGGGTATTTGAGGGTTAAGCCCTAATGAGGTGAGGTAATATGAGGGTTGTAAGCCTAATGAGGTGAGGGTATATGAGGGTGTAAGCCCTAATGAGGTGGCCTAAGGGTGTTGAGGTGGAGGTATATGAGGCGGAGGTGAGATGGAAGAAATGTGGGAGGAAAGAGGATGCGCATGCATGGATGGTGAATGAGAGGGTGGAAAGGCAAAGGGTTGGGGGTGAAGGGGTGAATGGCTAAGGGCGGGCGGTCGAAGGCTAAGGGTGGGTGGTCGAAGGGTAAGTCTAAGCCTAATGGCAGGTAGAGACGACGAGAGGAGAGACGACGAGAGAGACGAGTCGAGTGTGCGATTGTGAGAATAATTGTTGATAGAGATATAGACATGTAATCAAAATCAGATACAATTAAGTGTATTTACAACTATATACAGTGCAGCACTACACGAAATATGTCTAAGACACATATGTCTACAGTTGTCAGTATGTATGTCTAAATTCCCCGCCGAGGTTACTATGTACGTCAGTAAGATGTCTAAATACCCTGTTGGAATTGAATAATCTGTCTTAGTAAGTACGTCTAATGATTATGTTTATCTATATTTTGTCTAATATCCAACACGAAATGTTAAGATAAATGTCACCTGCACATGATGATATAACAGATTTCTACGGTCAAATACTAAAATAAATGTCACCTTCACATGATGATATAGAATTATACGGTCAATACGTCTAACAAGTCTTACACAAATTCCTTGTTCTAGATAAAGACAAGAGATTATGTGCTATGTCTAACGTACCTAGTTGCAACCAGGCGTCTAAGTCATACGTCTAAATTCCTCCTATCGAAATTATATGGTTAATCATAGTCGGTCTAAACATAACAGTCGTAAGGAAATATACCGATCGGTTCCCGTGTGTTCCTATGGTTAAGTAGTTGATACATGTATGAAGATATTGAACCACATATTTGAGAGATTCAACATAGAATAGTACGAGTAAATGATGGAGTCAGTTTGGACTGTATACGGTCCTAACCCCCAGAGAAGTACAGAAACAATATTACAAGACAAGACGATGGAAATTCCTTAAAGATAATAGGGCTATGTTAACACCAGATATGAGATACTTCTACGGAAGATATCTCCGGGCTACTCTGACTCTGGCTCTTGCTAACCTGAATATATAAAGACAATGTTACTATAGAATACTCCTGATCTACTTCTCACCAACCTGAAGGTATCAAAGTCGTCACAACAACTATAGAGACCCTTACCAATGTTGCATGTGTCAGAAAAGACATACTGCTCCTATGGTAGGTACACAACAATATGATGAATAAGAGAATATTATTAGGAACTCTATCTTTGGAGATAAGAAAAGGAGTAACAAATAAAAAAAGTGCCGAAATTTACTGCACCTAAGAAATGGCGAAAACTTTGATGCTCCTATGGTAGGTACACAACAATATGATGAATAAGATAATATTACTAGGAACTCTATCTTTGGAGATAAGAAAAGGAGTAACAAATAAAAACAGTGCCGAAATTTACTGCACCTAAGAAATGGCGAAAACTTTGATGCTCCTATGGTAGGTACACAACAATATGATGAACAAGAGAATATTATTAGGAACTCTATCTTTAGAGATAAGAAAAGAACTAACAAAAGAGAAAGTGCCTAATTATACTGCAACTAAGAAATGGCGAAAACTTTGATGAAGACATAGTACTGTACCAATTCAAGAAAGTGAAGAAGATTCCTCACGATCACATCCTGACATTCTTGTTGGATTAGTCCCTCGATACACCGTCACGAGTGACCAGCTGAGAACTTTCACCTAATAACCTGGAGACAATGGATTGCAGGAAGAAAGACAACAGTGGCAGCCCACTCCGCGAGCCTGCCGACAACATGTTGTATGGCCGCTGTCAAAAGGGTGCTTATCAGTCAACTACATAAGATACAGACTGGAAATCTACGCTACAACCTGAGACTGACAAAGGACCTGTCGATATCGATGAGTTACAGTTTTCAAAGCGAAAATTACTCCAGAAATCAGATAGAGATGCATAATGGAGACAGGTAATGTAAGTGTCAACACAAAAACAGAGAGAGTAACAGGCCACTCCGCGAGCCTGTCACTCTTCTATGAGACTGAAATATGTGTTCAGTACAGTGAATGCAATGCAGGATCAGATATCGTTGTATAGGATTATATGGAGACGATGCCAAATATCAGCAGTAGATAGACAGCAAACACCGTAGAAGACCACTTCAACCGGTCAGAACAACAACACCGTAAACCACGGGATTATCGACAAATGATAGCAATTATTGACAAATGAAGACAATGGAGAGTTTTAATAATGCATGCGAGTAGGTATGTCATGGATGAGCATCCAGCATACCAATAATACTAGTACTGTGAGACGAGATTTCACAAAGATTTTATGACATTCCCCACAGATTCTGACTAGTGTCATAATACCAGTACTTTCAACATCATATCTGACCTATAGAGAGCCATAAAGAAATATAGCGCAACCCACGATCATATCCGTAGATGCAATTTGAAGCTCAAGAACTAATATAGTTCCTACCAGAACCGACACACTTACAGAAGAGATTCCGCGAGTCTGCTACTTATGGCAAAATTGGAAAAGCAGAAACAAAGACTTGATGATAATGGTGAGATGTCCTTGGAAGAACAATGACTACCATATAGAATGGATCCGCTCGACTCATTGCTGAAACAGTGAACGACATAGATCAAAGGAAGAACGCAACGGTGCTGAACACATAATGACACTTGGACAAATGACTGTGTACTAACGCTCTTGTGAGAAAATTTGGACGAACGCAATCGACCACGGAAGACAATATAAGACCAGAACTCATGGCCTATCGACGTACTACAACAGACTGGCAAAACTGGAAGAAGTGGAAACTCTTGCTGTTCTATAGGGTTATAACAGAGAGAGGGCTGTATGATCTATCAACAAACTATGGCAGACCACTCCGCGAGTCTGCTAGTTGTTGGAAAGGTGGAAAAGCAGAAACAAAGAATCCTAGTCTATGTACTTTTGCTATTCTTTCATACCCTAAGGGCTACAAACCAGACTAGTGATACTACTGTCTAGAAGGAATGGGAGTCTGTGCTGATGAAGTCTACAATCAATAACAGAGAGAGATGACGAACTAGTTGACCTCGCTGCACTGATAACTGGAATGAAGTAAAATGAATGGTTTCATGTTCTACAGGCGTCGTCTAACTACACGACTATGCATGACCATAATGTGGAAAGACATACCAGTAATAATATGACTGCTGAAACTAAGGATACTGATGATATAGACTTTGGATGACCCATACACTTTGCAAAAAAGATTGCACAGCGGATTCGTGCTAAATCAACAGTATATACTACAACCATACCACATCAGAAGAGGGAGGAATGCCACATGCTAGAATGAAGGAGAGTCTCTAGGTCAAACTAAGTTAGGACTAACACAACCGTGTTATTGATCCCTCAACAGATAGCTATGTTAGAATCTCCCAAAAATGGCTATTGAACTCCTCAATTAAGGATCGTAAACAAAAGTAGGTCCCAAGGGACATACACTACCTTAGATATGATATAATCGATCACTTAGATAAGGATAATGTTGCGAAAAATAGTCATTGCTGGATATGTGGAAATGAGGATGACAAGATACGCCTATCACGAGTCGAGTGTGGAGAAGAGATGGTGGTACAACCACACCGTAAAGCCAGATGGATGACCACCTTCCACAACGACTCTCTTACTAGCTATCAAATTGAAGCTGATTACAATATTTGGAATGACATAAACAAGCTGTAAAATACCTGTAATATAATAGAATACTTGGTCTGTCCCGTTTTGAAATGCCTCGTAAGTTAATGAACAGCACTGCAATACACTTCATTTTCATGATTACAGTTCAAAGTCATATCAAACAAAGAATTTCCAGTCGTAGTTCAACAACTGTCGTGAAATCTGCCTTCCAATACAAAATAAGTTATGGAAATAGCACATATGGATCCTGTATAAAAGTCTGATTCAAGATTGTCCTTACAAGTCTTTGTCCAGAACCCCACTGTAGTATGGCAATAACATACGCAATGATCAATTCTGTTATGTAGTAGATATGTTTCTGAGTGATTCAAGTTCCTTCAAAACGTGTGTAGAGTCCCACAGCGGTAAAAATAATACGTTAGTCAATGTCTTCTGCAAAGTGCCGGCTAGGCAATAATAGTCATAAATCTTCAACATTCCATAGTCAAATCTTCAATCCAGATAAAGTTGCAGTATGGCAAGTGGTACCATACATACTAAGTCTACCGTATATCTCTCACAAGTTCAATAGTGTGAACGTCTATATCTGTATACATTTCGATATGATCAAGCAGATGATGCAACTGGCGTACATCCATGCTCTGTCGATCGGGGTCTTTTTTGTCTTCTAACGATAGTCTATCTATATCCCAGATAGTCTGTTGCATGTCAGGCTCGATAATGTTCTTTGTGTTTTTCCGTCCTCCTGTTCGTGCTGCTGCCCTGTTTATATCGATAAACGGCAATATATACATAAGTCGTCTCATATACATACTAAGTGTACTGAATCGTTCTCGTCTCCATATCGGTATCGGCACACGCAACAAGAGGCACCCACGTCCGATTGCAGTCCCATCGGTATCTCGATGACTGCACGACTACTGCACAATTCCGACTGAAACCGATAGGTCATCGGTTCGGCCGAGAGCAAAAGATCTGTTGACGCGTTGATCCCGACATCTTGAGCCAACGTGTCGGTCCACGTCTCGGCCGTGATGTCGACCGACTGATCAAGCAGCTGCCGCCTCTCCGTCTCGAGTCCCTCGATCTCCCTGAAGCAATTACTGGCCTCCACATCGGGCTTCCAGTACAGGTCGGACGGGAGAGGTCCCGTCTGATATAGACGAAATGACCCCATATCCTTCCAGGTGTCGGGAGAATCCAAGGAGTAGGTAGCCGAGTCGACGGATTCTAGGACTGTCACGTCCTCACCGGCTTTTCGTGATCTGGATTCCGGGAGTTTCACCTCCTCACCAGTCACTTTCGAATCCTCGGTATTACCTACACCCTCGACGAGAGAGGCAATCGAGGGCAGCCATTGCGAGTCCGTTGACAACAACAACCTATCAGCACGAGCACCTGCAGCAGTATCGACAGGACCATCAGGTCCTGTCACCGTCACCGTTGCCACACCATCCGCGCGACGAGGACAGTATCGCCCCAGACGAACAGTCCGTCGCATTCGACTCAACCCCACACAAATTCTTCGAATGTGCTCCTGCTCTCGAGCGAGCCATTCTTGCAGCTCTCATCTTGTTCGTACATCTTCTGCCTCTTGAGTGACATCGTTCACCAACTGCTCGAATGGTCGTATCTGAAAGATAATAAAATATTAAATACCCGGGAATTACAAGAAAAGACAAAAATTACGTGAAGAGAAAAATATTGGACATGAGAAAACAAAAATTTGAGAAAAAAAAATTCCTGCCTGCTCAAGTGCCGGTAATGGTCAACCGTCCTCGTCCACCTCCACCTCCACCTCTCGCAACACCACCTCATCTCGTTTGTCGTATTCAGAATAGTTCATAATAGTTCTATCTCGTAGATCCATTATAAGAAACGTATACTGTGATATATAAGAAACTGTTAAGTTCTAAGAAACTTTTACTTGCAACTGGTATAGTTTCAGGCTTAGACTAGTAGGCATCTGGCTGTAGGGATATGCTCCCGCTATATATACAGAAATTCACTCTCAAATCCCCTCAAAAAACCTCAAATAACCTCAAAACACCTCAAATTGCCTCAGACATACCTCTTTTGAGGGGATTTGAGGTTATTTGAGGTTTTTTGAGGGTTATCTCAGGAATTCGACCTTTGTACTCAACAGACCATTGTGGGCAGGTTGGGGCGAATACATTTCCGTACACCAACAGCATAGCACTATACTCAATGTGGGCAGGTTGTGGCAAAAACATTTCCATACCTAATAGCATGACAATACCTACGGAAGTAACCGAGGGTATTGCCATACACTCGTCTAAACATGGTCCTGTGATCCCAACTGTTATCACCTCCGACCGACTGTGTATAAATACGAGAACTCTTGTTGAAAATCTTTCACATTTCAAATCGATACGATGGAGCATACTGAACCTGTACCAAATCGATATCTCGTCAAGGGGCTTTCCGTACCGAGAGTTATCCGTGATTTTATCTTACAACTAGACGAGATTAGTTCGTATCTGACAGACGACGACTGGGCAAAATATCAGACAAATTGTGGTAACAAACCATGCATCACCTCACTGTGTACGCACTTCGCCGCTATGGAGATCATATTCCAGCATACACTAGAGAGTCACAAATGGAGCACCGTAAATCACCTGCTCAAAGACCTAATACAAGCGACACCGTGCCACATGATACCGATAACAGACAAGGAAAAAGACAAAATACTGCAAGAACGACGACGAAAATTTCAAGAACGAGCCGAGCTAGAAGAACAACATATATTAGCCGAGAGGTTACGACAATATCAAGAGCAACGCAAACAGCCCATACCAGCAACAGTCCAAGCAGTTTCAACAGTACTGCATCACAGACAACTTCACCCCTCAACCCACCGATCTACATCGCCACAAAAACAGGAACATCCACGAAAGTATTCTCTACGAGAACGGCGATGATCGGCTCCGAACAGAAACGAGAACAAGACATATGATCCGATCGACGAGAGAATATGATGAGTCAACTGAGCGTGACCACAGACACTACATATACGAGCAGCGTGCTGGGCAGACCGTCAGTTCTCATCATGGCTTCAAGACAACAACAAGACAAACGACCAGCAGATGTTCTGTTTCTCGTCAAGAGTGCAATCAGATGTCTCGCCTCGATCATAACAAGCAACCAATATAGAGACATACAGATAGTTCAACCGATGCTCATCAACATCAAGCACCACTTCGACCAACTAGACGAGAGTACACACAATCGGAAAGACGTCGTGGAAATCATAGATTTTCTAACCAACAAGGACTTTCATCACTATCGAAATAAACAGACGATAGATATGATCGTCAACCGCATCATGCTAGACCGACCAGAGTACGAACAAGGCTGTGCACTACAACACCTACTCGACCAGCTCGACTTGATACAACATAAAATGACTCCAGACGAGATGGAAAAACTCATACGACAGAATTCCTACGTCAGGCTTCCACACGTCGCCTATTTATACGAGAGAAAGAGAAATCAGATGAAACACTTTGACGACGAGACCGCCTTCGTTACCGAGGATCGAGTCAACGATATACTACACAGGATCAGACGGGTCATCTCGCCCAGCCCGTTCACACAAATGTAACTACCACTTGACATTTTATAGACTATCATCGTTTCGTTATTAATACTCGTTTTTGTTTCACTACTACTGCTACTCATGCTACTATCGCTGTTGCTGCCATTTCGCTTCAACTATTCGTGTACGAGTCATCTAATCATGCTGTTCTCGTCGTTTATTCTACTCGTCATTATGGGCATCGTAGCCAGCACGACCACCACGGACAACGACCAGCCCAGCATCGGTGTCCACGATGGTGACTCCAAGTCTTCGGCATCCACTACCGTCTTCTTCGCTCATCATCATCACAAGATCTCGGGCGACGAACACAATGACGTCTCATTCAACCCGCTGTGTGCCATCTGCAGAGCCCTCTGTCACAGACAAACATGCAAGATGTGCATCCCGCTATGTTCTCCATTCGGCTCAGCGAAGACCAGCTAAGAACTTACACAATTATTACTATGAACTGCTTATTCATTTACTTTGTATCTGATTTTTATTACATGTCTATATCTCTATCAACAATTATTCTCACAATCGCACACTCGACTCGTCTCTCTCGTCGTCTCTCCTCTCGTCGTCTCTACCTGCCATTAGGCTTAGACTTACCCTTCGACCGCCCGCCCTTAGCCTTCGACCGCCCGCCCTTAGCCATTCACCCCTTCACCCCCAACCCTTTGCCTTTCCACCCTCTCATTCACCATCCATGCATGCACATCCTCTTTCCTCCCACATTTCTTCCATCTCACCTCCGCCTCATATACTTCCACCTCAACACCCTTAGGCCACCTCATTAGGGCTTACACCCTCATATTACCTCACCTCATTAGGGCTTAACCCTCAAATACCCTCCCGAATTAGGGTTACCCACCTCACCTTCCCTCACCTCATTAGGGTTACGCCTCCCACCCCTGTGCAGCATTAGGGTTACGCCTTCCACCCCTTGCACAGGAGCCCTTACGTCATTGGGCCTTGCCCTTACGTCATTGGGCGTGACCCTGTGAAGTATAACTCCCTCCCTATTTACTACTTACAGGGTCTGCTCAAAAGAGGCAGATGGTTTAAACAAAAAACAGGGAAACATCAATTTGAAGAAATAATGAAATCATCAAGGTAATTACATAAAATTGATGAACTTTCTTACAAAAAAAGGCTATTCCAGCTAACGTCGACCATGACTGTCAAGTAATGTAAAAACCAATAATGATCAATAATGTATAATGATAAATTTGACTATAGGACGAAAAAGCGGAAACATTCTCTAAGCAAACTGAAAACTTTTTTCTTCCGACACTGTATGAAACGTCGGATAACGACCGAAAGGTGAACTGAAATATAAAGCCAGATCCGGATACACATGATAAGATGAATAGTGCGTCTATCTGGCCCATGATTGGTCAACTATTTAGTAACTAGATTAGACTCTGAACTGGACACAACAAAGCTAGTTTTAGCCTACTATGTGTAAATGTATGCTTTTGTACCCTCTCTAAATAAATAATGATCATTGCTATTGAAAAGCTGGAATCACACCAAAACTTCACCCTCTGGCTGTCAAAGCTTTTGAGATATAACAATTCACTTTGCACCTGACTGTTAGGTATGTTTGAAGATTTTTAATACCTTTTCAATATCCTTTGGAACTCCTCTACCATGCTCAAAGCATAGTGCCATATTAAAAATCGCGGAAACATGACCAGCTTCTGATGCTGCTTTAAATAGCTCCACTGCCTAAAGCAAAGTATGATTTGCAAATTAAGAATCACAAACAAACGAAATTTAGACCTTTTCTAACTATCAGCTACATCTTATCCTCTCCACAAATTCAACCCAGAGTAACAATAATTACCATAAACAGTTTACTCTCATTTGATTAAATATGTAAGCAGTAAGTAACAGAAATGTGTTGTCTTTGGGCTCATAATGGTTGGCTATTCTTAACCAGGCAACAGGAAACCAATGCCAATTCAAGGCTAGAGTCTGGTATAGCACTACGTCTTACCAGGCCTTCCTGCAGTCAGTCCTTCGTCCCTATAAAAGAGCTAATACGCTGCTTTGGAAGCGTACCGTAGTGCGATCTGGACCACCCACAGCCTGGTTGTAGAGCAGAGCTACACACCACTGCATTATCGCCACACCAAGGAATTTATTAAAAGATAACTATTGCTGTCAATGTGAATTTGAATGAATAGGTCTAGATACGAACACCTTAGCAGTTGGGGAATATAAACTTTCTTGCGGCAGGCACACAAGTGTCTGTTAAATGGGTGTAACGAGGGAATATGATTCAGATGTAAAACTTGTCAAATTTAACATAAGGCTTACAATATGAACCAACACATACTAGACCCCCTACTTTTCAGATATTTTACTAAATAAAAGTCAGTCATCTCTGTTTTCCGATAGCTTTGTAGCAGGTGGAGCCTTCTGTGTTATTATCAATTTTACTATCAACTCTCAGTCAGTGCTTTATCCTTAAGTGTAAGTGACAACCAATATGCTTGCAATCTTTCAACAGAACAGAATGACATAAAGTTTGATAGCAAAACAAATATGGCTTACATTCTACTTTGCGAAATGATAAATGTCAATTTTGAAGTGGCAATAGAATACCTATAAAGTCACTACTCTTTCAGACGTGGCAACAGTCTAGTTTGGCTAATCCTTAACAACAACTTCAACTGAATATTATAAATTACCCTTTATTTCTTGTTTTACATTTAATATTGTTTTAAACAACCATAAATAGCTGCTGGTGTAGCAAAAGCACCCAGTGCATTTTTCATAGACAACTTTTACTGAGAAAAAGCATCTAAGAGACTTATTTTATCCCTTTGCAAATGGTACAACAAATGTACTTAACAAAATCAAAGTAAGTTATGAAATGGCCTAATAAGAAGTGTCACTTATTGCACAGCGGTAGCCAATTGTCTCTTCAGCTCCTTCAATAATTCCAAAAGATCTCTATTTTTGTAAAAAATTTGCATCAATATATTCAGGCTTCATTTAAATTCACTGAAAATTAGGTAAAGGTAGAAATGATCTCTCTTTAATTAGTTTATCTAGTGAGAGAGTGAGTGCGTGAGAATTAAGTCTAGTGAGTGAGAGATAAAATTCATTTCTGTATATATCAATAAGGTACTTGCAGTAGTCACATGACCATTACGTAATCTCGATTATGATTGGCCAATTCGGTCTGGTGGGCAAAACAACTTGTTGCAGAGAAAGGCAATGTCTGAACTGCAAGTAGTTGGCTGTGAATAGCTGAGCCGCTGCTATCATTCACCGGTAATTTGTCAAGTCTTAAGTAATTTCTAAATATCTCAGTTCACATACTATTTCATTCACATTGTATCAGCATTTTCTCGTGCAAAGAAAGTACTCTGAATGCGTTTATGAGTTCCACTTTTAACCCCGCAAAGTCAATCAAGTCTGATGATCACAGTCGTGGTCAATAACTTGATAATTTTAGTTATTTGCCTATCTGAAATGTGACGATAGGTTTTAAAAGCTTTAGATTCCTTCTGGAAGCATTCACTTTGTAAACTCTGAGTGTATTGCCATCAAATTAATAGACTGTTCCCTTTGTGAACAGTCAGAAGATTTCGCATGCTTTTTGCTGTCCTTGGCCCTCGATTACATATGCTGTAATCTGTAGGTATACAGTCAAAAACGCTGTGAAAGCAATTACCCATCGTCCGGGCAGGTTGAGGGCCTGAGTGTTTTTAAAATTAAAACAACAGTCTTTTATATCGATGGCAATACAGTCAGAGTTTACGAAGTGAATGCTTCCAGAAGGAATCTAAAGCTTTTAAAACCTATCGTCACATTTCAGATAGGCAAATAACTAAAATTATCAAGTTATTGACCACGACTGTGATCATCAGACTTGATTGACTTTGCGGGGTTAAAAGTGGAACTCATAAACGCATTCAGAGTACTTTGTTTGCATGAGCAAATGCTGATACAATGTGAATGAAATAGTATGTGAACTGAGATATTTAGAAATTACTTAAGACTTGACAAATTACCGGTGAATGATAGCAGCGGCTCAGCTATTCACAGCCAACTACTTGCAGTTCAGACATTGCCTTTCTCTGCAACAAGTTGTTTTGCCCACCAGACCGAATTGGCCAATCATAATCGAGATTACGTAATGGTCATGTGACCACTGCAAGTACCTTATTCTGTTCTAGCACTTCAATGAAATTGCATTTATATCATCTACATATATAACTATGGTTTTTGTACTGAAAACCATAGGCTGTATGCACTGTAACAGAATATGACACCGAAACAGTAGTCTATCGATACAACAGTCTACCAGATTACCATCGCTATACCACTGAACTGGTATAATTTTGCCACCGCATGTCACAAAAGTCTTGCATAGTCTATCATAAGACTGTTGAGGAGTCAAAGAAGGGCCTCTATGCAATTAGCTACCAAGTTTAGGTTTAGTCTTCAACTGTTAGAGTACCTAAAACCTGGCTTCTCCGTTCCCGAAAATAGCCAATTGCTATTCTGTTGGTAGATTCCAATGTCCCATTATTGACTGAAACTGATGTATTCACAAGTAAAAGGAACATCAACTGAGCTTCGACTCCTTGTCTTTTACTGAAGACGTAATTACTTATGCAATCTTCAAACCCATTTGATAAATGCTTGTTGTAAACTGCTTATACTCTAGAGATAGAAAATGCAACTTTTTTGTAGAAATAAAAACGACTAAATGATACACAACCATACCTGACTTTGTTGATTAGATGTCATGAGTTGCAAACCAAGTTTATTTAATATACTCGATGTACACTCATCAGTCTTCAATTTGAGTTCCTGAGCAGCATTATCGATAGGACTCTTCTGCTATTGCAAGAAAGGAATTACATACATACACATATTTATAAATAAATATATATATATATATAAATATATATATATATATATATATATATATTATATATATATATATTTATATATATATATATATATATATGTTTTTATTACGAGTGTCGATTATACAAATATGTATATATATATATATATATATATGTATGTATGTATGTATGTATGTATTTGTATAATCGACACTCGTAATAAAAACAGTTACTCATAACAAAAACCACATCCATGTAGCATATAGATAAAATAAGAGAATAAATCAGTGATATACCTTTCCCAAATATATAGGAGAGTATATAGGGAGAAGACTCTTAAAGATGGATTTACCTGCAAAGAGGGTGAGAAGAAAACCAAAATGAAGATTAATGGATTCTCTGAAGGAAAGCACAAGAGAGCCAGGAACAAGAAAAGATGAAGTAGAAAGACAGATATGGAGACGGTTGATCCGCTGCAGCCACCAGTAATGGGAGAGGCCAAAAGGAGAAGATACATAAATTGCATAATAACTATGAAATAACCACAACTAATAATTACCAGAGACGTGCAATTCGCACCATCTTCTGTTGCTTTCACTGAAAGAAGGAGTCTTTCTCTAGGGATGCCAAATATGTATACTCTGAGAGCTTGCTGTATGGTCTGTGGATTCAGCCAAAGGGGGCCTCTGACACTACAATCCTCTCTGTTGAGCCATCTTCGACAAACCAAGGCACTTGTAGCAGCAAGAACTCCAGAACACCACTATGAAGACAAGAGTAGAACAAATTACTTTCCTGGAGAGGTAGGTGGTGAGAAAGCTACCAAATATCACTTAATTTGACATTGATTTATCTAACAGACCTTAGACATTAATTATCTCCACACAGGGTAGACCATACAATATGTCTTGTAGACTCTAACATAACATTTTTGATACCCCAACTGGCATGAAGGTACAAATTTTGAACAAAGGTAACTCTTTAGCCAAAACTTCTAATCAAATATGGAGGTACCCAGTATAAATAAGCAATGAGTGTATTTCAAAACATGTTTGAGAAATTGCCTTCCTCAATGAAGAGTAGAAATTACAACCTTGATTTGTGCAATTTTTCATGTGAAAGTATTAAACTAGTTTCTCGTCTTCCTATAGATTCAATGACTGCATGACAATAACAGTACAAGAAGTATCTAAACGTAAATTGACAGCAACAATAGCAAGTTAACAATAATAAACAGTGCTATCGATTTTTAAAGACATAGTGGGCTGTGAGTTACTAAATATTTGTGACCTTTCAACACAAACCAACAGTTACATGAGTCATACACTCTCTGGTAGGTCAGTAATTGAGTGTACTCAAAACAATCTGAAAACATACCCTTAAACCCCACATAGACAGAGGAATGGAATAGTAGGGGTGGGTGGAAAGTCCCTAAAAAGCCAATAAATGGGGAGTCTGAAATAAACGGGGAGATGGAAAATTTCTCTTATTATAACTGCTGTGGATGGGTTTCACATGTTGTTCTAATCGTAAACAAAATGAAAAACACGATTTTCTCAAGCTACTTAATATTCCATCGTATTATAGACTTAAAGATAATAAACAGGGGGTCTGGCATAAGGATGTCCTGGGTGGATTTTTCCAAAAATTAATAAGCAGGGAGGGTAGCTTAGCTATTGAGACAGTTCCTCCTAAAGAATTCCCTTGCATACAAGCCCTCTAGTGTAATATATCTTCATCTCTTATTAATTTTTATGTAGTTATTTATTATTGTAAGTTTTTATTTAGAGAGTGTTTGTATGTAGTGGAATTTAACATGAATGAACTGAACTGAACTGAACTGAATGTTATTTAGACTCCAGAGTAGGTCACATCAGCATTACATATCTGCTGAAAGGCTTGTTTGCCAACCATCTGAACTAACCATCTGATCAAAAAGTGGCCAACAAACGAACTTACTTACCAACAAACTAACTAATTAACTAACTAACTAAGTAACTAACTGATTAATTGACTAGCTAACCAACTAACCAACTAACTAACTGAAGGAATATGTCCTTTATATATATATATATATATATATATATATATATATATATATATATATATATATATATATATATATATATATATATATATATATATATATATATATATATATATATATATATATATATATATACATATATATATATATATATTTATATATATATATATATATATATATATATATATATATATATATATATATATATATATATATATATATATATATATATATATATATATATATAGATATATAGATATATATGTATCTATGTATGTATATATGTATGTAAGTATGTATGTATGTATGTAGGTATTATGCATGTAAAAGATACATACCAAATAAATCTTTTCACCTATACTGGCTCTAAACCTCTCACCATTATGTTTACCACATGATTCCAAAACTTTTTCAACACGGTTATTTGGAGATGCTCGTGAACTTTGAAGCACTTTGCTAATTAGCTTCTCAGCATATTTCATATCACTTAATCCATCTTTCTCATATAAAGTTGACTTGAAACCAAATGTCTCCTTACTCTCCTTTTCTGCTCTAGAATGTATACCTTCATTGTGTAATGCTTTATGAGATGATGTTGTACATGGGGAAACTTTGGCTCCAAGGAATTTGTATCCTAATATAAATAAAGATATTTTGACAATGTAACATATATTTTAAGAAAGCTACTGTTGGTTGATACCCAGCAGAAATATAACTATTGTTACCAAATGGAAACTGTTCATAATGGAATGATCAGTTCCTTGAAGCAAACCAGTTAGCTTTTTATGTGCAAGATGAACACATTGCTCAAGAACTGATACAGGTACATACATCGATCTGACATGAATACTGAAAAAGAGGATAAAAGGTTAAAATAAAAATAAAAGCATTAAGCATGGTATAATCCATCAGTGAAATGTAGCTTGCTAGTACAGTACTTCTAAATCACTAAAAAACAGAGCAAAACCAAAACCCCAAAAACTCATGAAATGTTGCAATGTGTAGAAAAGTGCTATGATCAGCTTCAAACAAACCCTAAACTATTAAGATTTTATGCTCTAGAGGATATGCAAGCCTACCTCTATTCCAACTTTGGCTGTGCTTGCTATCAAGACACTTGATTATATAGTTATATACCATATTACTTAAAAAGTTGCTTGCAATTTGATAGGTTTGAAAACAAATTATTGCATATCTATTACAAATGCTCCACAAAGGACATTCCAAGCCAAATGTGACCAAAAAGTGCAATTCCTGAAGTGATACTACGTGGATTCTTTTAAACTCTTAGAAATGAGATAAATCTAATAAAATTTAAATGTGCAAACACATTTTCCATTCAATAGTCAAACTGTTTAGGTTTTGTGAGAAGTCAAACTTTTTGTATCAGCTTGCACTCTTAAAACAATCATAGTTAGTATATATTTATGGTATCTAATTCAAAGATAGCAAAATGGGTGGTTTCCCAAGGCCATTTGTCTGTTTGGTCGTTGAAAGTAAGATGCTGAATTCTAAAAGTCATGAAATCTGTGATCAAGGGTGGCGGTTAAATTAAATATAGAAACGTGTCCTAATCCTTTTAAAAAGTAAGTCCTATTTAACCTTAGTGACAGACAGCTTGTAATTATTAATATATTTTTGCTGACAGGTTATGAACATAACTGTGAGTCGTATACGACAAATGGCATTGGTACGCGGTTGTCGATGAGAGGTGCGAAAGTACTGTACATTAGTGCCGAAAGCTTCTTTCTTTCACGACTCTACTTAGGCCATATTTGCAGCATAATTGGTGTGCAAGGAAGCATTGAGCTGCTGCTAGTTATCTGTTGTCAACACAAAATACGCAATCATTACCTTTTGGATTTACGCTGGCGAACTTTTTAAGCATGATCACCCTTTCTTCGATTCGCAACCATCCACCATTACTGCACCTCCATTTCCCTCCTCAACAAGTATGGGATCGAGCATGTGACCAAAACTCCTGGTATGACATCATATGTACAACCGAAACAACTAAAATAATGGTCATATTTACATATATAAAATAATGTCGTCAAGTAAAGGGAGGAGTATGGTTAAAAATCGATGCTTACTGCTAGGGAAGGGGAGTTTCCTCTTCCAAACGTCATTACATCAATATCAGCCAATTTCTCCGAATTTACTCTAAAACCCGTTTTGAACTTTGCGTTTGAATTCTTTTCAATGGTAACTATGAACGATAATTCATAGCAATCAATTTTGAAATTAATACATTACATCCCAATAAATAAAATTGTTCCATTATAAAGAACAGGAAGCTGGATATGGTTCAACAGTATTCACTTATATCATCTCCGTGAAATGGGGGGGAGGGGGGAGGGACTCTAGCTGATCGAAATTCAACTTTCTTCATCATCAAAAATGGGAGGAAAGGTCTTATTGAAACAGCGTTGGTTGATAAGGGGGGAGGGTGGAGTGGTTAAATCAACTCGAATTGCTAACGACATCATAAATTTATGATTTCATAGCAGCATAAGCACACTAAAAGTTAAATTTCCTCTGGTAGGGACCTCTCCAGAATGGAAAGCTTGCCTCTAGCACTTTGTGCCAAACCATATGCGTAGAGTTACGTTTTGCCAAGGAGGGCCAGACGTTTACATTTGAAGTGGCCTCGGACGCCCTTAGTTGCTATGCCAATAAATTTTTTCTTAACAATCGCAAGTAAATACCAGTCATATGTGAAAAATAATAACAGGAAGGAATGACCAGATGATAAAAATATAGTATCATCCAATGACTATTCTGTCAGCAATTTCTAAAATTTAGAGGTGATAGACGTTTGAGAAAGTTATGGCTTATTCAGAATTCTACGTACTTACGTGTCAAAAGTACCTAAAATTTCTGTCCTTATTATGAAAAACACATGCCCCTTTCTCAAATGAATGCTGGTTAATGTTCGTTATGTGTTTTCTTACCTTGTTTTCGAAAGTTGCTATATTTTCCTGGCTCTCCAGAGAATTACTAATTGAGTCCCCACCTGTATACTTGAACGAATTCCGGAAAATTTCTTTCTTGTATCTTTTGACTTCAACATGAAGAGGGTTTCACAAATTGGATTTTCTTTCATTAACTTGGTCAAGTTTCGTAGTAAATTCTTTGCATCAAAGTCAGTACCCTATTTTTGTAGATATAGTTAATCGTTTGCCACCGGGCTTTATTTAGGATTTCTTCAGTAGACCTTGTACCTTCTAATTTGTGAACCAATTTTGCTGCTCCAGCATGCAGTGCATCAACAGCGCTTAATATTGCAGGTGAAGATATGCCCCATACTTTTTTACAACAAGTAACCGCATTACCAACTGTTTTGAAGTAAATCTCTTCTTGGGTTTTGCTTGGTAAGTCTTTTCTTAACTTTGGTCGGTTGCTTTTTCCAGCTAAGTTTGTCATCAATGCTTATCCCTAAATGTGTGCTTTGTTCAACTTGGATAATGACTGAAGTAGCATTAAGATGGGTCGTAAAGGACCAACTAATTTCGTTGGAGATAGAATCATTGCCTCTGCCATGCCTGCATGAACTGTTAGCTGGTGCCTATTGCACCAGTCAATGAACCCTCTTGCACTGGCATTAAGGCTATCTATTACTTCTTGAATATTATCATTTATACAGGATATCGTGGTATCATCGGCAAACATAACTAATTCTCTTCTTGTTATAAAATCAGGTAGGTCATTTTCGTGAATTGAGAACAGACGTGGACCTAGTAATGAGCCCTGAGGTACTCCAAATTCTTTCTCTCTTTCTCTCTCTCTTATTGTTGATGTTTTTCCATTTACATCCGCATATTGCATCCTTCGACATAGATAGTGGCACATTCAGTCATGTAATGCGCCATAGAACCTAACAACTTGGAGCTTTCTCTTTAAAATATCTCTGTTAACACCGTTAAATGCCCTTTTGAAATCTACAAATAATATCCGACCATATTGACAATTGTCCAGGGCTTCTTTCCATTGTTCTGTTATATGCAGCAGCAAACCCTCTGTGCTTCGCCCCTCTACGAAACACCATTGACTTGGGTGTCCAATTCCTAATATTTCCATATGTGTGTCTACTATGTGGCACACTTGACCCTCCAACAATTTCCCTGGTATACTTCAGATTGATAAAGGATGATAGTTCTCTCGATTACAGGCCTCCCCCTTTTTAAAAGTAGTTTTCAACTTGGCTACTTTCCAATTACCAGGGAATTTCTTCTCATTTAGACTTTTCTGCAGTATGTTTCTTACCTCTGGTTTCATACTTTCACGAGCAATCTTTAAATCAAACTTCAATATGTGGATTTCAGAAAGGTTACTATACACAACAGGCTCTTGTCAAGATTCTTGAGAAGTGTGAGTCAGTTCTGGATAGCAAAGAATTCGCAGGAGCAATGCTGACGGACCTCTCAATGGCTTTTGATTGAATAAATCATGAGTTAAAATTAGTAAACTACATACACACATCTTTAAACGAACAGCTTTAAAACATATCTACATATATTTGACTAAGAGACAGTAGCGATTGAAAATATACGCCTCATTCTAAGTAGAATAGCTCATCAGTACTGTGTTGGAAGACAGTCTTTGAGAAAGGGGGCAAAATTTGAAATAAAGAGAATGAGAACCGAATTTGGAAGACAGTCAATACAGTTCAGGGGTCCCATAATATGGAATTCATTAAACAAAGAACTAAAGAAGCAAACAAATAGAGAAACTTTCAAACGCCATTTAAGATCAGACATGAAAACATTAAATAAATTGTCTTTTGGAAAAGAAACAACATTTAACGCAAATAGGGATGAAACTTATGTTTACTATTAGAAATAAGATTAGGGACAATTTCGATATAAGGTTAGAGACAATTTTAACATTTACGTTAATTTTTAAACAAACTTTTGTAATTAGGCTAGTTCATTTTAATTTAAGCAGGTCCACATCAGCTTTGTGCTGCCAAATTTTGACCTGGGTAAATTAAACCATGTATGTATGTATGTATGTATGTATGTATGTATGTATGTATTCAGCATTCTGAAAAACATTATCTTAGGCGTTTCCCAAAGTTTGGTGCTGGGATCCTTCTTATTCCGTATTTATATTAATGATTTGCTTTCTTGGTAAAGGATAACGAGATCTGCAAATGATAGTACTATGTTTATGTGTGGTCCAGAACTAGATTGCATCTTAAAATCACTGGAGGGGGATGCTTCTCCTTTAAAGAATGAAAATCCCTATTCGTGATGCAGTTTATTCAACCCAGCTGGACTATGACAAGAATATGTTTTACCTCAGTCAAATGTCTACAATGCAACATCAAGCAAGTGGACATGGCTTTAGGAGTTAGTGTTAAATGACAGTTTTGGCTATTTTGCTGATCTTTTGTGCTTACGAATATCTAAGAAAGTGCTGAATATTTAGTATCAAAAATGCAAATGCGGCAAGAATAGTAAGATGACATTTCTAACTACCTTTGTTCATGAAGAATCTAGCTTCCGAAGTCATTGGAGATATTTGTAATGTTTTCCCCACGGTTTTCCCCACGGTTTTCCCCACGGTTTTCCCACCCTTAAAATCGTGCTCATATAGCAATGAGTATCAATGACACACAACGTGTAAATTGAGTGCTATTTGATCAATCAACTCTGTCAAAGGAGGGCTGTACTGCAATTACAGTGGTTCATGAATTATATCAGTTTAAACGATTTGTGGTAAATTTGGTTACTAAAGATCAAATAGGTGGTGCTAGATTCATGACAAATAGTAAGTACCATTAAAAGATTAGCTTTCTACTGTCAATTTCTCTCTAGATCTTATATCTATAATTTGCAAGCAAACAATTGAAAGCTATTTGATGGGCTGGTGTAATTGGTATTTTCAAACCAATTTGCAAATGACGAAAAAGCAAGATATACTAGGCCTAGCCAAAGGGACTCGACTTTTCATGAGCAGTGCTGACTGCTACTGAAGCTTTTCACGGAGGTATTATTGCATTAATTTGAATGATGCAAAAATTTGTTGAACTTTGAGGCAGCTCACTGAACGTTACATAGTTGCAAGTGGTGCTAGCCTAGAATTCTGAATAAATCGCAAGATGTCGCTTTTGATCAAAGTAAATCGTTCGCCTCTGCTAAACTGACATGTACAATGGAATGGAAATCAAATGAAATGAAAACATCTGCAAATTCTAGTAAATAGTGAACAGGCACGAGGCCACCGCTGAACAGATGGAGGTGGAGGGGTGGGGGGGGGGTAAAGCTGAGCAGAAGTTCCAAAGTTCAAACATATTAGTGTTTCCATCCTATAAAGCACGCGAGAGTACCATTTTTCCCCAAATAGCGACTAGGTCCTGTAGATGCCACGCCCAAGTTGTCGGGAAATTCTTATTTTACGCTCCCTCTCAGAAGCATCACCTTCGCAACGGCCTTGAATCAAAAGAGCAGAACTGAAAGCACCTAGGGACCAGTGCGATGGTGTGCCAAAGGACTTTTGGTTGTGCAAGAAATTTACTAGCTGGTTTGAACAAGGCCCAGTGGTGCAGTGAGAGGTGCATTTTGGGGAGGCTGAAAGGAAATCTTCCGAATAATATCCTGGATTAGTGCCCCTCAAAAGTGGGAATTGTGATCAGGGGAAAGTGGCATATCAGAGGGTAAACTTTTAGGGGACACTTCTAGTCTAAGAGACAGTGGTGCTCCTATATCATCTTAAACCTCATTTCTACAACTAATCATATGGTCGGGTGAATATCAAATCATGACTCTCACTGAGTTTTGTCTCCGAATCCCCTCTCTGCATTACCTAATGGGGGCACGGTTGAATCAGAAGTCTGAGCTGGACACAGGCACCTAGCCAGGGGATTTTTTTAAAGGCTTCACAGGTCCTCCTAGAATAGCATTTACCTGTCTACTAAAGGAGTGCATGAGTAGTTGTGGGAGTGTTGATAGCTTCCTTTAGTGATGTAGGAGGACCCCAGTATGGACGGGTCCGATGCGAAAGAAAATTTGAACATTTTATTCTTTAAATATGATTTTGATGCTGAGTATCTGCAATTGAATATAAAATAGAGAGGAACAAAGCAGTTTCGATAAAACAACCATGTCATGTCTCCACGTAAAAATCAACAAATATAAACAGAAATTACATTCAAAGCTTGCCTTCCAGAGAGTAAAATAATACGTACAATGGCATTTTCCTACCTGAATCTTGCTTTCATGTGAGAGATGAGAAAAGGTATATTCTCTAGTTGTCTCCTTCAAAAATCCACCTTTCTATTGTCTCTCTCTTCACTTATGGGCGTAGGGAAGAGAATCTATTCTGTCCAAATATGAGATCTACGATGGCCCATAGGGGACATGCAGCATTTGCTAAGTTTTGCACACACAATACTAGATTGCTGCACACAAAATTCAATATCGTTCACAAATTGATTGTTCGCGCACAAACTCAAGGTTGCTGCGCACAAATTTAAGGTTGCTGCGCAAAAATTTGATTTGCTGCATGCAAAGTGGGTGCTGCATCACACAAATTCAAACCTGCAGCATACAAAATCGCTGTTGCAGCATACAATATAAACCTGCAGAATACAAAATCTGACTACAACACGAAAACGCAGGAACATTCTTTTAGTCTACTGAAAAGCTTTATTTGTCTGACACTCGCCAGAGTATGAAACGTGGGACAACGACCGAAAAGAAAGAGCCTCAGAAAAGTAGACAGATGCTGTTTAAATATAGAGAGTGAGGTAAGGAGGAACACTGTAAGTCCTCGAATACGCCACACTCCGGGGGGGCTTATCTGTATTGATACCTTTTGGGTAGGAGTATATTAAATCGAAAGGATTATTAGACATTTCATACTCTGACGAGTGTCAGACGAAAAAAGCTTTTCTATCATCATTAAAAGTTAAACACAAAACATACAACAAGTATTACATTTGGCTGTCCTAGCCAACGCGGGAAAGGACACTTCGTCATCTAGTCCCCACTTTGGATGAGATTTATCATTTCAATGCCTTATCTTACATAAAAAGAAATGTACACAGAAAACATATGAGATAGCTTGGTGCCAAGTAAAATAAGACAAGCAATTATAAATACGTTTTTCAGTATGCTAAAAGAATGCTCCCGCTTTTTCGTGTTATAGTCAGATTTTATATTCTGCAGGTTTATATTGTATGCTGCAACAGCGATTTTGTATGCTGCAGGTTTGAATTTGTGTGATGCAGCACCCACTTTGCATGCAGCAAATCAAATTTTTGCGCAGCAACCTTAAATTTGTGCGCAGCAACCTTGAGTTTGTGCGTGAACAATCAATTTGTGAACGATATTGAATTTTGTGTGCAGCAATCTAGTATTGTGTGTGCAAAACTTAGCAAATGCTGCATGTCCCCTATGGGCCATCGTAGAGATCTTATGATAAGCTATAATAAGCAGATTACAGTGAGTTAGGAAAAATAAAAAAACTGGATTAAATGAGCCATGTTATGGTGTGTATCCATTCTATGTACTGGTATGAAACGTTTTATAGCAACCTGTTTGCAAGCAAGCCAAATCTGACAATTGTGAAAATGAAGCAAACAACATTGGAATGCACTACTGTATTTGTCCAGGGAGCAATGAAGCAGATTTCTCAAAATTCTAGAGTAACATCCACATACCCCTCACGTCAGAACACTCCTAGGCCAGTGCTAGCTCCTACTCGCTAGCCTTATCTAGTGAAAAGTTTACTCTAAAATGGAAAGTATTAATACAGGATATTTTTGTTGTTGTTGTTTACTTTCTTTTGAGTAGGCCATTATACCTAGCGTTTTCAGCTAATTTAGGCCTACTTTGCACGCCGCATTCAGGCATGGGACCCCTAGTTTAACGTCTCTTCCGGAGGACATCGGAGTGAGTTGCTATGGTCGTTTATCTGGATACTCACCCATCCAGTTGCTAACCTAGCAAAGCCAAGCATAACTTCAGCTAGCTAACGGAAGCCAACTGAACCGCTTGGCCTCTTAGCCATGTCTGAGTTTGCATAGCACTACAGTGTTAAACAGAATGGCACTACAAAAGCATAACGCTAGATTGCATAGACCACATTCTTATATAAAAATATGCAGTGTTACTGGTTTCCCCTTTATTTGGTAGCAACAGCACATTGTTCGGTTATCACGATGCAGAAGATCAAATCAGGTGCTCCACAAGGATCCGTTCTTGGACCTCTTCTTCTCAATATCTTCATTAATGATTTGCTTCTTGCAGTGAAAGAGTAGGAAATTTGAAATTTTGTGAACGACACTAAAAAATATACAGCGAGAAAGTTTTGCCTTTTGTAACTCTTAAATGGATTACCAAAGAATCCTCAGGGATGCAACAAAAGAAACGACGCAGGTTTTCTTCAATATATCTAGGAATTCAATTTGTCTGTCTTGAAATTGTGTAAAATCCCATTATTTTGCAAAATAATCCCTCGTATACAAGTGCACTGTATTTTATATTCATGATTCTAAAAATTCTTAATTTACTTCATAGCTTGGATATTAATTGTTCAATCCTGAATAGATTTTACTGCAAGATACATTTTTGCATTACAATCAACAAAAATAAAGTTCAGATCACACTAAACCGTGCCCAATAGCAGCCCATCATAACAAGTTTGCCGGAAATGGGACAACATAGATCTACTATATCAAAACAGGATAGCTCTTGAAAACCAATTGATTCAATAAATCTGACACTAGGAGCTTTAAGGGCATTTTCATCATCATTAAATTTTCATATAAGAAGATCAAAACTGAAGAAATGCTATTACAAGTACAAAATTTAGATCCTAAGAAGGGCCCACCACAAGGTGCAATCTCTCCAAAGATGCTACAATCTAACGCAGATATGTTTTGCTTTCATCTAACATAATTTTTTAGTAATTTTATTGAGGCAAGCAGCTTCCCAGATGACATGAAAAATGCCAATGTAACCCCAATCTTCAAAAAGGATGATAATATGAACAACGTGAATTATAGACCAATAAGCCTTCTTCCAACAATTGCCAAATTATTTGAGCGTTTAATTCATAGACCACTATCTGGATATATTTCATGCTTTTTCCGCCACTATTAGGAGGATTTAGACAAGGGCACAACACACAGTATGTCTTGTTGAACTCTCTGCAATCTTGCAAGAACAGCATAGATAATAAGGGGCTTGCTGGGGCAGTATTCATGGATCTTTCAAAGGCTTTTGATTGTGTAAACCATGGTCTTCTATTAGCAAAACTGAGTACCTGTGGACTAAATTTGGATGCTCTTCAGCTCATAAGAAGCTACCTCACAAATAGAAAGCAGAGAGTAAAGATTAACAGCTCATGTAGTAAATGGGAGAAAATAGAAAAAATAGGAGTGCCACAAGGGTCGGTTCTAGGAACAATACTATGCAACATATTTGTGAACGACATTTCCTGCTTTGCAAATCACGCAAAAATTTGCAACTATGCTGATGATACTACTGTCTTTGCATGCCATCCAGATCTTAGAACTGTTATCCGGCAATCAGAAGATGACTGCTCTGTGATTGGAAAATGGTTTTCTGATAATCTCTTGAAACTCAATGATGAAAAATGTCATCTAATGGTATTTGGGGATAAAAGCACAGAAGCAACTATTAAAATTGGAAACTCAGAAATTAAGTAAAGTGACTATGAAAAATTGCTGGGAATAACTTTCGACAAGAAATTAGATTTCAAAAAACATATTGAGGACTCATGTAGAAAGGCGAATCAAAAGATTCATGCACTTGCTCGCTTGTCAACTAATACTGATCCTGTCAAATCAGAAATTTTAATGAATTCCTTCATCAGTTCACAATTTAATTATTGCCCACTAGTATGGATGTTTAGCGATTTTGCAACTAATACAAAACTAAATCGTACTTTTGAAAAAGCACTACGGCTAGTATGCAAAGGCGGTGAATCAAAGCTAGAAAAACTGAAGAAAAATATGTGACCATTCATCAGCATAATCTGCAGTTGCTAATGGTTGAAATTTTCAAAACAAAAAATAATCTAAATCCAACATTTATGAGAAACATATTTACAGAGAGATGTCCAGTACAGTTTGAGAAGCAAAAATCATTTGCAATTGCCGAATGTCAAGACAGCAAAATATGGAATAGAAAATATCCAGTACATAGGTCACAATTTATGGGCCTCACTACCGGAGGAAATAAAGGACTCTGACACACTAACTAATTTTAAACAGAAAATAAAATCATGGAAAGGAAGTACTTGCATCTGCAGACTCTGCACAGTTTTTATTACTGGACTTACAGAAAATTGTATAATATTTCATTTTGTTGTTTTACTTTGTTGGCATTGATTAGCTTGTTAGCTATATTTGTATATGTACACCAACATAAAAGAAATGGTAAATAAATAAATGAATATTTGCTGCGAAGAGTAAAAAGGTGGCAGTGATTCCATGATTACAACGGTGGGTACTTTTGTCAAATATCTTTTCTGGACATGTTGCTCATCCAAATTCCCATCCGAATCTTCCTCATGAATCCCGGAATCCTTAAGTTTTTCCCTAGAATTACACGTAACATGAGCAAGACTGTCTATTGCAGAGCCACGGAGGAGTAAAGGGGAACTTCCCCCACTTCGTTTGAAATAATTTAGATTCATCCAAAATGTTATAATAACTGTATTTTATGATATGGCCATACAACTGGATTTTTCACTCAACTTTTCAATATACAAAAATCTAGTAACAGATCTAGTCGCTTAGCCATCTTTTGTAGAGCTGTATATATTATACATTTTTCGTACATAGTGCTTTTCATCTTGTTCAACAGAATCTGGTGAATTTGAAGTTGTATAGCATTGAACTGTCGTTTCGCCGTTTTCTCTTCATTTGTATAGTTTCCTCATGTCTACTTTATTGCTTTCTAAAACTGCGCGGCAAAGTTTTCACTGTCAACGACATTATGTTTGGGTTTTGCACTCTATGCTACTTGCTCACAGTCCTGGTCAGGGACTCTCTGTTAAACTCATGAAATTTTCCGATTTGTTGCAGGGCATAGGAAAGTTTCTCCTTGGGAATTCTCATCATCTCTGAAAGTCTACAAATATCTTCAAAACTCAGAAATAATATATAATATCCTTTTTCTTCCCATTGTTTTATGCAACCTTTTGTCAGTCCCCCTTTTCGCTACTTATTCACAGTTGTATAAAATGTATAGCAGTTTGGCCACAATACTATACATCACCAGATTTTGCAAATAAAGACGTATAGCAAAAGTCAAGAGAAAAGTCTAGTCGCTTGGTTAAAGCTCTAGGGGTTGATCTATGTCGCCTTCCCTCGACTTCAACTGAAGGCGCGGTCACCACTAGTGGCGCATTTGGTCAGGGAGAGTGGCACGCGGCAAGTGTATGTTTAACTGTACCACCACATTAAAATTTAGCATGTATACATGTATACATTAAATATGCACTGTATGTATTTGGAATGTCAGCACTAATGAAGACTTTTGCTGAACCGCTCTGAAAATTGAAGTTTTTTCTTGAGTCTCTACTCTGTTCATCACATCAAAAATTTCTCAGTGATGGTTTCTTTTGACTGCTTAGATATACATATATACATATACAATTCAGAATAAATGTTTTTCGTGCCCCATTAGGACTCGAACCCATGAGCACACAAAAGCATCTTGTTCTAAGCTCTGTAATATTTGCTCTCCTTTTAATAATGCAACTATTCTTCTCTAAACTTTCGTGGCTTGTGCTTTACCTTGATCTATTGGCTTTTATCACACGCATAGCACTGACTGTATCAACCATTTTCTGTCTAGAAAGGCCGCTTCTCCACAAGGGCCTTTTCACGAGGTGTAAAAAGGCGTGCCTCTAAGCAATTTTCCAGAGATATTTGAGCCTGACTTCGCCTCTTAAACGCTCTATTATGCTCTATTATGAAAAAATTGGCTCATAAAAGGTTGTGCTTGACTGCCTTACAAAATTAAGAAAGTTCAATACTGGGTTTTGGAGACATAAGGATGTCGATATATCACATGGCAATGAGTCTGACTTCTTAGCAAGGGTATCCGCTCTAAGGTATTCATATATATCCCAGGTGCACAGTAGAGAAAGAGTATTAGTCAGTAAGGAGGGGTGGAAAAGGAAGCGCATCAATATTTGCTATCTATAGAACAAGACGCCGCGGATATACAACTGATGTAGCAAACAATAGAACTTTTCTCAACCAGATTACAAACACTGGCCTATTTGGATAGTATGGTGAACGGAGAGAAATAGTATTAAATAAAGAAGAGAAGATACTGCAGTAATGATAAAAAAGTATAGACTCATTCTAAAATAGAGAGTAGCATTTGGAAATATCTCTTCTAGAAGTAGTAATTAGGACTGGACCCCTATTTCCATGAGTAGTAGACCATGAGTAGACTAAATACGTGCATGAAATAAACATACAGTAGCAAGGGGGGGGGGGGGGACTGTAGACTGCAGTTTTTCTAAACACTTGTTATAAGAATGCCACCTATAATTCTGCTGAGCGTGAATATCCCAAAAATTTGTTTAATGTTGAGTTCAAGTTTATTATTAACGTATTCTTAAATTTCAGCAATTTTTATTACCAATATTTGTATAAACTATAAATAATAATAAAAAGTGTGTAGCGGGCAATCCGCGAAGAGTTGCTGAGTTGCGTCATAGTATATTGACACCTAGACCAAATACGTGAGACCCATAAGTTTTCGTTTTTTAAAGAAAGATGAAATAAGCAAAATACCTAATTCTTGATAAAAGCTAGAGCTTAGTACTATTTTCAACTTATTCTTTCAGTGATGTTGAGTCTTGATATTCTTATGAACTAGCTTCTTATACAAAAGTGTGTACATAATGCATGATGTCATGATTGTAGCGTTCGATTGAAATAAAATCTGAATTTACAATCATACACCTCTCTATTGTTAGGCAATGGATAACTGGCTTGTCTGCATATACAAAAATAATATTTCATGCAGTCAGTAATCGTCTAACTTACTCAAATGTACAATATAAGGAAAATGAGAGAAATAATAACAAGAAGCAGCAAAAACTTAACTATGGCAGCTAAAATTCATGTAACTCCGGACGTGCTCACACTTTGTTTCATCTAAAGAAAATATAATAAGTGCAATATAATAATAATTTTTTTCAAACTTCATTTCATATGATATTTAAGTATTGCTGGTGAGCATTACATTTCTGAGGATAAAACAGAACTAATGGATTATTATTTAATTTCATTGTTTATTCATTGCAAAAATTTAACTAGTCATAATTCAATTAAGTATCAACTCATTAGGGTCTGCTGGGGTTAAATGGATAATCAGGGGCAAAGTTGGTAAATGAATATTTGCATCATTATTATTGACTTATGGCCATGAAAGAGCAAAGTGCCATTTTTTAACTTGGTACAATACCTCTCTATAAGAAATCACGTAAATTAGGTATGAAAGAAAGACAACATGTGATTAATTTGCAAAATGGTCAATTACCCATTCTACCCTGGGCTACCCACTTTACCCCAGCAGACCCTATACAACGCGTTGCTTCAAACATTTCCTGTGAATTGGCAAGTTTCACTATTTTGTAAAGTAACATTGTTGTCAGAACAAAGCATTTATTACTTTGGCATTGACTAGCTAGGAATTGAAAGGTTTGGAACCATGAGCCATACACAAACAATTATATTTTCTTCAGACCGAGTCGACTCGAAAGATGCAGTGAGGCAGTGAACTGAAAGGTTTCTTGTTAGGTTTCTCAGCTTCAACTTTCATCTTCATTCTAAACCTTTAGAAATTAAATGTCAGTACTACATTTTATCTTTTGAAAAGAGGGGAGTCTTGTCCCCTCCACTTTTCCCTCTGGCTAAGTCCATGAAATTTGTGGACGTGTCATGTTACTTCTAGAAACACTTGTCTTGCCCTCTTCGACGCAACCAATTCCCAGAGTACCACAAGAGTTTGCAAATGCAACTTGCAACTTGCACTTTGCAACTCGTCTAACGTTCGTGTCGAACAGTTCAAAATGTGCTCTAGTGTTGGTGTCCCTGTAAAAAGCATTTGCAATTAGAGATAAGGAACGTTGACAGGTTTGTAACAAAACAAAGCGCTTGTAAAAATCATTCGTCAAAGGTGGAGAGGGTCATAGTACTAGTAATCTCATCAAGTATCAAACTGTATTTAGCATCGTTCAGTATCAAGTTATTCGTTCGAAGTAGAAGAGGTATCCTTGGTTGAAAATTGAGTGTATTCTGTGTCTCACGGAATACCTCAATAGCAACTCTCCACTCCTGAAAAAGAGACCAGTACGGAAGAAGTTATGGATAGTTTCTATCAGAAACCATGTTTACATTGACCTTTTAGCCGGATAATGGGTAGGCCCTAACCGGGCTTCAAACCAGAGAAAAAATATTGCTTGCTGACCTCATTTGAACAATGTGACTGACTGCGTTCGCGTTACTTTTGTTGAAATCTTGCCCTGGTTTAGCACTAGCCCGGGATTACCCACTGTCAGCTAAACAAGAGGGCCAAAGGCCGAAGGGTAAAATGCCAAGCCTCAGTTGTAAACATGTCCTTTGAACGTAGATGTGATCTGCTCACTGTCATACGCTGCCAAGGAAGTTAAGTATCCAGCAGCGTCTTCGTCTCCATAACCAGAGATTAAATATAAGTCAGTAATAGGCGACAATGTGCCTTAAACAGCCCTGTATTTCACACTTCAACGACATGTCGTGATTCTGGAGACGATACATCCGAAATGAAATTTTTAAGACGATTCGTGGCTTTTTTGGGATCATGGATACTCTCTAATCTGCATTGAATTGACACCATACCCCAAAACAATTTTAATTATCATTAATAGCTTCCAAACCACCTTTATTCAGCTTAGATTGGTTGGTTGCCAGAGCAACAATCTATATATCAGTCCTAAAACCATGGTAGAAAGCCAACAATAAAGACTTGATCTGAATAGAATTTGTCGGCTTTACAAGCCAGAAACAGTTGCAGTCTCCCCTGTGCATACTAGTCCCGTAGAGGACTAAATACTTATCAGGTCAAGATTGCATTATTATTTTATTCCCATCATATGTGAATAGAACATGTTAAAATGATATTATAAATACAATGATTGATTGAAATATTTTAATAGGATTAAGAGCTCAACAAAGCTATTCGCGATTTCAGCGCCTATCCCCAAAAGAAGTGATAGAACCTGATCTACAAAAGTTGACTGTAAAACATGTTTAGCTGACTGTTGATATTTAAAAGTACGCATCGGGTCGTTTCGCAACACTACCGGCGGCATTGGTTGCTGCGCGCAAGTTCAGGTTTGCAAGGTTGCTCAGCCACCTGACCACTAATATCGTACATACAGTTAAATCGTTGCATGGTTTTGTACCATCGAGGAAAAGTCCCCTCGCAACTACTCCACTGTCCGATAAAAGCTATCTCTTTTGCATCTGCTATTCTCGCTGTTGCATGTTTTGTGTTGTGTGTCTCCAAACATCACATGCGCGACACTTAATGATGCTGCAGGAAAATAACAGCCGAAATCTGATCTCCCAGACAAGTGCATGCCTTGAGCTCTGGCAATTAGCTTAATGCACGGTTAATGTAGAGAAGGGGAAACTGCGTGTTGTCTCCAACACATACAGATTGCAACTCGCAGAGTACTTCTGAGAGCCTCGAGATAAGTCCATCAATAATATCGCCATATTCCATATTAATATTGAGCACTTAGGGACTATTCAATAAGTACGTCGAGCTATAACTGCCGTTTCCAAACCACCTAACTTCCATTATCACGCTCTGCCATCCTGGTTCAAAGGACTCCCTTGCGTTACGTCACGCTTACGACAAACACCCCCTTCCGATACAAAACGAAATTTTATCAAAGTCGATGTCATCGGTAGCATGCCATTCGAGCCCTTGAAACGTCATCACACAAAGCAATACCGCTACCAGCCTAAGCAGACTTGGCCTCCTGTTGCCAAGTTTCTATTGGAGGTTCAAGCACAGAGAATCTTTTGGGATCTTTTCTCGTTTTTTTCCATATTAAGGAACTTTTACCGTCAACTACGTGTTTGTTTTCACCCAAAAGTAATTTCTTACAAAAGCACTTACTAGCTCTTGGTGATACACGCTTATTTTTTATAAGGAACCTAGCTAAAGGCCTAGTTCTAAAAGTTCCTTATTTTGGGACCTCTTTTTATCAAGTTCCTTAATAGTTCCTTAATTTTCACTGCACATAGAGTGCCACAAGAATGGCACAGACACTAGAAAAACATTGAAATTCTGAATTTTACCTTAATTCTGGCTTGAACTCAAGCTCAAAAGCACAAATAGGGTAGGAAATAAGTTCTATATATTCAGAAGCATAATTTCAATCAAGAAGTATCATGCCTATTCCATTGATATCATCCAATGTAATGTAATCTTCACTTGCATCTGAGTGCAGCACTCGGAATTTGAAAATGAAAAGTTCCTTAAGGATTTTTCCTTTAGTAGTATAAGTCCCTTGAATATTTCGGCCTTCTAAATGTAGGTTCCTTATAAAGTGATTCCTTATTAAAACAAAGCGTGTACAGTGATATTTTCTTTCCAAACTTATCTGTAGACGCCTTTTTGTCACGAGCAGATTTATAAGTCAAAACAAGAAACAGCAAAAACGTATTGTTACATCGAATAAAAATTCCAATGTTGCTCTGTAAATTTAAAAACAATATATAAAATTCGATTGTATGACTAAGCACTATCTACACTACAAAGCAAGATGGGAAAGGAATAAGTACAAAGATATGAAATATGGGTGGTTTCGTTCGACAACCTGATCAATTTAGTCGGCATACTGAAGGTTGGGCTTCCTTCATTATGTAAAAATTTATTATTAAAACACTTTTACCGTGGCGCCACGCATTTCAATCAAGTACCATCCACCCCCTAATTTACTGTCACGGATAATCACGAAATACGCATAGAACCATTTATCCCCCAAGGCGTGATGTAATTATTGAACAGCCCCTTATCACAGAATAGAGTTAGGCAGAAGGGTCACTCTGTGTCGGTTCCTTTGATGTTTTGCTGACACCAGTTCTCAGCGATTGACCTATGGGGATACGGCTGAACTTCTTAAACTCGATTTGAGAGCGAGGTTGTTGAGAAGGCGTATCGAAATGTCTGAGCTTGAGAATGTTGCTGCGACAGAGCGTAGAATTCAACGGTACAAAGATGGAACCCTGTTCTAATTTTGCTCATTGTAGGAAAAGGTATGTGTTTGCATTTTGTGTTTACCACCGGCTTCACCCAATATCAGGGCTCATCAGTGCAGCTAGATAAACTGATTACCGGCTGTAGACCGGATTTTGAATCTTCGATTCCATTTCGAATAAAATAAGTCTTTGCTCTTCACCGCTACCCTGGCATGGGAGGCTTGAGAGGTAGTTTATGCTTGCCCATTGCACAACCCCAAGGCTTGCAGAGGGAAGAGGGCACCTCATGTCTTCTTTGTTAGATTCATTGACCTATCCTGCTACCCAGACATTGTACGCAAACCGTTCAGTGTTTTTCGTTATAATTTCTCTTGCATACGCAATTCCACATATTTTGTTGCATATGTAGTGATACGTAAACATTGTAGCATAGGCCATTTCTTGCTCAATGCCGATTTGCTTCTTTTAATTCATTCGCATTCACAACATCACACACCTGGGACATCTCCGTGCGTCACTTCTGTCATCACACACTTGGTCAATCCTATTCTGTTGTTCTCTACGCAATCACCGCCACACGATTCCATTCAACAAACAACTAACCCTTCCTCTACGTAACTCGTGTCTATTTTGGGTTGTTCTCTGTTTATGTATATATTCATGTTATTTGTAAAGTAAAATTCAATCAGAGTAGAGTATGAGTACACTCAACATCACCGTCTCCTCTCTTTGCCTCCGTGTTCTCTGCACGTTAATAAGACTGTAGCACCATGAACATCAACAAACCAGCAAGGGAAGTCACAGGACAAGCCATAATGATAGGAAACCATCGTTCCTATACATATTCTCGACGTACACAATGAGTACTTATAGTGATACATAGTTTACATGCAATTTCAACTGCCCGGATTGTTACCATCCGGCGAAAATCCACCCTACAAAGTGTGAGATGTGCATGTACAAGATGTTAGTTAGTTTTCATAGTTTTCTGAACATGTACAGATGCCTCTGCTACACTTTTCTTCGACATTTTCGAGAATTCAACGTTGAGAATCGAAGAAAAACACAAAAAACGATACAATTTCTCCTAGGCTTGCGGTCAAACGCCTTATAATTGTGCCGAAGCCCACTTGCTTAACCTCGCTTTCATTCACCTCCTTGCTCACGCATGCGCGGAAAAAAGGTGTCAGCCGGAACTAAACGGAGTGACCCTTCTGCCCAACTCTATTCTGTGCCCTTATAGTTATTAGGACATGGAAGATCATATGCGGAAGGTCTACAGGTTTCCTTCATGTACAGAGAAGCCAAGGAAGCCAAATACTTAAGGGAGCAATTATGAAGTATCGGTAAGACCATTTACTATGGCAAGATCGGGGCGGATTGAAACGTTTTATAGGCAATTAATACATTATCCCTAAAACTCTTATGAAGAGTGTCTTGGAAAAGATGAATGCTTTGCTAGCGTCACTATGGAACACTTAGTTTCCATCATTACATTTGGAAAAGTGACAATTGTGTCACATTATTGTTGTCACTTGAAATATCAAGGTAGTTTTAGCAGCATGAAGTCAAAATATTTTACAGGAACCCAATCTCCATGAATGCGGGAGAAACCCAAGTCTCTAATTCCCTTAAAAATTTTGCGATTTATCCCATCTCTCTCTCTCAGAAATTTAGGGATTTTCACTGTATCCTTCAAAAACATTTAGCAATAACTCCCCTTCTCCATTCTCTCTTTCCCCTTCTTTTGCAATGTTTCATTCTCCCTACTCCCTTACCATTGTGCTTACCAAGAGGTGCAGAGGGAGGCAAGAGGGGCAGATTGTCCCTGCCCCCGGGCCTGAGAAGGATCCCAATGCTATGAAATGATTGTTTGGCGGCTTTAACATAAAGGGCACCATATTTTCATTTATCCTAGGTACCATACAATTTTACAGTGGGCCTGCTCTTACCAATGCAGCCCCACTGAATACTCGTATGAGCTTGCACATACTTCCCACATTCAATCTAGCCACCTTGCAAAAATTAATGGGGAGCATGGTCATAGAACTGAACAGCGCGATCGTTTTACTTTGAAACTGCGTCAAGAATACGTGCCAACTTATCATAATGGAAAACCCAATTTAGATAATCATTGACTGTAAATTTGTACATTGAAGCTTTTTATGTGCGTGAACTTCAGCATTAAGTCCTCTCTAGAGTTGGTGAAACTAAGATATACTCTCTTTTGAAACTAAAGTCTGACTAAGAGATTGTGATAGATTTTTTATAACATTGACAAGGTGACTGGAAAGGGCTAAGTGATCAAATGGTTTCCAAACAAAATGAAAATGAAGTTTAATTCTATATTTAAATTACATATATAGAACCAAGTAGAAAAGAGTGGCTAATGCTTGTAAGTCATACTTTAGTTGCTAACCATTGACAGGTGTAGCTACTAAGTGCCGGCAATGAACATGGGGCCTACCTATTTCAGTTTGCTCACATGTTTTCTATATTATGATGCACTTTTAATCGATTATTCAAATCCATAACTTACCTACATTCATCTTTTTCCTGCAACCTCTTGATAAATTCTTCCACTTGGTGTTGCTCTTGTTCACTCTGGTTTGATACAACGTTGAATTGTATTCAGCAACAACAGCAACAACAGCAACAACAGCAACAACAGCAACAACAGCAACGTTAACAACTTTGAGAAAACTTCAATACCCAGTCATGAATGCTAATACCAGTTTCCAAATTGGGTAAATATATGCCCTGCTTACTCCAAATCCAGCTTTGACCTGAAACCTTTGAAAACTACCGATGTATAACATTTAGACTATAGTGTCTCTATGTATACAAAATGACTAATTGCCTGGGTTATTTAGAAGCAAGCCAATGGGTAACTACGTAAAAGACTATCACAAATGGTTACTGCCCCCTTACAGACGTCCAGGATTGGTAACGTAGCAAGAAACAACAATAATGCAAATACTGTAGCGTACTAAAATAGACAAAAGTGCTTCTATAAGACGCTAATATTTGGCCTAATCGTCCAACGACAGTTCAAAAAACTGTACAATTCAAATACGAAAATCTGTACATCAAAATTAGTGTTATTACAAGTTGAGGGAAGGGCCATCGTCATACATCACCCGAGAATAAAATTTGGAGCTGCTTTATTTGAGCATGAAAATCCACTCGAGTTGTCATGGTAGCATATATCTATACTAAAACATAAAGTGCTTATTTGGGAGTATTTTTAGCTTTTAAATGACTATTTGGAGAGCTTAGCTTTATTAGGGAGTTTTAGTTGGAAAACATTTTGGCTTTATCTGGCTTTTTCTCATTGTTTGACTTAGGCATCTCTCAGTGGAGGAGGCCTCAGCCCCCGTGTGAAGATGAGGGAATTTTGGGGAAGTGAACCCATTTCCAACAGGCGAGTTCTAGCTTGGTGAGTTCCCAGCCTGATACGTAACGATCTAGCGCACAACATTGTATCTACCGTAAATCCTCGAATTGGCCCCCCCTCGAATAAGCCCCCCTCGAATAAGCCCCCCTCGAATAAGCCCCCCTCGAATAAGCCCCCATGCTAGAATTTCAAATTGTTAATAAGCCCCCCTCGAATAAGCCCCCACCCAGATTATGATGAAGACTTTGATAAAGATTAATGCTTAAATCTAGACTGTTTTTGTAAAAGTACGGAGAAAAGGAGTTTTGACAATACGTTTTTTATACGACATTTATCAAATAATTTTACAAGCCCCCCCCCTCGAATAAGCCCCCACCTAAAAAGCATCAAAAATAAATAAGCCCCCAGGGGTCTAATTCAAGGATTTACGGTATGTAGATTTGAACAATTTGAAGTACATGTTGTATGTAATCATGGGCGTTGCCCATAGAAGCAGCTTACGAAACGGCACCCCTGGACTTCAGCACAGTGTTGGTTTCTTATGCTGCAGTGTCGTTTTGCCCGGGCAAGTTAACAATCGCAGAGGGCAAGTCCAATTTGGTCATGTTGAGTAGAGAGATATGACAGTGCTTTTCACAAATATTGGCTGGATGCCAATTTTTTCCTGGTCTGGGGTTGATGATATTTCTAGATACTCTACACGCTTTTTTTTATAAGGAACCACTTTATAAGGAACCTACATGTAAAAGGCCGAAATATTTAAAGAACTTATACTACTAAAGGAAAACTCCTTAAGGAACTTTTCATTTTCAAATTCCGAGTGCTGTACTCAGATGCAAGTGAAGATTACATTACATTGGACGATGTCAATGGAATAGAGATGATACTTCTTGATTGAAATTATGCTCCTGCATATATAGAACTTATTTCCTGTCGCATTTGTGCTTTTGAGCTTGAGTTCTAGCCATAATTGAAGGTAAAATCCAGAATTTCAATGTTTTTCTAGTGTCTGTACCATTTTGTGACACTCTATGTGCAGTGAAAATTAAGGAACTATTAAGGAACTTTTAGTACTAGAATTTGATAAAAAGAGGCCCTAAAATAAGGAACTTTTAGAACTAGGCCTTTAGCTAGGGTCCTTATAAAAAAAAGCGTGTACAATCGTTGTTTACTAGATTAAACAACTAGCAACTCGCGTTGTTATACTTTGCTGAACGCCAAGTCGATACTCAGGTACGTAACTAAATATAGCAAGCAGCTTTAGGCGAACGAGTGTAATGCCCGTGGTTTATCTAACACTTTTACTTCCCCTTACGATATTCGCTTTAAATCACACTCCGAAAGTATCCAGCCCTAGGCCACTAGCGAAGTCATGGGGAAATGTTTCCCTCAAGGAGACAGTAATAGAAGTTATATAGGGTCACTGAGGCTAGATTATTGTATAAATATCCATAATATCGCTGGTTCATGCGTAAGTGCACCATTGATCATTATAGACTGTTCAGAGTAGGGGGCCACTCAAAAAGTAAGTAACAGCGAAGGAGTGGGGTATGCATCATTTTGTGACAAGCTGTTATGAAATAGTAGGGGTGGGGGGTGTCCGGGTACCTCAGTTACGTAACACTAAAGATTATGTGTAATATTTCCATCCTTCGTTCAAAGAATGTGAATTACAGCGTCTCAACAACTAGAGTTGCTATTGTGAAATGGTTGTGTTAAAGATAGAGTGGGTTTCGATCGGTGATGGTCATTGACGTCGAGGCATTATGAACATGCTAATATCCATAGCTCGCGCCGAAGTTGGAACACCATGGTCTCATGGCGATGCTGGTCAGAGAAGATTCAAGATTGATTCTTTCATATAATCAATGATAATGCTGATAATCGCACAGCATAGCATTTTGAGCAAAATGGGAGAGTAACTTCTGAGGGAGTTATTTCTCCCAATATGAACATGAGAGTTCATAAGTTACTACCAAATAAAATGCTTTGCTATATTTAAAACATTAAATTTTAGCATACTCTTCTATATTCCATAACTCAGAATTTATTTGTTTTATATAATAGCATTTTATTATGATAAGCCTTTACAAGAGGGTAGAGGGATGAAAATGAGAGAATTTTTCCGTTATGACTTTTTTAATGGGCCATAGGGCATATTTACCATTGGATGAAGTGAGCCCAGTGTGCGGGGTCCTTTACTATTCCCAGGTTTGGAATGATTTGCCTTGGCAAGTGACGTGAGAGAACAGCATTTTACTATTCGAAACCAGTCTTTACTAATTGTGACAAATTATGCACAGCTTTTATTTTGGACATTTTTTAGCTACTTATTATAATGTATATGAATGAATAGTTTTTGTTTCCTTCTTTTAGGTAACTTTTTATTTACAGAGGGTCCTGCTGTAAAAATTTAACAAAGTACATTGTTGGTAATTGTAGATATAACCACTTTAAATATACAATATTAGAATAGGGGGTCCCAAGCAATGGCTGAACTCAGTTTTCGTACTATATCATCAGCTGAAAATGCATCGGTTTCATTTGCTTATATTCAGTCTGCTTATATTACCTGAAATAATAGGCAAATAAAATTAATTAAAGCAACATTTCTTGCTGACAGGGTGAGAAAGTTATCGGAACATATTTCACAATCTCTCTGTGATACCGTCAGCCGACACACATTTCAGAAAGCTGCGCTAAACTAAGTACAGAAATAAAGAGTGTCCTTTCGGAAATTAATTTAAATGACTTATTGAAGCAATCTTTGAAAAACCAAAGGATGTGAAAACTTTATTCCAGCTACAATCTTTCTTCCTCAAAGCAAAGTAGATTTTCCTTCATTATTGCAAGTAAAGTAGGTACATTATGCAAGTAAGTTTTGGGCAGGGCACATTGTAAAGCAGTTATTTATTTCCCTTACTGAATGTATTACCTTGCATAAATAGCCAAAATTGAAAAATTGAGAAGACTGACAGATGGTGAAGAAATGAAAAAGATAAATGTGTAACGAACCCAGCATAACTTTCCGACTGAGATTTCACAAAATAAAGCTCGATGTTAAAATTCCACGACTAAATTCTACAAACACGTGTTCTAACTCTGCCGTAATTCTCTTTCCTCAGCACTCCTCCCTAGACTCCCTAATCCATAAATCATGCTCCTCCACAAGTGGAACACCTAAATGCCTGAAATAGGCCTTTAGAGGTGACAGCAGAATATTGGTTCAGTAGCGTAATGACACAGCAAAAGACAAATTAACGACAAGAATCAATGATGGCGTCAGCCACTACAGACAGGGGGATTTCGACGGAACATACCATTTGGGATCACACCCTATAGCACAGGGTACCAAAAATGCAATTAAAATGTGACAAAACAACTATGAAAACAGCAATAAAATAATGAATTATACCTTGTCAGAAGTCTCCCACATCTTCAAACCTCATCTACGAATGTGGGTGAATTACAAAGGTGATCTTGGAAAAGACTGGGAGGAAAAGTCCCCCCCCCCGTCCCCTGTGATGTTACCTCTGACCAGAACCTGTTTTAGATTTTATAGTTTTTTCAACTTTTTCCATCAACACTATAACATGGCCTGGATTGGATGAAATGACTGGCACAGGAGATTGATTGGTGTGACACAAGAGGGTACTGTAAAATAGGCGTGCTCTTTGTGGATCTGATTTATTTTACTTTTCTCAACTATTCTGTGGAAAGTGATGGCTGCGCAAGAAAAAGTAAATGGAACTGACAGTCCTTTAATATATAGGGGAAGGTGGGGCTTGCTGTCACAGTGGTAAGTTGTCACAGACTGTTGTTTACCTGAGAATGGCTGGTAATTTGAAAAACGGTTGTTGGATGTTGAAGTGCTTCATGTAAGCATTCAGTTCACACCAGCCAGTATTTTGTTCTAAGGTCATGAGGACAGTTATGTAGTCAGCATCGAACTTTAAAGATTAAACTCGATTCGTGTACTCTTAGAAGAGGGTATACTTTCTGTTAATAGAACAGTTTCTTTTCTTATAGTTAGCATTAGCTCTGCTATGGTTATATCGATACTCGTTTCGGTTTTCAACTTGAGGGGAAATATGGACTTAGAAATTATCGGCTAGATGCGGCTAGTTGTCAGAAACAAATTTGTAACAGTTTGTGCTATAATTATAATTTAGGGGTCAGTTATTTATTACTCTGGGTATCCGGGTGGGCTAGACTTGGAGAGGGTATGAAAACATATCCAAGGGCACTTGGGGTATGGATGTTACTTTAAAAGTAGCAATGAAGAAATCTTCCCTGAAATCCTTACAGGGTAGATAGCAAGAGGGGTGTGAAACTTAATACGTATTTCTCAATAGGGTATGAAAACTTTTAGACAAAAATTTAAGGGGTATAAAACGTTTCGCCATTTTGTAAATTCTAGGCCGCCCCGGTACCCATAGTTACAAATGACTGACCCCTTAGTTTAGTAGGTTCTGTCTGCAAGTATTAGGAAATAATTTAGATATCTTTCATCACAGCCAGCTTACTCACCAGGTATGCCTTTGGAAGAAGCAATTCCAGGAACTAGCTCAGCACCCAGGGGGTACTCCCTACTTCTCTATACGGGGGTCCATGTCTATATTTGGGGTCTGGGATTTTACAAAAACAATCATATTTGGGTTCTATGAAGAACAGCTTTAATCTCATATCAAACTTATCAATAATCTGTTTTTCTTTTATAACTTCGTTGTCAATTCTAAGACCCCGAATATTAAATATGTCTTATGCTGTAATTCTCTAACTCCAAATATAGACTTTTTTAATGATGTGAAGTTGTGGTATTTAATGAAACTTTATGTAAGTAATAGTCCAAAATATATTACAATATTTAGGGCCTCAAAATCTTGAGACGCAACATTTGGGGTTCCTCTAAACTGTGACTTGATATTTGGGGGTCAGCTACAAATTGCTGACATAGACGACATAGTATAGAGAAGTATTGAGTGCCCCCCTGGGGCTCAGCATTGAGCTCTGATTAATTTGAGGGTATAAGATAGAATGATGTGCAGCTTTGAAAGAGCCTGAACCATGTTTTGTTTTGGCACATAATGCTAGATAATGCTTCTGCTGTGACATTTTTTAAGAATTCTTAGTTCTGACAACTTACCGTTTGACTTGAGACATTATGCACCATCTCTGGGGCATTTTGTCACTATCAAAAGGTAATATTACAGTCAAAACATGTGTTTATTGAGAATCGATAATCAAACCCTCATTGGAATCTTTGATAAAAGGGTAAATAAGGTACATTAAAACATTCAGTATGTAGCTTGATTCATGTATGTAAAAAGCTATGGATTGTTTAAGTAATATTTGCGGCAACACGCCCCACCGTCCCCTACTATGTACCAATGGAAAATAAAGCTCTTAATTCCTCTGAGTTCCTATCTTTCAATAAACATGAGATAGGACAAACTACGCAATTTCATGGAAAACCGAACTTTTCAAGCTGTGACGTCAAAACCTGTGACGCAACCTACGCCTGAATGTTCTTTGGATGCTATGCGGTGGCACTGGCGGTATTTCATAATACTCGCGGTCAGAGGTCGACGGCTGATAGTACAAGAGCAATTAAGGCTCCGTTGTATTTTAGAGCCTTGAAATGACCGTATGTTATTTCTACCAATACACTGTAGGAGACATTTAAGGCACTATCTGAAACAACGAGAAGAAAGAAATCAAGTGCAGTTTGGGGTGTTTGAATACTACAGAGGCTATAGAATTGATGGATTCAAAGATAGACATGGATAGCGAAGGACTTGCAGTGAAAAGGAAACGAGGTGAGTTTCTGATTATCATGAGAGCTAAGGTGATAAACCAAATAATGAAACTTGTTAAGTTGACACCTCCATCTTCATACAGAGCCTGATATAGCAGCGATGAATCTTAACAGACTATCACTCTGGTCTTACACTCAACAGCAGAGCACACGCTGATCGAAGCAAGAATTATTTGTCCCATCCCACTTGTTACATATTGAAAGAATAGTGCGCGTGTGATGTTGTGAAGTAGGTTCTGCTTTTGACTTTTGCGATTGTTAACTGTTATCTCTCTTGAGTGTGATACAGCACGTGCTTTCAACAACTTAACTAACTATCTCTACAAAGCAGTGGGAGCCATACCGAAAAGTAATCCTATGAGTATGAGAGCTTTTCAACGAATGAGAGTTATCGTGTATACTTCCAGGACAGAGAGGGATACCCTCCTGCATTCTCCGACTATACATGCATAGTTTTAAAACTGCCAGCTGTCTGTGTTATCAGAGAGTCGTCGAAGTCTAAGCGACATGCAGTGTGTGTAGAGACCTTGCACACATTGAGCAGGTTCGATGTATAACGGGATGCAAATGCACCGTCAACGTATAAGTATAAGAATGCGTACTCTCATCTCCATAATGGAAAATATGTTAGGTATTGGTATATTTCGAATCTATTTCGAATCTATTCTTTAACATAATAAAAGCTTTTTTCGTCCGACACTCATCGTCTATCCTCTGCTGTTGCTAAGTATTGTATGACCCATGCGTTACTGTTCACTTTTAGGGATTGTATTGTGTTCTCTATGTTTTCTGAAGACAACAGATTGTGCAAATATAACTAGTAAATGTGTAGCACGGCTAAAAACTGAATTTAAGTTTGTGAGATATTTGGTGATAATTGATCCCTTTATATACTTTTTCACGAGACTAATGTTGCATTCAGTGAATTAAACTTTTTTTACACGACCGTTGTTTTCGCCGGGTATTGAAACTTTCATAGCTTTTTCACAATTTCAGTACTGCACCCTTTTTAAGCCTTTTTTTAATGAGAATAACCAAGCGTTTGGTAACACTACATTGTTACAGAGACAGACAGACAAGCACTTTCATGAACATAATCATTTTCTTAAATAAATATTGGACTTTAAGAGTTATATCGCTGATCAATCTTCTTACGTTTCAAAAAGCCAGTACTGAACATTTTTAATTCGTTGAGTAGCTGAGTACTACTTTTTTATGAACGACTTGCTGTAGAAAAAATGCGTACGCTTGGGATGGCCTCCGTCTCAGTAAAGCTTGTAAACCATGCTATGCTAGCCTGGAATTTAGCAACTTTTAAGTAGCATATCAATCATTTATCACTAAACAATGTGCATGCGAGGTACACGTTAGCACCAACCCTAACCCTCACCTTTTGGGGTAAATGAGATAGCATATGAATGTACATATGAAGAGCTATCGAATGGTGTATAATTTAACCCCAACCCTAACTCTAACCCTCACCCTATGGGGTAGCATATGAATGTATAGATGGAGAGCTATCGAATGGTGTATAATATACGGGGGTAGCTCCCTGTAATCGATGAGAGGTGCGAAAGTATATTAGCGTCCGTTTGTTTATAAGAAACAAGTTTGTAAGAAGCATGAGGCTCAGATCAGCCAAAAATTAAGAAACATTTAATAAACACAGGCAGGATGAATTTCAAAAGTAAAGTTTTTATAAACTGGAAAAAAATACATATACCATCCCTTTTGCACGTGTTGCAAACTAAAACTTCTATTTCTCGTCTCACAGTTGCCTTGTTATAGGAAATTTCAAGAAACGTAAGACACACTTAGAAGCATTTAAGGCTGGATTTGAAAAACAATAAGAAACATCCAGTCTGAAGGAGAAAGTTTTTTCAAATCCTGTTAGTCTGGAAGGCATGTTAAGCTACCTGAAGAGGTCCAGGATGGCTAGAGGCAGTGCATCTATAGTGCTTGTTACTTCACGTTTTTGATCCACAATCAGGCGCCAAATTGCCAAATCTCGTATCATATCTTAAGCACTCTTGATCTACCCCTGCCAACATGAGATCCCAAATGTGCTCTACTCTTGTCTTGTTCTTGATTGTACCTCTGAGACTTATATATATATATATATATATATATATACATGTTTTTCATGAGAAAGGTTTTTTTCGTTCAGTGCTGAACTTTCCGTAGCTTTTTCTTGATTCCAGTACTAAAACGATCATAATACCATCTTAGGGAGAATGTGCGAGTTCACGGACATTACACTTTTACAAACACAATACTCAAACACATAGATTAACACAAGAAATTAGCGGAAATTATGTAACTTTCATTAATATTGGAATCTATTGGAATTTCAAAGGTATATGACTTGCTGACTTTCTTAGGTCTCAGAAAGCCTGTACGTAACCTCCTTAATTTTTTTAGCCTTTAATATTGTTGAATACTACTTTCATATAAAGCACTTCCTTAGAAAGCCGGTAATTAGGATTGCCACCCATTGCATATTCATCTCTTACTCTCTAACCTGAGAAATAGTTGACTATGCAGGCTAGAAAAGCAATTGTTACTTGATTAGCAGTTAGAAGATCACTTTTTGAGATATATAAAGTGAAGTCTATATTTCTTGCATTCACCCACAAAGCTAGGAGGCATCGGTGAACATTGCCTCCCAACTATGACATTTTGGCCCCCTTGCCCCCAAAAATTGTAGTATGAAGCTTTTTCTAAGAATTCTGAAAACTTACAAAAATTGATATACTGTGCATCTAGCTATTGCGGTGGCGGATGTATTATTGCCAAGTATAGAAACTTATCTGGGCCACGCCCTAGTCAACACAACAAACAGACACCACGAGTCACTTTTGCCGGACAATTCAGGGTCTGGTTGGGAAAATGTCCTCTTGGCTCAATTAGTAAGCGGGTGGGGGGGGGGGGGGGGGGTTGCAATAAGAATGTCCTGGTATGCATTTTTTACAAAAATAAATAGTACGTCTATTCCAAACTGGAGAGTAGGTGTGGACATTGGTTAGACTTTTCTCTATCTTAGGGGCTGTTTATTCGAGAAAACGTAGCCCCGTGACTTGTAGTATATGATCAGATGGTGTTTATATCAGAAAATCTTACCCCAGCAAACCAGGGCCTCGGAAGTAAGGAAACCAGATCCCAGTCTGCCGGGGCAGCTTTTTGCATATGCAAGCACTAGCCCTGTTTCCGAGCTAGTTTCTGCCTAACTGAGCATGCGTGGACACCATTCGATGTGTTGACTGCATTACTTGATCCAAAGTTAGCTCGGCAAATCGGGGCAGCTAGCTTCATTTAAACAGAGCGAAAATTCTGTCCCAGCAAAGCGGGCTATGTTTTTTCATAATAAATAGCCCCTTTGTGACTTCAAACAGCGATTAGCTCTTATTCATGACTTGCGAATAAATGCAAAATTATCTGGCGCTAGCTATTGGTTAATTGGGAGCTCTTGTTAGCCATAATTGTGTTAGGAGTTATTTATAGACTTATAACATAGCAAGTAATGATATTGGTTAGTAAATGGGCGGGACATTATACCGCTTTCCTCCTGAAAGACCCCATGGAAACAATAAATGTCCACACAATTTTCCCTTCATTGTGGCCATTAACTGACCAAGAAAATGATTATTCTATTATGAAGTTCTAGAAGTTTTTGGTAGTAAATAACGTATGCACCACCTTTGTCTATTCTACGTTAACTAGTGACAACACGTGTTTTTAATAAAAAAAGACCTGGCTCAAGGCCTAATAGTATAGTTTTGTAATTTTTGGCAACATGTTAGTTCTAAAGGTTTCTTAAAGGTTTGTCTGGTCAATGAAAAGTATTTCAGTAATGACATGAGCAAAACGGAAGACACTGTCTTTTGTAATGCCCATAAATCATACTGTAATGGAAAATTGTTAAATTCATGGAGAACAGGGGGGTTTCCGAAACTGAAAGATGGTGCAGAGTGTTCTAGGGGGTTTTCAAATCTTTCCTTCTAGTTATAAAAGTTTCTTGAATTTTATGTCTAGAATCAGATTTCTTGAAAACTCGTTTCTTATAAAAACGTGTACTGGAACATGATATTTTATGAAATTGTTTTATATCAGTTTCCTCATTCCATAAGGAAAGCTTTATTTTGATAGCCTGGGTTTGCCTTGCTATACAAAAGAACAGGAATTTTACAAATGCTTAAATTTTGACGGATGAGCTACATGGACGAGCTGTAGTCCATGACAATATCTTAGAATACAATCTCTTCCTCGTGGAAGACTTTGTGTGCACGAACACAGCCTCGCACATCACATTCATCCGTGGAGTAATGCGGCAGGAATTTACTAAACGGAGAAAGTTTTGCCAGTTGGCCTTGAGTTGGGTTTCTTATAAAACAACATGTAATTAAACTACACATTTTTTTCAAGAAAAAAGGTTATAAGAAACTGAGGCTCAAAAAGCTAGATTCTTAAGACAACGTTAAGAAAACCAGAAGGCTCAATTTCCAAAGTACATACTTTTTACTTGCCAGAAATGGATAGTAGCTCATCCTTCGCAAGCTCCTGTACATCGATCGAGACTTTTCTTTGATAATCTTGGATAGAAAAGATCAGTATAGATAAGATCATTATAAAAAGATCAGTATAAATGATGGTAAACTCTTTTAGCCAGTTTACTCTAGTAAAGGCTAAGAAAATTTTAAAATTATCTCAGCGTCAATTTCTGGAAAAGTTAAGAAAATTGAGACTCAAACAAAAGGGTTTTCTTATAAAAAAAACGTGTATGGGATTTTAGTCTGAATGACTCTGGCCATAACAACTTGCAATAGCGACTATCTAAAGACTATAGGTAATATAAGCAGCACACATTACGCAAAACCAGCATAATGATAGCAAGATGCAATGAAACTAGAACGTAACGGCATGAAAACATAACACACCAGAAGAGAAAATGCAATAAGCATAAAACAACACGTCATGAAGGAACAACAGGATGACCTATTGTATAGCAATAGAGATTGTGCAAGTTCATTGCAAATAGAAGGGGGCGCTCATGTGAAAAAACTTTTTCCGGGGGCGCTCTTCTGAGGCAATATGGCATTCTTACATTTCAGGGATTTTGAGTCGTGGTGTTCCTTCATGACTATATTCCTTTTTGAAAACCAGTGTGTACTGTGCTATGTATCCTTATTGGTTTGGTCTAAAATGAAGTTTAGTTGATTTCTTTTAGTTCTAGATGGTCTTGATTCGATTCGTAGGTATTGGAGCAAAGCTAGAGAGTCATCTCCGTAGCTTGCGTCGGCTTTGCGTACCAAGGCTGGCCTCATTTGCGATTCGTAAACGAGATCGCCAGTGCAGAAGACTTTAAGACCAAGTTTGACTTTTCCATCTCAAGCGACGTTTAACAGTAACAGTCACCTGTTCGTTTGCCTTGATTTTGTTCTAAGCCAAAAAAGCTCAGTAATTCGAATTTCACTGCAGTAATAGTATATCTCCCCGATATACTGAAAAATCGCGGAAAAATACCAGCGAAAAGGATACGAATATGTAGATGTGTTTTCGCTCATTTTAGCAAATATTAGCCAGGTGTTAAGTATTCTACAGCAATTAACAGCATATTTCGTTAGACTGTAGTTTCCTTAAGGTCTGCGTTCATATATGTCATTTCCCTATTGCTGTAATACCAGTTTACGCGCTATGACACAAACAGGAACTTTTGTTTCCCTTTGGTTAGACTTGTTTGTGAAAGGCACAACTACTTCCAATATTAAAGGTAAACAAATAAGAATTGCTAAGCTGTTGGTTTGTTCGGGGTTATTTGCAAATGTGTTGATGTGCAAAAGCAGCCCGTTGTATTCGCATTCGCATGAACAACAGCATGTTTGCTTTCTTTGTCGTTCGCATCCTTGTGGCTCAGGTCAAGTCTATGTGTTAATATGGATGGTATTCTCACAAATGTCATACATAAATATATTGGCTGTACAAATCATTTGACCTTAGCCCACGTAAATTGCTATGATTCATGGAGCACTTTGGCGTCAAGATACTGCTTTGACCTCTGATACACTGCTTGTTAGAACACCTTATGCCCAGTATGCCGTTTACATTCTTAATACAGACGAGACAGATGTAGTGCCTTTTACTGTACGAATATTTACTCCAGGTCCGCCGAGAGGGGGGCAGGAAGTCCTCGCTTCCCATACAAACTCTCGGCGGGCCAGGCTTTAGGGAGATGTCATGAAGTATCGGGGAGACCGGTGCAGAGGAAAATGAGCTGGGGTCTAAAATTTGGATTGATGTTGATACTGGGGTATGAAACGTACAGAAGCCTTAAAGAGGAGTGTGAAACAAACTTTCACGAAAAACCAGAAGTGGTAGAGTGGCAGGTACTTGGAGAATATAAACTGTAACTGAGATGTTTAATGATTTTACAACTTATATTCAGTCCTATTTGCATAGCTGGGATATTAAAATATTTCAGGGTTCACTGGGGAGAATATGAAATAGGAACCAGGCAAGCTTATCTGTACCATCTACTTCAGAGCCTCGTTTCAAAATCATGAGCGTATGCCATTTGGAACGCACTTCAAATCATGAGCGTTGTTTTTATAAAGAACCTAGGTGTTGAAGGTTAGAACATGTAAGGGACTCTTTTTACTACTAGCGACAAAATTCCTAAGGAAAATTTTAAGTTCAAAGTTGTTTTATCACCGCATCCAATCGAGAATTGAAAAATGAAGTGAAATTCGCATAAATTATGTGTAATCTTAGTAGCACGTGGTTTGTAACCGGGTTCCCTGTAATACCGTAAATCCTGTTATTAGCCCCCTGGAGGCTTATTTATTTTTGATGCATTTCGGTAGAGTGTATTCGAGGGGTGGGGGGGGATTACAAAGTTTCTTTGCACATGTTACATATAAAACTCATTTTCAAAACTCCTTTCTCTATTATATCTACGGAACAGTTTAAATCCAAGCATAAATATTGTCAAGGTCTTCACCCTCATATGGGTGGGACTTGATAGCAATTTGAAATTCTAGCATAGGGACTTATTCAGGGGGGGGCTGTTTCGAGGGAACAAGTCAAAGATTTACGGTATTTGCGGTATTGATAGTGCCCTGTCTTATCATAAAACACCTGCCATGTCTGTAGTACAGAATATGCGGGTAAAATGTAGGAGCTTATTAAGGAACTTTTAGTAACTACAGTAAATTGTAGTCAAAACAGATCAAAAACTAGGTAATTGTTATAACTGGGATATTGTGCAGGGTTCTAAAAAAACGTGAAACTTTATGTCTACACACACTCCAATCCCATAGCATTGGCTTTTTCTGTTCTTCTGGTTCATGACAGTGAATACTCAAACAGGACAAAGAAGTAGCACTTCTGAGCCAATCAGGGATGGCATCCGGGCCTATAGTGACCCGGGGACCTCACTTGAACTGCCCTCACATACCCCGGTAAAATGTAAAATGCTCCTTATACTTTTTCAGACTTTATTTTTGTTTCACCAAACTGAAGAAAGTACGGCCATGCCAGTGCAAAGGTAACAGCAGAAGGAAAAAGATCATCTGATGGTCTGACTTATTCTATAGCATATTTTATAGCTTGTATAAGCTGCAGGGAGGATTTTGATCAATTTGTCCGATGAACTTTGTCAGATCAAGTTTTTTAACGATCATCTGCTGACCTCTACAGATACTTAACCTAGCTGTTGTCTGTCCTCGCGTACTTACATCAGTTTTATCAGTGGAAAAGACCTACATTAGAAATTTGGTCATAAGATAGTTTGTCACATGACAAAAATTAACAAGATAATTTCACTTCGGTATGGCATCACTTGCTGTGACAACTGGGAGGAGCGTTGTTTGTATCTGGCGTCCTTGTAATTAGAGCTTGCTGGGTTTGATTGATGTGTTGGAGGCAATACCTGAACGATCGTATTAAATGAATTTCAAATGAACAATATCATCTTAGCCTCTATTGTGATGTGTTTACCTCTTCAGTTTCTTAACTTATCTTTAGTTTTGGTTAGGCACGCTTGGTCCCTTGCTTTTGGGCGCCTCCAGATACGATGTGCTGCAGTAGTGAGACTTCTTTAAAGTCTGGTTTCCATGTAACATTCCTCCACCGGCAACCCACCGGCGTTATTTTTGTTGTGGAGAAGTTAAAGAATTTCTCTTGCAGTCAGGGGCGTAAATAGCATACTTACTTTGGGGGGGGGGGTGTCAGAGACTTTTGCCCTGCGAAACTGGAAATTGCCCTGCAAAAAATGAGGTATATAACAAAACATAAGTGAAACAACAGCGTTGATAAATGTCAAAGTTTAATACTCTCTCTTATTTGCGTGATATCGCGTCTTAACCTGCGACCACGTTTTAACAACATTTATGCCCTGCAAAAGGATTCAATTGCCCTGCAAATTGTCTAGTTTTATCTGTTGGGGGTGTCACACCCCCCAAACCCCCCGGTATTTTCGCCCCTGCTTGCAGTGCCGGCGGGCAAACGGCGACCCACCGACGGCTCACCGGCGATGAATCGCTTGCAAATCTGGCTCGGAGAAGTTTTATTTTCGCGCGTGAATTTACTTAATTCAACATGACTGCGGTGAATCGACATTTTATTGTTTCGGTATCAACTTATTCTCCTGCTTACTTGCATTCGGAGACCACATCAACGAAATAAAGTGAAGAGAACACACAAATCTTGAACTAGAGATATATTTCGTCAGCGTGAACATGGTCAATTTCACACTCCTTTTTGGAACTGAGGGACGACAGAGAAATCATGTCGTCTACACGTTTTGTTTTATAAGAACCTAGCTCAAGGCCTAGTACTAAAAGTTTCTTAATTTTTGGCCACAGTTTAGTTCTAAAAGTTTCTTAAAAGTTTCTTAATTTTGTAAAAAAGATTGCATTGAAGACGATATAAAACACATGGATATAGCCAACTATTGGCCTGATAGCAAACAAAAGACGTTAGTGCGGCTCTAAATCAAAATCAACCTCATGTCAACATCGTTAATTTCGGTAAACTGTATATAATCTTCACTTTGGTCCTCGAAAAGGATACGGTATTGACTCAGTTTTGCGTTGAATTAGGTAGTGGTTCCAATATGCCATTTGTCACAAAAATGCGTATATCTTCCTCTCAACCAAAGGATCTTTCTCACATCTTTCTCAAACAATCTATTTTAATTGACACTTATTACATCCGTGGAGGAAATATATTTCACAAACCCCAAACTTTGAAATAGCACAGAAATTTCTAAAGTTTCTTAGCTCTTTCGTTGTAGTTCTAAAAGTTTCTTAATTTTTTGCGTGTCTAGTACTAGGTTGCTTATAAACTGGTTTCTTATAAAAAAAACGTGTACTGCTTCCATGCTTTTAATTTATGGACATTCCCATTGGAAAAATAAGATAAAGTATGACATATGGTTATTCGCCTACGTCCTTATTCCTAAACAAAATGGCGCGTTTGCGCTATAATCTGATTGGCTTTGAAAGGTCACATGAATCTGGTGATTCTGAAATGTGCTCTTGCCGTTGTAGCGGCCCTGCCGGGTCACCGCAACTATGCTTCCATCATCCATACAGATGTCTCACGGTCGCCGGCGCCGCAAGAGAAAGAAAATTTGAGCTGGATTCAACTTTTCATCCATGTCTGCGGTGGACCGCCGGTGGCTCGCTGTTAGTCAGAACAGAGTGTTTCCATTAAAAATGTTAATGTCGCCGGTAGGTGGCCGGTGGATGAGAATTGTAAAAATGAAGAGAAAATGAAAATACTCAGGTCCCTTAGCCTTAGCCAGTTCGCCCCCGCTCGTCCCCATGATTGGAAGTGAACAAAGTTGAAAAATGAATGTATCATAGCTGTATAATGTTGCTATTACACTGTCTGTGCAGCAGACTCGATGAGTAAGTAGCTAAACATCGAGCTAGTCTGTCATTATCACGACTGTACACAAAATGCGCGTGCGACATAATGTTTACATTTAGACTTCCTTTTAATATCATGGAGAAAATGATTTTTGGTAATAAGCTTCATATGCAACATGTGCCAAAAAAATTCATAGGCCCCCCTGGAATAAGTCCTCACATTGACTATGCCACCACCCTAAAAGTTTCAAAAATGAATAAGGGTAATTGAAAACCAATAAAAGTCTTGCCTAATTACAGGACAATTCGCCACTGCGACTCTCGCTGTAGATAGAGTATTCGGCAGAGCCTGAAAAAGATTTTCTTGACTATACCATTTATTTTCACTTTTAGTGCGAGTAAACCAATTTTCTGCAAAGTTGATTGATAAACACACGACTTTGTGATTTTTGGTACTCTCGCACTTGATATCTCAATCAGAAAGTCACGTGGACACACTTTTCAGTAGTTCAGTGATTTTAGCGTTGCATACTTTTACTATGGATCACTGCACAAAGCCATTTTATCACTGAAAAAATTGGTTTAGCACTGCAGATTAATTTTACGTATGTTCTTGACTGACATAAGAAATTACTTTCGAATTCATATTACCATTAATTTGGAGTTGTTAAGAGATAATGGAAAACAAGTGGTGAGTTAAGGACAATCTTACAGTTAGGAAAAGATAAGACCAGTGTTGAGATTCCTACTGATATTGTTAGTTGATCAAGAATTTACCGAATAGAAAGGGCCAATATCGGGAGTTTCACAAGGCTCAGTTCTTCGTCCACTTCTCTTCAATAACTATGTCAGTTACCCCATCGTTACGATGAGATCAGTGTTGTGATTCTATTGTGGTTTAGTGAGATTGCCACAACTTAATTGAAATGATGTCACACACTAAACTGCTTACCTAAACAGCAGGAGAGGTCCAGCCTATGAAGCGAGTATATCTCGTAGCGGCATTTTAACCTCCAAATACATTCAAAACAGCACACTACAATAATATGATATCAAATATTATGTCTAAAAAAGTATATTAAACAGATGTGACGAGAAATATTTAGCTGCGGTGCCAGGGGGTGCACTTATTATGTATACATGGTAGCATGTTAGATTTGGTTAGTAAACAGACGTAAAAGTAAAAGTTTTCATTGAAGAGGGCACAGCCCGTCTTAAATGGGACTGAATTCCCTAACCCCTTTATCTGCAAGTGTATAGACGACATTACCATGTATGAATATGGCCAGGATGTTGACCAGGTTGTATTGAGTATTGAGACTAGAGGGAGATATATCTGATGCTCTTGACTAGTTTAGAAAACAATTGGATGATAGAAAATGGAAGAAGCTCAGTCGGAAGATTTCTTGTGCTCATAGAAAAGGAATAGCGGACATTGGAAGGCATGGGAAGATATGGAAATGATAGTATAGTTTTTCGAGGCAGCATCTTATGGAACTATCTTCCGAATGTCAGTAAAAGCAAAACCTCTGTCTGCTCTTTTAAGAGAAGTATAAAAGGTTGGAGTGGAATGGAGAGGATTGCACCTGCAGAATCTGTAAATATTGAAGATGTTGTATTCATCGTGTAATTCTCATTCTCTCTTTTTTAAACAATTTCTCTGTAGTACTCATTTTGGTAACAGTTTCTTTGTATTTTAGAGTATGTTGCTGTAAATAGTTTGTCTTAATCAACCTCATGTCTAAAAGATATAAACCAACTTTAAGCAATATCATATTATTAAGTTTTTAAGCTACGCACTATAACTTTGATCTGGTACACTAGGAATTGACAAAGAAATAATGTTATGGTCTCAAAATTTATGCGGAGAATTCAGTGAAGTCTCAGTAGTTATACCTTACACTGATGAAAACAATTGAAGATCCAGGTTCATACATTTATAGTGTCAAGTTAATTGTTACCTTATCTGGATTTTCTGTGCTATAATCCACAATGTAGTAATAGGCCTTAGATAACTTTTTGTAAATCTACTCTTGGCTTAGACTAGTTTCTGAAAAAGATGGGTGACATATTGTTCAATCATACATTCTACATAAGCTGATGCTGACCTTCACTTACAGTATTCAGAAGATTAATAGCACGATGCAAGAGTGAAATTGCATAAGCGATAATTTGCTTTAGAAGTAAGATCTCTCGATCACGTTGTGTGTACAAAATCTAGGTTATTTTTATATTCACTTTTACTTAAAAAAATTGCACATCAGTTTTTGCGAATGATATGAATGTGGAAGGTCTTTGTTTGGAGATTTTGCAGAAGATGAAGAAAATATGCATCGGAGGAGAAATGTCTTGTTATTCCACATATGGAAATATATCACTTGACAATTGTAGATTAACAACGGTAGTTCATGAATGAATTCATTTCTAGTGGAAATCTAACGCTCACGCAGAATTTCCACTGCGTACACCGGGTCTGGATAAATTGCTCGGCAGTAGTGGAGCACAATAGAAAACTGTAAAAAAAATTTTCCAAGAAAACATCGAGCTCTTAGTTGAAGTAGGTTTGATTGTAAAATTCTTTTGTTTTACATCATAGTAATGGTACTTCTAGTATACCTTGTCTTTTCATAGCCTATAGCACCTCTGAGGAAAGCTGCACTGAGAGCAATAGTGAGGACTGTCATTATGAACCGGTGGTACGAAAGCCAAGAACTTTGTCAAAGTTTGATCGTGGTGAAGATGACGATGTTGATGAGGTTGAAAAAGGTGGCAGTGTTAGCAGCAGTTGCAGGCTTTACGAAGAAAGAGAGATGGATGATATTCATGTGACACTAGAATGCAAAGACCTATGGATGAAATTTCACGAGCTGGGAACAGAAATGATCATAACTAAGGCAGGAAGGTTAGCAATGTTTGTGATTCTCAACGCCTTGATTTTGCCACGTGGTGGTTTCTATAAACAGCACACTAAAATCATGTCCAATTTGAGCTGAAGAGATTGGGATAGTGGATACACATGAAATGCCAGTGGCTGTATTGATTTCTTTCAACACATTCTAGTATTACCCTTCAAGGACGACTGACACGTTCCAAGTTAATATTGAATTTGGAACAGTGGTAGGAATCCTGATTTCTTCTCCATACTCTAAACTCTCAGTGACGAGAGATTTTGTACTATTTTTACCTTAGTTGTGGTGTTATTTTGTTTTTGCGAGCCATTCTCATCTTTGCGATTTTCAGATATCAATTCACAAATTCCCAGTAATGCAAAGCCATTTCATCTGATTGAGTTGGCACACTGGATTGCGTTCATGTGAGAATTATTTATCATGGGCGGATCTTGCACAGTTTTTAGGGTGTCTAGAGGGAACTGCTTTAGAATGGGCCATTTTCAGTGCTTCAGCAGTGTCCTAAACCCAGGGAAATACATTTTACAATATAGGGAATGCATTTCAATGCCACTCAGCATTAACGACTACAGTATGGGTGCTGTTCATTGGCAATGCCAGCTTTTCCGAATGTAGATTGCTAGTGGTGAAAAAAGATCTTACGAGCTTGCAATTTTTCTAGTGTTTGAAGGTGTATTGCAGAACCAACATATCGTTTTATGGGATGGAGCAGTGATTTACCGTCTCAAAGGAGAATTTCTTGAGTGCCCACCTCCACCATTTCCCGGTAAATCCGCCCATGATATTTATCCCATCTAATGGGATCTCACCGACGTTGGAGTGGGATCTCATCTCTGTGGGCTGGCTTATATGAGTGGTTTACACGATTTTTATGATAAAAAGGCTTATAAGAAACCGAGGCTCTCAAGACAGAGACAAGAAGTCTCAAGACAAGAAATCTTAAGAAAATGTTAAGAATATCACATGGTTGAATTTCCAAAGATCATCTTTTTTACGTGCCAGAAATCATCATTAGCTCACTCTTTGCAAGCTCCTTTAGAAATATTGAAACCCTCTTTGATAATCTTGAATAGCAAAGATCAAACTTCTTAATATCAAATAATGGCGACCTCTTTTAGCCAATTTAGTCCAATAATATTAAAGAAAATCTTAAGAAAATCTCAGCCACAATCTAGGGAAAAGTTAAGAAAATGGAGGCTCAGACAAAAATTCGTTTTCTTATCAAAAACCGTGTATTCAAGCGATTATAGCAACTGGGTAAGCAGCTCACTCATATGGCTCTCATATGAACAGGCTGTTACTGGAATTCTCTTTCGCTGTTGTTATTCAGATTTAACCAGTATAATACCGTACTTTATTTCACTATATTCTTTTGAAGGCGCATGTTTCCAGTTGTGCGTGTACGTTTGTCTGGCCTTGATCCCGGTAGGCAATATCTAGTCGTGCTAGATGTTGAGCCTGTGGATGATATGAGATACAGATATGCATATCATAGGTCAAACTGGCTGGTTGCCGGCAAAGCAGACCCTCAGCCGACGAAGCGTTATTATCTTCATCCTGACTGTCCGTTTAGCGGGGAACAGTTGTTAAATCAAGTTGTTTCATTTGAGAAAGTCAAATTAACAAATAATGAGATGGATCACAGCTCTCACGTAAGGGATTTTAGAGCTCCTTTGTTAAGTATGGAATTTAGCTATTTTGTCTGACTTCGAAATGAAGAGCTTTCATGAAAGTCGGTAGTGTTGCACTCATTCTAGCAGCCGATGCTTATCTCAGAGTGGGCTTTATTTCAGCAAGTACGAAATAAACCGTTGTGTTTCACATCCTTAGAGCAGAATTGCTAGGATGACGAATTGTGAATTTTACTTCTATATTCGACAAATTATTTTATTTAGAGTGTAATTTGGAGATACAGAGCAGTTTATAATTCCAATGATAGTACCTTTAATTCAACTGTTAAGGCATATCTTTTTAATGCATTTCATTGTTGATCCATTATATCCATTGCCTATTTTTTCAATATTACTACTCATTTATGAATAAAAATATTTTTTCTCCCCTAGATCATATTGAATTCAATGCACAAATACTTACCAAGAGTTCACATAATAAAAAAACCAGACCAATGGGACGGAACTTGTGACAAAATGATATCAGCTCATAAATACACGAGGACTTTTTCGTTTCAAGAAACTGTCTTTATTGCCGTGACTGCATATCAAAATCAGCTGGTAAGACTTTGTTTCCTATTTTTCAACTAGTCCAATTGTAAGGCCACCTAAGAATGAAAGGATGCTTCAGTTTCATTGCCTGATGTTTCAAACTTTTGACTTTATTACAGCAAAAGGTTTATACTCAGCAATTGGTTTCTTTTACATGAATACCAGTTTCCAGTGAAACTCTCCTTATACTGAGGTGTTTTTTGCAGATAACGAAATTGAAGATAAACAGCAACCCATTCGCAAAAGGATTTAGAGACTCATCAAGGTTTGTTTCCATTGAGAGATGAGTAATTCTGTATCAAAAACTGCTGTAAAGAACTGTTACCTTGCAGACAAGGACAAACAAAACAGTTCTTGAGGGCACCGTCGAAGGGAATCATGAAATTCTCTCTTACAACATGATATGGATGCTTTAAATCAGAAACAATTTTCAGAGGCTTCTTTCTCTGAGCCCTGATGAAGTGCATTCAGAACCTTACCAGATAATATGACTTTTTGCTATCAATATATTTGTGCCTCATTCACCACTCACAGCTTTCTTCACTGTGAAATCGTTTGCAAAATATTCCTTGAATCTCTTCCTTGTTAGAATGGGCCTCCATTTTAAATATATATAGAATGATTAAATGTTCCTTTGTAGGCCGCAGAAAGTATCTTCTTATATGAGTTGTCGATGCGGCTCCGCAAGTCCGTTTAGTTGTCCACACAGCAGGAGTTATGCCGGCCAAGAAGACAAGGAGCCATATTCAACGTATCCTTTGATCACACAAGGACAGGCAACAATAGGTACATCTTTCATTGTTGATTGCTTCATAGTATCACAAATAGAGTATTTCATTAAGTCTTTTCTAGACTTTATTTAGGAGATACGCGATAGTTACACATCTTTATTGTAATTGGGAATATGTGGGATATCAGTTTCTTTTCCCAGAAGACGTTGCAGTGAAACAATCGATTACTCTGCTGTTCAAAACTTGATGGATTTATTTGGCGTTTGAATAGTGAAAAATGCGAGCTCAATTCTTTCTGTTATATGTTAGCATAGTTAGGACAGTTACACCATTGCCCAGTCCTCATGATGTGTTGCACGATACTTCATTATTACATAGCACTATATGAACATTTAGCATGAAGGTTCGAGTCATCTTTCACGGCCTAGTCCTGATTTCACTAGATGGTCTATTTATTTTTACATAGCACTGTATCACTATCTAAATTGAGACTTCATATTTTCATTTAGCTACGTCAATTTAACATGAAACTTGACGTTATTTTTGTCTCAGATATGATGCTAAAAGCTGGCCAATACCCACCATTATCTCCTGATGCAGTTGGCATACCTCCGTACTCGCCATTTTTACCCCCAGCAACACAGCAAGCGTTTGACTATGCCTATCACAAATCTTTTCCTCATCCAAACATTGAATGGCATCCTTATGCCCAACAACAACAGCAACAGCAAGGAGCTCCAACATCAGGGCTCGACTCGTATAGCACGGCATCGTCAGGGTCGTCATACTTTTCGGCTGTTTCAAATATGTGGACAGGTTCAAATGGACCAAGCAGCAGTCATTATTCTGGAAGATACCATGTCAAATAGCATTTTATTTTACAAACAAGCTGTATAATTAGGTTCAATTTGAATAATGTAAATTTTGAATACATAGAGGAAATATTATGAAAAGATTTTTATATGAATTTTAATGTAGTAGAATTCCCGCCCTAAATCCAGAGTCCTGGAGTATGTATCATGGTGTTTAACGTCACTGCTGACGACTTTCCAGTTATTATCTTTGCTAAGCAGCCCCTATCAGTTTGAATAGGATAACTATGAACGGATGAGTAAGCTCTTGTAGGCCATTTGGTTTCTAGAACCTACTTGAGTATACAATAATTATTGCGTTTAATTTTGCATCAGACACGAACAGGTATATACCTTCATGGCCGTACCAGCACAAGGAGACAATAGATAAGTACTGCGCATCATTCACAACTGTAGGCTTCCCGTCCATACCCAAAGCTATCATCCTGATTCTATGGCAAGGACGGCGATTGGTCTAGTTCCGATGATGTTTTGATGGTAAGATGATAAGGCTAGAAATCAGAATTTGCCAAGTAATAAATAGACAGATTCTGCCTATGATAAAAGCAGATGTGGTAGCTGTATAGGTATTTAGAGTTTTGCTGAGTAAACCAAACAGTTACAAGATTGATACCACTTAGGTTTCCTTGTAGATGGTGCTCCTCTTTCAACTTAAATAGAGGCCTTCCCGGCTAGCTTCTCATTACTTAAATAGAAAAGGATAGTGGGAGGATCTATGTTTCAACATTAACACAGAGATTACCACATAAGAAGCAAAAATATTGAGGAGATACTGGCCAAATGGACTGAATAAATTTCTACATAAGATTATCTGTATTTTGTTTAAGAATTTTGATAAAAAAGCTAACGTCTTAAAATAAAGGCAATGAAGATTCAGTTTTTACTTCTTATGCAGCCTTTCATGGGCCAGTCAAGAGCCAAAGGGTCACATGTGGCCCGTAGACCGGGCAATGCCCAGGTCTGCCATTACGTAATTAAATATTTTAGTACTAACTAAATAGTTTTCCAGATAGTTGCACGGGTCTGAATTGGTGCAAGGGAAGGATAGAACTGTTTAAGACGGCATTTTGCTGCAATGTTTAATTTTTAATGGTTGTTAGATATGCATAGATAGAGAGTATGATTATATCTGTACACTGCTGGAGAGGTCTTCTTCGAAATACGAATCGTATAGTATAAGTAGATAAACATAGAGTAGACGTATACTAGTAGGACCAATATTGCCAATGCATTTTATTTTTACACAGGTGCGAACTCTGGGGCTGTTTGTGTCGATATGACATGACACTCGATAGATTTATCATATTGCGTACAAAAATTGTTCGTTCGATTATTCCTCGTAGCAATATAGACATTACAATTTTACAGATGAAGCCTTCAGTGCAAATTTTGGCTATTGACAGGCCCATTTTCGTCATCCCTACATCCATTTGCTAGCAACATGGAACATTGTCTCAATCTGCAATTTATAGTGTGTTTTGAGCATCTTTGGAATACTGCCTCATTGATGTGAATTTGCGTCAAGACTCGAATTTCCTGTTACCACATAAGAATGATTTTGGCAAGTAGAAAAATGAGTTCGTTTCTATCTAGTGTTTAATTTTAATTTGACATAGAGAAGTATTTACCGTTTTTGGTAAATGGTTGTACGTATCTGAAAGAAGTGTTCTTTTATTTTACTACTATCCTAATGCAAATGACACCACTACTCAAAAAGGGAAATGAAGCTCAGCCCCTGTTTGTGACCTGTATCTTGGTGTCCCCCTCTTCTACAGCCGTGGCTGATTTTGATACAATTTAAAGCAAATCTATATGGTGCTCATGTGTTAACAGCATTCGTTTAAAACTAGCGGGAGAGAAAAATAATGTTTATTTGAGAGAAGAGAATGTCTAGTCATAAACTGAACTTGATTTTCATACCGCAATACGCGATGGCGGGCACATCCCAGGCCATTTTATCGGTGGTGAAACTGGGGTGCGTATGCAGGTAGTTAAAGGTGCAATTTTTGTATAGCAAAGGCGCAATTATCATTACTATTAGTGATGTAGCAGATATGTTGTTTTTAGGTGAGAAATGAGTCCTCTATCAAATCATTTAGGGAGTGCTTACGAGGATTATGAAAAAAGTTGAAAAGTGAATAGCATTTTTGTCTTGCAGGATTCACTATCGCACCGAAAAGCGAAAGAATCCTATACCTGCTAGGCTACTGGACTTCTCAAATGTATTCGGTGTCATATGGGCCCCATTGCTTAGCGCAAGTATTCGAGCATTATTCACAGCTTTGTCAGGATGTGGGGAAAATACTGAAATGAAAGCAAGAACTATTTCTAAAATTTTTCACAGGAGGGGCTCTCTAGATGCAACGTCAGAAAGGGCAGGACTTTGTTGTAACCACGCCCATTAATCAAAGTACAGTTACGATAGTTTAGCTTAATCCACACAGTGTGCACAGTGTAGTCTTCCATTTTGCAACCTTGAAGGACACATGTAAAGTTATTTATGCTTCTTTTAATGACATTTTTGAGCCAAGGTATTCAATCATAAGCACAAGGGGCATCAGAAAATAGGACTGGTGACAGACAGCCTATAACATGAGGAACTGTCCTTGGAAGAAGAAAAAACAAATGAAGTGCACTGAATATCAAAATCTTCTAAAATAACACGTTTTGAACTCGTAATACACAAAAGGGAAGCTTTTTAAGGCAAAATCAATGCAACCTCTCTTTAACGTTAGGGAGGTTGGGCCAACCTCAAATGACCTTCGCTATTAACATGGATGACTCTGCACCCATAGAAATCATCCCCGAATGAAAATGCAAGAAATTAACTGAATCAAGTAGGGCTCGAACTTGCGACCCTCATCTTTGTACGCTGGTGATTAGTTGTAGAGCAATATCACTGCATGGATTTACAATTATATTTCTATACCAATACCTTTTCAGCATAGTCCATAAATATTACTGTGAAATATAGATAAATCAACTGCTAGTCTTCCAAGGCTTCATGCAACGGGAGAAAATGCTAACTTAACGGAATTCTTTTAATTTTCTTTTGAGCGTATGTATTGCCGGGCTATTATTCTAATGTGCACTGGGCTGTCATTCCATATTTCTGGACCAGAATGGAAAATGTTTCTTATAGAGAATTTTAGGTCCTTTCATTGCTTTTAGCATAATTGTGGCCAAAAACTGCCATTCAGCATAAAAATCTGCCATTCAGCGCAATTCTGTCAGAATCTTATTACCTTGTTATCAAAGTTATTGTGAGGCGACAATGTCCTTAATTAAATGTGTATCCAAACTGATTTGATTGGTAACTTTCCTAGCTGGAAAAGATGATTTTCTGTAATAGCTCCTTGAGTGAAAATGTACTCTACATACAAATAGAATGTTTTTCCTTACGATATTCCTTAGTTTAAGTAATCCATTAAGTTTAATCCTTTAAGTAACATAAAAGAATATGATAAAACAGGCATATCCAATTTTTAAGAGCGGAATCGAGTGGTTGTTGGGTACAAGTATACAAAAATGGCTTGATATAGAACTATGAAAAGTGCATACACTGCACACAATGGATGTGTGAAATTATGCCAAAATAGCGCGTCAGAACTAATATGAGAAATACGGTCGACATCAGAGCGGTCTGTCAACGTCTTCTAGTGCTGATAGAAAGGGATAAGATTCTTAGAAAACTGGTAATATGATGCTAACTCTTCGTCGACTGTTCAAACTCAGTTCATAAAAGTTCCATTGTAACACTATATGGTTCCTTTCATGTTTGTGCTCTACTTTTTATGCATCTTGTTTGCATATTGTACATTGGCCTATTAACGTGCTGGCTTGAATTAGTGTGCTAGCTATGTAAGTAACCAACAGTAAATAAATTAGAAATGATAATACTAATAATAACAATACTAACTTCTCCAAAATCCTTTTGCCTTTACATAGTAATAGTACATCAAAATTAGTGTTGTTTTTTGCTATTCTGGGCATGTCCTAGTCATGTTTTCAAATGGCATAGCTTCAGTTTGATATTTAACAATATTTAGCCAATCCCGGCATAATTTTAAGACACAATTTTTAGCATAGTTACCAAGATGAGATCTGGTCTGGCAGTTTAGGATTCCCAGATCTAATCCATTTCTTGTTGGAATGTCTCATGCAAAGCAAAAATACCAGTAAATCATTTCTCTCTCGGGAACTGAAACGGTTGGGATGATATATTTCTTCGGAAGATTTACCTTTCCTCCGAATTCGATATTTGAAACATGTCTAAGACTAGGAGTTTGCCCATAAGTATGGAAAGAGCTAACATCGGCGCAGTTTACTAAAGAAGCAGTAAGAAATTTGTGTAGAACTATCGTCCTGTCTACCTCCTTCCAATTCTTTTAAAAATATCTGAGAAGTGATTGCTTGATTACTTTTACAGATATCTTTTCTTTAATTAACTGTTATTTCTCAACCAATGTGAACCTCATCAGTTCATTCTGTGTTGTTGCATTCTGCTGCAACCTTCCTTTCCGTGTACGGTTTATCTACAATCACTGCCAAAAGTCCTTGGAACACCCTTTGACCGCAGCATTTTATGTGACAATTATGAGATTCCGGTGAAGCACAACGGATTACGCCCCCCCCTACCCCCCAGAACAATGTTGAATTAACGGTTGGGTTAGCTGACAGTTGTGTGAATGCAATTTGACTTACTTACTGTGTATAAAACCTGTATAAATCAACATTGTTTTCAAGGGGAGAGGGGAACGCTCACCAGCCAGATCAAAAAATACAGTAAGTGTTCCAAGACTTTTGGCATTGATTGTCTGAGGAAAATCTGTAAAACGTTGAGGTGTACAGGAAATAGTTGGTGGGGGGTGGGGGTTTTCCATAGTGCTGAGTTCAATGGTGCCATCTAAAATTACATATATTGGGGGGAAGGTGTAGAATTAAAGGGGTTCATAGAGTTCTACCTCATGAGTTGCTAATTTAGGTGTATTATTCTTATAGTCGCAGTTGTCTCTTAGTCACAAATAATTGTCTTTCTTTGTCCCCGTTCTTGTCAGTATCGAACACTCGTGCAATAAAAACAAGTGATTAATACATAGTAAACACATACTGGCAGCAGGAAACTCTTCAATACATGACAAATTTTACTCATATGGCATACAGTTTCTATTCAAACCCACTAATTTCCTGTCCGTGCAATATGGCGAATGGAAAAGTCTAAGTGGTAAAAAGGGGAATCTAAGGAAAGGTGTCATATATCTAATACTCATCTACGCCACGCATCAGAATAACTGAGACAAAATGGTATTTCACGTAAGAATTAGTGCCAAAGCCAGAGCGTATATCTGCTACCTTCGACGAGAGTCCTCCTTGTCGTACAGGGAGATTGCTCGACGCTGTAGTATCTCACCATCAAGTGCTGTGAGGATATGTCGGGAGGGCTTGTCTAGCCAAAGTACGAAGAAGAGAACGGGTCGACCAACATTGATGACGAAGAAAGTCAAGGGCAGATTTATTCGAACTTTCCGCAAAATGAGAGATGAGAACCCGAACGTCAGAATCGTTGACGTCGCAAAAGAGTGTGAAATCACAAGCATCAGCTACAGAACTCTTGTACGTACATTAAATGATGCTGGGTATCATTTTTTGAGATCCAGAAGAAAAGGTATACTTTCATCAGATGACAGGCAACGCAGAGTGCGGTATGCAAAAACAGCTCTGAAAAACTATAACACACACTTTTGGACAGACGAGGTTCTTCTGTATTTGGACGGTGTCTCTTTTAGGCACAATCAAAAGCCATATGAAGATGCGTTATGTGCTGGTGGAAAAGTCTGGAGGAAAAGCAATGAAGGGCTGAAATATACGAGCAAAGGATCGAAAAATTTACCAGGGGGACGTTCGTTGCATCTTTTGGTGGGCATCTCACATTCAACAGGAGTGGTTCTTGCTGAAGAATATGAGAAGATGAACGGACCTTGGTTTGCCAAATTTGTGCAAGGAACTCTACAAAAGGTCTTAATGGATTGTGCAGTGCTAAAAGGCAAGGAGAAATTACTGCTTGTTATGGATAATGACCCAAGCCAAAGAAGTATGGTAGCGAAAGATGCCTTGCAGGAAATTGGTGCTGAACTTGTAGAAATACCAGCTAGATCACCAGACCTAAATCCCATAGAAAATATTTTTCATAATATTAAGCGTAGTCTTAGGGAGGATGCATTGAAGCGAAAAATTATCAGGGAGGACTTTGAATCATTTAAACAAAGGGTCTTGAGTACACTTCTCCAGTATGATGCATCTATTATTGACCGCACTGTAGAGACAATGACCCTTCGTCTACAGAGAATTGTAAAGTCTGGTGGATATAGAACTAAATACTGAATTCATTCAAATTACTTGCAATATTATATCTTACAGCTTGTTCATTAGTATTTAAACCATATGAATTATGCAGTATTACAGCGAATTTTCCCTTGTCTATGGTCTCCCAAGGTGTCCTCAACAAGGTGTCCTCAATGAATACCAGTCGCCCTTTGACTTGTATAAGGAGACGATGGAATTATGTAGATAAGTGAAAAATTTTCCTCTAATATGGCCTTAAACGACCCAATGCCACACTTTTGCTTAAAAAAACTGCGGCCCTATACCTATAAAGCATTAAACTCAATTCAGCCCAAAGTCGCATTGAATTGGATTCCGTCTCCAATGGTATATTCCAACGGTTTACCATCACGGTTTACCATTCTAGTTTTCCTTATAAAATACGAATGAATTCTTCGATATTGCTGCAAGTTTGGAAAAAGTGGTACATGAACACAAACTACAGCTGTCTATATTTGTGAATAAATCTGCTCTAGATTTTCTGAGAAAAACGAGAAAAACTGCACGGTTTACCATTTTTTGAAATCTGACTTTGATCCTATTCATGTTTATCTGCGTAAAATGGTAAACCGTGGCTATTTCCCAGATTTCACTAAGGTACGAGTAATAGACATGTATTTTCGCGTCATCTCATGAAGGTACATATCGATGTACCACTTTTAGCATTGTCCGTTCTTGGGTACCTACTAACAGTAAAGGATAGAAGGGAAAATAGAAATGGTAAACCGTGGCCAAATTGCACTTTCGCTACCATTACAATGACACCGTAGCTTGTCAACGCTACGGAGGAACAATAGTGTTTACAAAAGTGACGTGCCTATGCCCACTATTGCAACAACATCTTTGTGAAACAATGACCGCATGGGGAGGCATTTTCTGCTCCTGTTGCTGGAACTACTATTTGAAATAGAAGAAGCCCCATCGTACCTGCATCGTTTCAATGTCACAATCTTGTATAACAGAGGCTTTTACGAAAGAGATTGGTGCTTCTGCAGGGGCAAAAAGTGGTGTATCGCTCGAAGATTCGACGTCTTTGCTGTAGTTCGTTTTTGGTGCAGCGAAGTGCACTGAATGGCATTCCAGTAGCAGTGTTCTGTTTTTATAGCATACAACCTACTCTTCAATCCATACCAGAAAATTTGACATAGAACGTGATGTTCTGTTACAACATTTATAGTTTTTCTCTCACAGTGAAAATGCTACCATTTCACGTACCCCACCATGGCTCCTGCCAAAACCAATAGAGATATCGATTTGGAAATATTTCCATTGAAATCAGGACCATGGAAAACCCTATGATACATATATATTTTATTGTCATACTATTGCATGGGCAGTATCTGTCTCAGACAATCACTGCCAAAAGTCCTTGGAACACCCTTTGACCGCAGCATTTTATGTGACAATTATGAGATTCCGGTGAAGCACAACGGATTACGCCCCCCCTACCCCCCAGAACAATGTTGAATTAACGGTTGGGTTAGCTGACAGTTGTGTGAATGCAATTTGACTTACTTACTGTGTATAAAACCTGTATAAATCAACATTGTTTTCAAGGGGAGAGGGGAACGCTCACCAGCCAGATCAAAAAATACAGTAAGTGTTCCAAGACTTTTGGCATTGATTGTCTGAGGAAAATCTGTAAAACGTTGAGGTGTACAGGAAATAGTTGGTGGGGGGTGGGGGTTTTCCATAGTGCTGAGTTCAATGGTGCCATCTAAAATTACATATATTGGGGGGAAGGTGTAGAATTAAAGGGGTTCATAGAGTTCTACCTCATGAGTTGCTAATTTAGGTGTATTATTCTTATAGTCGCAGTTGTCTCTTAGTCACAAATAATTGTCTTTCTTTGTCCCCGTTCTTGTCAGTATCGAACACTCGTGCAATAAAAACAAGTGATTAATACATAGTAAACACATACTGGCAGCAGGAAACTCTTCAATACATGACAAATTTTACTCATATGGCATACAGTTTCTATTCAAACCCACTAATTTCCTGTCCGTGCAATATGGCGAATGGAAAAGTCTAAGTGGTAAAAAGGGGAATCTAAGGAAAGGTGTCATATATCTAATACTCATCTACGCCACGCATCAGAATAACTGAGACAAAATGGTATTTCACGTAAGAATTAGTGCCAAAGCCAGAGCGTATATCTGCTACCTTCGACGAGAGTCCTCCTTGTCGTACAGGGAGATTGCTCGACGCTGTAGTATCTCACCATCAAGTGCTGTGAGGATATGTCGGGAGGGCTTGTCTAGCCAAAGTACGAAGAAGAGAACGGGTCGACCAACATTGATGACGAAGAAAGTCAAGGGCAGATTTATTCGAACTTTCCGCAAAATGAGAGATGAGAACCCGAACGTCAGAATCGTTGACGTCGCAAAAGAGTGTGAAATCACAAGCATCAGCTACAGAACTCTTGTACGTACATTAAATGATGCTGGGTATCATTTTTTGAGATCCAGAAGAAAAGGTATACTTTCATCAGATGACAGGCAACGCAGAGTGCGGTATGCAAAAACAGCTCTGAAAAACTATAACACACACTTTTGGACAGACGAGGTTCTTCTGTATTTGGACGGTGTCTCTTTTAGGCACAATCAAAAGCCATATGAAGATGCGTTATGTGCTGGTGGAAAAGTCTGGAGGAAAAGCAATGAAGGGCTGAAATATACGAGCAAAGGATCGAAAAATTTACCAGGGGGACGTTCGTTGCATCTTTTGGTGGGCATCTCACATTCAACAGGAGTGGTTCTTGCTGAAGAATATGAGAAGATGAACGGACCTTGGTTTGCCAAATTTGTGCAAGGAACTCTACAAAAGGTCTTAATGGATTGTGCAGTGCTAAAAGGCAAGGAGAAATTACTGCTTGTTATGGATAATGACCCAAGCCAAAGAAGTATGGTAGCGAAAGATGCCTTGCAGGAAATTGGTGCTGAACTTGTAGAAATACCAGCTAGATCACCAGACCTAAATCCCATAGAAAATATTTTTCATAATATTAAGCGTAGTCTTAGGGAGGATGCATTGAAGCGAAAAATTATCAGGGAGGACTTTGAATCATTTAAACAAAGGGTCTTGAGTACACTTCTCCAGTATGATGCATCTATTATTGACCGCACTGTAGAGACAATGACCCTTCGTCTACAGAGAATTGTAAAGTCTGGTGGATATAGAACTAAATACTGAATTCATTCAAATTACTTGCAATATTATATCTTACAGCTTGTTCATTAGTATTTAAACCATATGAATTATGCAGTATTACAGCGAATTTTCCCTTGTCTATGGTCTCCCAAGGTGTCCTCAACAAGGTGTCCTCAATGAATACCAGTCGCCCTTTGACTTGTATAAGGAGACGATGGAATTATGTAGATAAGTGAAAAATTTTCCTCTAATATGGCCTTAAACGACCCAATGCCACACTTTTGCTTAAAAAAACTGCGGCCCTATACCTATAAAGCATTAAACTCAATTCAGCCCAAAGTCGCATTGAATTGGATTCCGTCTCCAATGGTATATTCCAACGGTTTACCATCACGGTTTACCATTCTAGTTTTCCTTATAAAATACGAATGAATTCTTCGATATTGCTGCAAGTTTGGAAAAAGTGGTACATGAACACAAACTACAGCTGTCTATATTTGTGAATAAATCTGCTCTAGATTTTCTGAGAAAAACGAGAAAAACTGCACGGTTTACCATTTTTTGAAATCTGACTTTGATCCTATTCATGTTTATCTGCGTAAAATGGTAAACCGTGGCTATTTCCCAGATTTCACTAAGGTACGAGTAATAGACATGTATTTTCGCGTCATCTCATGAAGGTACATATCGATGTACCACTTTTAGCATTGTCCGTTCTTGGGTACCTACTAACAGTAAAGGATAGAAGGGAAAATAGAAATGGTAAACCGTGGCCAAATTGCACTTTCGCTACCATTACAATGACACCGTAGCTTGTCAACGCTACGGAGGAACAATAGTGTTTACAAAAGTGACGTGCCTATGCCCACTATTGCAACAACATCTTTGTGAAACAATGACCGCATGGGGAGGCATTTTCTGCTCCTGTTGCTGGAACTACTATTTGAAATAGAAGAAGCCCCATCGTACCTGCATCGTTTCAATGTCACAATCTTGTATAACAGAGGCTTTTACGAAAGAGATTGGTGCTTCTGCAGGGGCAAAAAGTGGTGTATCGCTCGAAGATTCGACGTCTTTGCTGTAGTTCGTTTTTGGTGCAGCGAAGTGCACTGAATGGCATTCCAGTAGCAGTGTTCTGTTTTTATAGCATACAACCTACTCTTCAATCCATACCAGAAAATTTGACATAGAACGTGATGTTCTGTTACAACATTTATAGTTTTTCTCTCACAGTGAAAATGCTACCATTTCACGTACCCCACCATGGCTCCTGCCAAAACCAATAGAGATATCGATTTGGAAATATTTCCATTGAAATCAGGACCATGGAAAACCCTATGATACATATATATTTTATTGTCATACTATTGCATGGGCAGTATCTGTCTCAGACAATCACTGCCAAAAGTCCTTGGAACACCCTTTGACCGCAGCATTTTATGTGACAATTATGAGATTCCGGTGAAGCACAACGGATTACGCCCCCCCTACCCCCCAGAACAATGTTGAATTAACGGTTGGGTTAGCTGACAGTTGTGTGAATGCAATTTGACTTACTTACTGTGTATAAAACCTGTATAAATCAACATTGTTTTCAAGGGGAGAGGGGAACGCTCACCAGCCAGATCAAAAAATACAGTAAGTGTTCCAAGACTTTTGGCATTGATTGTCTGAGGAAAATCTGTAAAACGTTGAGGTGTACAGGAAATAGTTGGTGGGGGGTGGGGGTTTTCCATAGTGCTGAGTTCAATGGTGCCATCTAAAATTACATATATTGGGGGGAAGGTGTAGAATTAAAGGGGTTCATAGAGTTCTACCTCATGAGTTGCTAATTTAGGTGTATTATTCTTATAGTCGCAGTTGTCTCTTAGTCACAAATAATTGTCTTTCTTTGTCCCCGTTCTTGTCAGTATCGAACACTCGTGCAATAAAAACAAGTGATTAATACATAGTAAACACATACTGGCAGCAGGAAACTCTTCAATACATGACAAATTTTACTCATATGGCATACAGTTTCTATTCAAACCCACTAATTTCCTGTCCGTGCAATATGGCGAATGGAAAAGTCTAAGTGGTAAAAAGGGGAATCTAAGGAAAGGTGTCATATATCTAATACTCATCTACGCCACGCATCAGAATAACTGAGACAAAATGGTATTTCACGTAAGAATTAGTGCCAAAGCCAGAGCGTATATCTGCTACCTTCGACGAGAGTCCTCCTTGTCGTACAGGGAGATTGCTCGACGCTGTAGTATCTCACCATCAAGTGCTGTGAGGATATGTCGGGAGGGCTTGTCTAGCCAAAGTACGAAGAAGAGAACGGGTCGACCAACATTGATGACGAAGAAAGTCAAGGGCAGATTTATTCGAACTTTCCGCAAAATGAGAGATGAGAACCCGAACGTCAGAATCGTTGACGTCGCAAAAGAGTGTGAAATCACAAGCATCAGCTACAGAACTCTTGTACGTACATTAAATGATGCTGGGTATCATTTTTTGAGATCCAGAAGAAAAGGTATACTTTCATCAGATGACAGGCAACGCAGAGTGCGGTATGCAAAAACAGCTCTGAAAAACTATAACACACACTTTTGGACAGACGAGGTTCTTCTGTATTTGGACGGTGTCTCTTTTAGGCACAATCAAAAGCCATATGAAGATGCGTTATGTGCTGGTGGAAAAGTCTGGAGGAAAAGCAATGAAGGGCTGAAATATACGAGCAAAGGATCGAAAAATTTACCAGGGGGACGTTCGTTGCATCTTTTGGTGGGCATCTCACATTCAACAGGAGTGGTTCTTGCTGAAGAATATGAGAAGATGAACGGACCTTGGTTTGCCAAATTTGTGCAAGGAACTCTACAAAAGGTCTTAATGGATTGTGCAGTGCTAAAAGGCAAGGAGAAATTACTGCTTGTTATGGATAATGACCCAAGCCAAAGAAGTATGGTAGCGAAAGATGCCTTGCAGGAAATTGGTGCTGAACTTGTAGAAATACCAGCTAGATCACCAGACCTAAATCCCATAGAAAATATTTTTCATAATATTAAGCGTAGTCTTAGGGAGGATGCATTGAAGCGAAAAATTATCAGGGAGGACTTTGAATCATTTAAACAAAGGGTCTTGAGTACACTTCTCCAGTATGATGCATCTATTATTGACCGCACTGTAGAGACAATGACCCTTCGTCTACAGAGAATTGTAAAGTCTGGTGGATATAGAACTAAATACTGAATTCATTCAAATTACTTGCAATATTATATCTTACAGCTTGTTCATTAGTATTTAAACCATATGAATTATGCAGTATTACAGCGAATTTTCCCTTGTCTATGGTCTCCCAAGGTGTCCTCAACAAGGTGTCCTCAATGAATACCAGTCGCCCTTTGACTTGTATAAGGAGACGATGGAATTATGTAGATAAGTGAAAAATTTTCCTCTAATATGGCCTTAAACGACCCAATGCCACACTTTTGCTTAAAAAAACTGCGGCCCTATACCTATAAAGCATTAAACTCAATTCAGCCCAAAGTCGCATTGAATTGGATTCCGTCTCCAATGGTATATTCCAACGGTTTACCATCACGGTTTACCATTCTAGTTTTCCTTATAAAATACGAATGAATTCTTCGATATTGCTGCAAGTTTGGAAAAAGTGGTACATGAACACAAACTACAGCTGTCTATATTTGTGAATAAATCTGCTCTAGATTTTCTGAGAAAAACGAGAAAAACTGCACGGTTTACCATTTTTTGAAATCTGACTTTGATCCTATTCATGTTTATCTGCGTAAAATGGTAAACCGTGGCTATTTCCCAGATTTCACTAAGGTACGAGTAATAGACATGTATTTTCGCGTCATCTCATGAAGGTACATATCGATGTACCACTTTTAGCATTGTCCGTTCTTGGGTACCTACTAACAGTAAAGGATAGAAGGGAAAATAGAAATGGTAAACCGTGGCCAAATTGCACTTTCGCTACCATTACAATGACACCGTAGCTTGTCAACGCTACGGAGGAACAATAGTGTTTACAAAAGTGACGTGCCTATGCCCACTATTGCAACAACATCTTTGTGAAACAATGACCGCATGGGGAGGCATTTTCTGCTCCTGTTGCTGGAACTACTATTTGAAATAGAAGAAGCCCCATCGTACCTGCATCGTTTCAATGTCACAATCTTGTATAACAGAGGCTTTTACGAAAGAGATTGGTGCTTCTGCAGGGGCAAAAAGTGGTGTATCGCTCGAAGATTCGACGTCTTTGCTGTAGTTCGTTTTTGGTGCAGCGAAGTGCACTGAATGGCATTCCAGTAGCAGTGTTCTGTTTTTATAGCATACAACCTACTCTTCAATCCATACCAGAAAATTTGACATAGAACGTGATGTTCTGTTACAACATTTATAGTTTTTCTCTCACAGTGAAAATGCTACCATTTCACGTACCCCACCATGGCTCCTGCCAAAACCAATAGAGATATCGATTTGGAAATATTTCCATTGAAATCAGGACCATGGAAAACCCTATGATACATATATATTTTATTGTCATACTATTGCATGGGCAGTATCTGTCTCAGACAATCACTGCCAAAAGTCCTTGGAACACCCTTTGACCGCAGCATTTTATGTGACAATTATGAGATTCCGGTGAAGCACAACGGATTACGCCCCCCCTACCCCCCAGAACAATGTTGAATTAACGGTTGGGTTAGCTGACAGTTGTGTGAATGCAATTTGACTTACTTACTGTGTATAAAACCTGTATAAATCAACATTGTTTTCAAGGGGAGAGGGGAACGCTCACCAGCCAGATCAAAAAATACAGTAAGTGTTCCAAGACTTTTGGCATTGATTGTAGATATATCATAGGCTTGTGCTATTGAGTCCAATAACTACGGCAAAACGGCTTCTCTGGGTAGTTTCTGACACATATTCTTATTTTCCTAGCAGATCGCACGCAACGTACGGTATTGAATGGAAATATCAAAATAAGCGGTTTTCTGCTGGAGTTCCACAAGGATAGATTTAGGTCCCTTCTTCACCCTTGTTTGCTTACATGATCCGGCAAACAGGCCTCTCAAATGCATTAATGCTAAGATATTTGCCGATGTGTATCATTTTTTCCAGTTGTTCATAGCTCAAATGAAAGCGCTGTGGATCTAAATCAATACTTAAATTTTATCAAATGCTGGGCACATGACAGGAGGTTGTCTCTCCATTCTCATGGATAAAAAAGGAAACTCATATTTAGCTTCTAATGTCCTAACCTTGATACGAAAATTTTGACAAACGATACCATCAATTCTGAGAGCTGATTTACATCTAGATTTGCATACATTAGATAAATGCGATAGTGAAATGATGATTCAAATAGAACGACCTGCAACAATAGCTGAAGCATTTGAAACTCCAGATCTATCTGGAAATGAGGCCAACTGTTTCTATGACTTAAAACCCATCCACTTCAAACGTCCAAAAAGAACTCAAAAAACATAAACTCTATTAGAAACAAATTTTAAAATTTCTCGAGTATAATTATTGACAAAGCTGAAATTTTAGAGATTGCTGAAACAAAGATTGACTCATCTTTCCCAATGAGTCAATTCAAAATAAATGGATTTAAAACACCATACAGACGAGATGTATCTGGAAACAGTTCAGGAATTTGGTTTATGTTAGAGAAAGCCCATCTCAAGACAACTGGATGTCTCAAATACACATTCAGAGATACAGGTTGTACCATTTGAGTTAAATGAAAAGGAAATAAAAATAGCTAATATTGGTTATTTATAAGCCACCAAAGCAAAACTCGCAATATTTACTACAGAAATATCTAAGTTAAACAGATATGCTAAGTTTGATAATGCAATGATTCTTGGGAACTTTATTTAGAACAAGATGACGAAGATCTGTTATCACTTATACAACAACACGATTTCTATAACCTGATCAAACGGTCAAAATGTTTTAAGTCTTCAAATGGTCGTTATATTGATTTGATACTTACAAATCATAAACACTTGTTCATGTATTCTATGTCGTTCAAAACACGTTTTAGTGGCCACCGTCACATGATCTATTCCATCACGAAAACAACATTTAATAAGACCCTTCTATAAAGAAGGTGGATAGAGACTACAAGAAATGATCAAAAGTTAAATTTAAAAAAAGAGCTTCACGAAAAACTTATGTTCAATTATCCAACTCAATATATGGGTTTCGAAAAAGTTTTTGTTCAGACTCTGGAAGCTAATGCCCCTACTAAAACACAACTTTCAGAGCCAATAACAAGTCAAGCATGAATAAGCATGGAGTAAAGCCATAATGTCAGGAAAAGCCTCGAAAAACATCGCAAATGCGACTTAGCGTAAACAGGGTATAAGAAAACATAGGAACCAAAGGAACCTTATAGTAAAACTAATTAGAAAAGCAAAAAGGGATTATCTCAAATCTCAATCCAAATCCAAAGAAAACAATAATCAATTTTGGAGAACTGGCAAACCCCTGTTTACAGATAAGAAGCCTATGAGTGAAAAGGTAACGTTGATCAATGAAGGAAAGATCTTATCGAACGACGCAGAAGTTGTAGAGTGCTTTAGCTCGTATTCTACTAACATTACAAATTCCCTTACTATAGATCCTGCTTTCAGGGAAATCCTCTCTGATTACTTAAAAACTGAGCAAGAGATAAGTTTAAAGAACAAAAGTTCATACCAACTTTCAATTCTCCCATGTTAACCCATCTTAGGTGATGAGGCAGATAGACTCAGGTGACAGGAACATATCAAACAGTGGGAGTATCCTTACTACTTTCAAATTGAAAGATACGGAAAGAATTGTATGTTCGCTGCTGACTGACTGTATCAACTCTGCAATCCTGGGTTGCCAGTTCCCAGATGAACTGAAGAGGGCTGATATCTGGCCATCTGGCCTATTTTCAAAGATTTTGACTCAACGTTATAGTCAAATTATAGACCAACTAGTGTTTTGCCATCAAAGTCTAAAATTCATGATAAAAAATTTTAACAGAACAAATGTCCCATTATTTTAAAAAATAATTTAATGTTATGCTATGTGGTTTAAGGGAGGGATGTAGCTCTCAGCATGCGTTGATCAGGATGATTGAAAAGTGGAGAAATCCCTAGACAGTTCAGGTGTTGTGGAGTTGTTCTGAAGGACTTATGTAAGGCCTGTGACAGTCTACCTCGTGATCTCCTTATTGCTCAGTTGCCGGGTTTCGGATTCAGTGTAAATAGCCTATGCCTAATATATGACAACCTAGGCAATAGATATCAAAGGGTAAAGGTTGGTTCCGTTAGAAGTAACCCGCGAAACATACAAGTAGGGGTTCCACAAGGGTCAGTAGTGGGGCTCATCCTACTTAATATTTTCATCAATGACTTGTTTCTCTTTAACCTGGGTTCGGCAATTTTTAATTTTTCAGATGAAAACACTATCTTCGCCTGTGGGAATGACTGAAAGGAAATAGTTATGTAATTTGAGGACGACCTATGTAAATTACTGGAATGGTTCATATGTAATGAATGGCATGGTAGTGAACTCCCCAGCAAATTTCAGTTGATATTTCTTGGGGTGAAGGACGAACGAAATCTATACCTAAATATTAACGGCATTACAAGACTGCCAACAAGACAAGTCAAACTATGTGGAGCTGAGATTGACAACAAACTAAAATTTGGTACGCATGTTCAAAGTCCCTGCCAAAAAGTCAACAAAAAGACCAGTTCCTTCTCCAGGCTAAATGTGTACATTTCATGAGAGCAAGTATTATCTATCTGTAATGTGGGCGATTCTGTCACATTTCAATTATTGCCCTTTTATAAGGATATTCTGCACTAAAAGAGCAAATAGAAAGATAAATCGTGCTCATAAATGTGCATTAATGATCCTCCACAACGAATATGACTCCTCATTTCAATCATTACTCGAAAGTAATAATAGTTTTACTATTCATGTGAAAAATTTGCAAAAGCCTATGATTGAAATATACAAGGCAAAAATAACATGAATCCATCAATTGCATGGGAGTTTTATGGAAAAGTGGGCAATATACGATCTAAGGAAGAGAGAGCTTTGCAATAATTCCCGAAGCAAAGACAACATCATTCTGAGTAGAGTCATTATCATTCAGGGAGAGTTTTCTTTGGAATGCACTTGATGACATTATAAAACAAGAACCATCACTTGTGCGCTTTAACAACAAATAAAGCAATGGACAGGTGAATAGTGTATGTGTAGAATATGCATATAATCAAAACATGGTACCAGCTTTTTTCTTTTCTTTTCGTCACTTGTAGAAATTTTTCTCTTTTCTGAGTTGATGTAGCTAAGTTGGTTTCAAATTGTATTTTAATTCTTTTGTTCAAAAACCAAAATTAAAAATGAGTATATGAATATGAGTACGAATTCTTTTGCTTAATCATTGCATTCTTAGTCATTGCTACAATTTTTCCTTCAAAAGTACGCGCAAATGTCAAAAGCTATCAGTTAAAATACAAAAATTTGCCCGAAAAGCGGGAGATTTTGACCGAAATGAGAGAACTGGAGATTTACCTAAAAATGTGAATATCCCTGAAAAAAAGGGGAGAATTTGGATTGCATTCTGCTAGACATGAAGCTAATATTTGCATTCAAAAATCTGCTTAATTTACGTTTATATTTTGAGCTTCATGCGATCAGAATTGTGTGGGCAATTTATTGTTGGCAAGGGAATCGTACACAGACTGGATAGTACGATCAGACTGGATCGTACACAGACTGGATAGTACGATCAGATCTATTATGCTACAATTGCTTTGCTTGACATCAGGCTTTAGAAATTGAAACATGTGAATACCCATGCAGTCAATTGTAGGACACATCCTGCAGTATTATTCGCAGGTGTATCATATCACGTGAATATCCTGAGGTTCCTTGCAGATTCAATGTACTAACCGCTACAAGGACAGCAGATTGGACATGTATTCCAACCTTGTCTCGCATATTAATAAAAAACATGCAATGCTTTAATACCAAGATCATAGCATGAAAGATAGGGTTATTGAAAACAGGTCTTAAAAATATTAGATATAAGATAGAGCTTTTCAAGAAGCATACACAATTCGATTCAAGAGACTTAGGAGTCACATCGGAAGTAAGCAGAGTGGCCGCAAATTATGGCTATTATGATATCGATAGCTACTTTGATTTGGTTATTTTGCATATATCAAATAACATGCGGATTTTTCGGATTTATTGCAAACTCAGCTGTACTTGCAAGTTTTAGTCGCAAAAGAAAGGAAAAGAGTGTTTTTACTAAGACATATGTTAGTCTTTCAGCAGCTAACATTGTTTCCAACGCCTGTTTCATGGCTTCTGGTTGCGCGATTGTTAGCCATTTAAGCGTTAAAAAAGTTTCTGAGGACAATATTCGCTTTCTGGTTGTCTTGCAGTATGTCAACAGATATGCCACATGTGTATCATTCCTTTTAAGAATATTTATCACAATTCAAACAGTGACTGCAGCATCGCTCCCATTTTAATTCAAATACATTTTCACAGCAAAAGTTGCCCACATTATCATAGTCTCGAGCTGGCTGGCAGGAGTTGCAATAATTTCCCTCTATTCCTTTGCTCTGAACATTGGAAGAGAAATAGACATTCAGATTGCCTACTCCATCATCCTACTCGGAGTCCTATCTATACTTTGTTTTTCGTGGACTTTCTATCGCTTGTTGAACAGAGGAGGGTTACCAAACAAATTCACCGACAATAGCAACAGCTACAAAAATGCTTTAATGAACTATTATGGTATCGGTATACTGTTCATCGCTTCAATGCTGCCATGTATCATGTTTGCCATGTTTGTGCTTTCAGGTAGAACTCAAAATGGGTTATGCATCCTCAATGCGTTCTTTCATGTCTTCAAGACATTATGTGATTCTTTGGTATATTTTTGCGTTGCAGGATGCAAGATGCAAAGAAGGAAGTAGAAATACAGAAGAAATATACACGTAGAGACATTTAATGCTTTACTCGTTGCAGGAAAGAACTTTTAATAAGACTTTGCAAATATTATATGCAATAGTCAGGGGCGTAGTGTGATTAGTTAGGGCTGCTACACCTCATCTTCGAAACTTCGCTTACAAATATACATGTTTTAGACTATAGTTGGCATATTTACATGTTTTAAGACTTAATCTGTAAATCTACATGCTTTAAAATTTGTTCGTAAATGTATGTAGTAGATTTTGCCTAGATCTATGCCTAAGCAATATACCATGTTAGCCTGGTAAATGCTTTTAGCGCCATTCTAGATGGTAAAATTAAAACAATTGCCTGTAGCAATTGCCATAGCTGGTCCTCAGGGGGGTGAATACTGGGGGTGTGGGGGTGTGACACCCCAAAACAGATAAGAAAGAGTAATTCGCAAGGTAATCGAACCTTTTTGCAGGGAAACAATAACATCGATGAATCGTGCCTTACATATAGTTAATTGCAAAAGAAAAGGTAACCTTTGCTTGTTCATCTTTCTCAGCACAATGACCAATGAAGACAGCAATGTTTATCCTATGTTGCAAAAAGGAATATTCAGGGGTTTCAAGACTTGGTCCTGGAAAAATTTCAGGGGGAAGCTCCCAGACCCCCATTTATTCATTTCCTCTTCTGTTTGCATCAATTAGATACAATGAATACAAAGACTTTTCTAACTTAGCAAAAATGATGTTGTATCTTACTATTTATTACTACTGCAATCGCTTTCTTTCACATCGATTGCCATTTTACTGATTTTATTTTCGCAGGCAATATCAAATTTTGCAGAGCAAAAACCTCTAACATCCCTTAAAGAAATTTTGAAGTTACGCCCCTTCTGGCCCTCCTACATATCTATCAAAAGTCATCTGCTCCAAGGTATAACTACATGGTGCAGTCCTTGTTACTGCCATAACATTGTGAATTTGTTCATGATTCACAGCTTTGAAATGTCTGGTAAAGGAATAACGTTAACTGGAGCTCCTGTCGGTATATTATCAATCTGGTTAAGGTTTCTGTCAGTACATTATAGCCTTGCAGAAAAGTTCTTCCTCTGGGGCCCCTGGTAGTGCTTTGAGTAATCAATCTAGGATAATTGATGAGTTCCTATTGATCTGCAGAGAGGTAAGGTAAAAAGCGTTCAATGGCTTGAAACTTCTCTATAATAAACCTAGCTGTGTATATTTTCCTCAAGCATCGTTTTATCATAAGTCAATTAGCTCGCACGATTCACTTTGAAATGTTCAGTTAATTTCTATAGAGTATACAAGAAGGTTTGCAAAATCCTCCTCAAGAATTTTAATTCAGTTAAAGTTCATTTGAATATACTGAAAGTTTCATTTAAGAAGATAAATTTAAAAAGGCTTGGTGCACATGTGTATATAGAAAATATATCAACGTGAAAATAAAAATATCAAGCAATCCCAGCAAAGAACAATGGGGATAAGGCCAATTTAAATTGGTACATGTTATCGAGGAGTATATGTAGAGGAGATAAAAAGAAAATTTACAATTTTCGCTATATATCAATCTGCAATGAATGCTTCTGGATCTAATGACAGTACAGTGAGTACTTACAGGCCCATCAGCACCCTCGTGAAAACCTTATCTGTGCGCATTAATAGCTTTCTTCAAGAGAGTGTCGACTCTTGTAATTATGGGGTCTGCTTGGAGGACTACGTGAACCAAGATCCCCAAGTCAATGTGCTAAATAGGGCCCTGTTTGCATGCAAAAGCAAAGTGAATTGCAGAAGGAAACATAATTTACTATTATTTCTCGAAAACTTAGTAGATTACCTAAGTAAAAGCTCAGTAGTCAAAAAAATTTTGTATACAAGTGTAACCTGCCTGCTCTTATTTTCATAGAAATTTCTTATTTTCTTATTTTCTTATGAGCTGTTAGAACTGATTCTCATTGGCATTCACAAAAAGCAAAAGTACTATTACAGATAAGCAACCGATATTTACCTTGACTACAAAAGTTCAATACCCGCTTGTAGACATTAGTTTGCAACCTGCATAATAGGACGAAAAGCATACTGAGTTTGTCGGTATATTGACAAAGAAAATATACCTCCAATTTATCATTTGCATAGAAGCATGTTTTCTTAATACCAGCTTCCGTCGTTAGAAATAAATACTCACAAAATTATACCTGGTAGAAATTAAAGAAAGCTAAAGTTCGAAATTTTGGGAATAAAATCATAAAGTTTATTATTAATGTTTAGTTAAGAGTAATTTCTCTTTTATTCATTCTTCCAGCATAAAATTGCACATTTGGCTAGTTCTAATCATTTTCAACTGATTCAGAAATTATTCTGTCTGTAAATAACTTACTATGGATATGATACAAACAACATATATAGATATATATAAATAGATAAATATCTTAATGCAAATAAGAATATATATATATATAATATATATATATATATATATATATATATATATATATATATATATATATATATATATATATATATATATATATATATATATATATACATAATAAATAGATAAATAAATAAATATATATATATATTTATTTATATATATATATATGTATATATATACAAATTGCAAAGTGATATATATATATATATATATATACACGGCGCCCGAACATGGCACTTTTGATAGCTGTAGTGTTGCTGATGTACCACTGCGATTCAAAGAATACGCCAAAGTGCCTATTTTCTCTTCTTTTTACAATTCAAGTCCCAGTTTCTACAGTTTTGAAGTAAAAGGTCCTTTTAATCATTACAATTAAAATGCCCTCTAGCAATTTCCTTAGATTATGAATTTGCCTTACAAAGTCCTCAAAAGGGTGAGATATTCCTTCGTTTAAGGAAATTTCCTTATAAGTTAGAATATTGGCCGGGCTGCAAAAGGTCTGGGATTGAGTAAACCTTGTCAATGCATCGTCTACATGAGCAAATCTTTTATATGACAATTTTTTCTAAGACATCTGAGGGCTTTGGTAGCATTTCTAGTTACTTCTAAGAATTGTCCTACCATCCATCAACAAAGCACTAGGTTGCATTGTTAATGAATCTGTATGAAATTCATCTTCCCTGCCCAACAAAAAAACGCAAAAACTAAGTAGTCATTATAGACGTCAGTTCTCGCTGTAATTCGACACGGTTCTTTGAAAACTTGCTTTATCATCAGCTGTACTAATATTTGAGCACAGATTGCCTTCTAGCATCCTGTCAATCTGGTTTCAGGGCCTTTCATACTACAACAATGGCTCCATTGAAATTTACTAATGATTGGCTAAATGGTTTTGATGTTGGATAATATGCAGGAGTCGTAGTCACTGACTTAAGAAGACCCTTTGATAGAGTTGATCATGGAATTCTTCGTCAAAGCTCGCACATTATGGCATTTATGGCCATGAGCTAGCATGGTTCAAATCATGCCTCTCAAATCAAAATTTAAGCCTAGGAATTCCACAAGGTTGGTTTTCAGCCATGGTTTTCAGATATTTTATATTTACAACAATGATTACCCTGTGCTCATCAATTACGTTGAAGTCTATGTGTACGCTGAGGAAACTTGTAAAGTCTCCATACTTATGGAGGTTCTAAGCTAAATGAGACACTAAAAAATGATCTGGAAGCTGGAGATACGTGGCACTCACTATTATTAAGCTACTTCGGAATGCAACTACAAACTATGTGGCTATATTATGCATACTATGCATATGTTAATCTCCGAGTTTAATCTATTTATCAAAAGTGAGCAAAGCCAAGTACTGCATTTATCTATCTCTTTCAATCACTAGCCCCAATAATTGTTAAAGTCAAACCTTGCACAACGCCAAGTCAATTACACTGAATCATGTATGAATCATAAATAGTAGGTGTGAATCATAAACTTACAATAACAAAATAGCATAGAATAACACAAAATAACATAAAGTCATACATATAACTCAACTTCAGCCATAATTATCAGAGCTAAATATATCACTAAATATCAGATAAATTCTTTCCACCAGGTCCTTTTGATGAATCCATTACTGCAGTGCCTCCTACCAACTCCATTGGCGAGTTATTATCATTTTTCTTCTGCACTACTACACTTCGGGAACATTTAATACATATAGATATGAAAAAATAAACCAATGGATCTATTACCGTTCTGACAGGAACAAGAGAAGACAATAAATAACGCATGATGAAGTTGTCCCCTTTGAGGCTGCTTATTGCATAGGGACACACCAAGATAAGAAACAAAAGGGTCACACCAACAGAGTTTAGTAACAATTTCATACTGTGTTCCGTATCAGATGTTGCATTGTTACTGCTCCTAAGTTGCCTTGATACCCGACGCTGAATACGTAAACTAATTAGGATCCAAGTGTAGCATACAATTAAGGTAAATACAAATACTAAAATAGTGTAAGACACCAGTCTGTCTTTTGCAAAAATATTGTTGCTGTCAATATGCCAGGAGAGCAGAAATATTGATATAGCGATTAGCCAGGTCAGACTAATATAGAACCACGTCAGTTTCGTTGTGAATATTCTCCTAAAGCGAAAAGGGAAGTGTACAGCAATAAATCTTTGGATCGCTATGAACACGATGTGAGAGAGCGCTATTATTATTATTCCTTTGTTGATGAAAAGTAACTCAAAGGTGTCCTCCCATTGTTGAAACGGAAGATTGCCTGTTTTAATGTCGTATGAGAACATTGTTCCAATCGTTGCAAAAAACACGTCAGAAATGAAATTGGCTATGGCCAGGCTTGCTAAAGTTTTGTTGTATGGTGGAGCTTCATTTCGTGTACGGAAAAGTGCTACAAGTAATGTCGCATTGGCAATCATACCAGCAATGCCAAATATCGCATAGTTTAAGGAGCTTGCAAGCCCCATAGTTTCAAGAGATTGACTATCCAAAGAGCTCATCCTTGATGGTAATCTTCCCCGCTTCTTTACGATCCAGATTAATTTGTCTATGCACTTCTTCTTTGTCCAGTCACGTGTTTAAATATTTCACCAATATTTGTTTCAAATTGCGCTCTGCCAACCAGTTCTCATGATGAAACGCAAACCTGATAATTTTGAATCAGCTGGTTACCTAATGTTTCACATTTCCTGATGTCTTCTCAAAACAGAATTGGATCGAATGACAGCCGGTGATTTGCGATGTTGCTTTGAATATAGTTTATTTACTTGATTAACCTGCCATGGACGGGAGTCAATACACAAGTGAATCAACATACCCAGCCCCTTTATAAGAGCCGCCACATAAACTAAATTTCTTGGTTATCGCCTTGTACCATCAAAGCTTACTGGAGAGATTTACAATATAATTGTCTATAAGCTCTTTGCACAAACAAAGTCAACTGCTTATATAAGCATTGAAAGCTGTTAGATGTTAGATGTAGGAACAGAAGCGGAGGGAGGATCACTCTTCATGACAATGAAAATCGTTATTGCCACCTTAAAACTCTAAGGAGTTTCTAATGCACACAAATATTTGATACCATTTGCTAGCTAATATGTATACAATATTAGTTATTTATGAATGAGATATATATGCTATGGTGAATTATTAATAGAATTTTACAGGGCAGAGTGAATCATGTTATATCCTTTCGTGGAGGTGAATTTACATCAGAACCTCTGCCTTGGCCATCAAAACGGACAGCATGGAGCTATTGTCTCATATCTAGAAAACCACCCAATTTACTTGGAAGACATAACCGAAAATGTTAACGATTTGTTGCAAAATCGATTCAACCGATCGTTAATCTTCTTCTTGGGTGTCATGTCAGGGTCTCATGTTGGCTACCGTGTGCCTGAAACCTGCACAGTTAGCCCAACCGCCTAAAACGTCCATGACATTGCACCCAGTAGCAAACGTGCGACCCTTAGGTACTTCAAGCGTTGTCTCCCCCGTTGTCTTCTTCCGTTGATCTCCTCGTTTAGCACCGGTTTCTCTAAACCTCCTTCCCTCACCATAATTCCAACAAGCCTTAATACCCATAGGAATTAAAAATCTCATTTTGCATTTCTGTTGATGTTAACAATTTGAGATCAATTTCATTTGCACTCTCTACGATCTTCGTCATTTCTGGTATTTGCGGTTGTGCTCAGCAAGAAACTGAAACACTCCAGAGAAGAATTCTAAAAAGTTCAAGTTTTCATTCCATTTAAGATGTAAAAACACATTGCCTAAAAACGAAGCTACTTGAAAAAGAAGGATCTTTTTGTGTTCAGATCTTAGAGAATGACGTAAAATAGGGTTTTAAACCAATTATTACTTCAATTCAGTCGTCCGTTGATAACCTACTTCACAGAAAATCATGTGTTAGGTCGTGCTGCTATGATACTATTATATAAGGATACTACAAAGATGATTTTATGGGGCGTCATGGGGGTAGCTGCTCCTTAAAAGTGCTGATGACACCCCATCTACAGCCTAGGGTAACCAAATGTGTTGAAGTTGATCACACTCATGTCAGTTAATTCATTTTCAGATTTCTCTTCAGGGTAAGAGTAACTTTATATGTAAAACCAATGTGTCCCTAAAATTGAAAGGGCATAATCCTAGCAATTTTCCTGGAGTCTTCGCCCTCAGACTCCCAATCTTCTTTGTTTCAGTTATCATCAATGCTTTCTTGAATCTTGATTCATAGATGATAGAAAAAGTGGGCGATAACTTCTGGAATTTAGACAGAATAGTTATCTCCTTTCCAAATAGGCTTTTCCAGGCTAAACTTCTTGTGATATGCCTGTCCTCATTATTAGCTTCTTCCAAGCAAAACTGTTTACCTTTAGCTTTCCATCTCTCAGATCCACCAATTTATTTACTGCTCGAAGCTCATTCTAGCTAGATAATAACTTTCACGGGTTTTCCTTATCCTTGACCCTTACACTACTTAATTGGCCCTTACTCTAGAGTTGATCTCTGGGGATCCCCACATTGGAGATCCCTGGGGAATTTGATCTATTCCCATTCTCATCTCCAAAAATTAAGTTGAGGATCCCAAAAATTCCCTAAAAGGTTAACAGCTGTATTTGACTCTTAGCCACACTCCAAAATGACTATTCTCGTAAAAAATAAATCTGACAGCTCTTGAACTGCGCTTCGAATGCAGAGAAATTTACTTTCTCTGAAATTAGGTTCAACAAAGGGCCTAATTGATCACTTGAAATGTAAGCATGATGACTCCAGTTTCAAAAGGCCCTGATACATTGTCCAGCAGTGACATAAAGCGAGAGAAGAGCAGTTTAGACTCTTATTTAGTTCGAAAGGAGTCCAAAATGGAGCCAATTGAAGACAAAGTCGGCCGACTGTGCGCAAAAGATGGGTTGAGCATTAACGTCATTGCTCAGAGCCAAGACATTTATGTAGCTTTCAGAGCTCTTGGATAATACCCAGGGGCGGATCTAGCCTAAAATCTGACCATTGCATAAAATTGGGCATGGCCAATTAGTTGCAAAGTTCAGCAACACCCATTATATAAATGAACATATACACTTGCCTCACATAAGTATTTCACCACCCTGCTAAAATTGGCTGCTAACAGCAGCCAAGGGCCTAGTCTACAAAATTTACATAACAAAACTGTCCCACTGTAAGGGCTTCTTCAATCTTTATTTAGGTGGAAAAAGATTCGTCAGTTTTTCAAGTTAAGAAGTAGAACTTTGAAACAATATTGACGGTTTTCCTTGAAAAAATTCGTAGCAATTGAAGCATTGCTATGAAAAGTATTGGGAATAATCGTTTACAATAGGCATGAAAAATTGTAGAAGAATGAAGCATTTTTGAATATAAAAGCGTGATATTCTGGCATTTCAAGGCGAAAATGTTTCAGGCCTAGCATTCGAAGTGAATGTTTGGTAAATTTGCTTTTGCCATTTAGAGCAACAAGGCTTTACTTAATGAAGCAGTTACGGGTGAGTTAATCTTAAAAATTCTAAATGTCGATTGAAATAAGTTAGGCATTGAATAAAATAAAGATAAGACTTATCTAGAGAGCCTCTTTGGTATATATGTAAAGTTTGACAAGAAGCATAGTTATCAGGACCAAATATAAGGCTTATGTTCTTGTAGAAACCTAGAAAATGGAAGCTTACCAGAATGATATGCCCATTGGCATTACAACATATCGCTCGCTTGAAACTGTCCCGCGATCTAAAATAATATCATTCTCACCAGAGTGAACAAATTCAGCAAAACTTTTTCTACTATCATGAGGTCTCATAAATTCTGGCTATATGGCACTGAAATAACACACTTTTTCTTCAAAAGATTATTGCTTCTGCACTATTCTGTTATGTCATCTCAACTAATAAATGCCCAAACATTTCACGATACTCTTTCATCATAATTCCTAATATTTCTGCCACAATATCTCAGTAATACTAAGAAGTTAGTTTTGCTTCAAAGCTGAGGAAACGAAGTATTTTTTTACTATAAATATGGTGATTGAACTCTATGATGGGCCAAAATCATGTTATTAAAATTGCCCAGAGCAGCTCATTGGCCACTGTTAGCTGCCATTTTTAGCAGGGTGGTGAAATATTTATGTGAGGCAAGTGTATATATACATACAACAAACATATATATATATATATATATATATATATATATATATATATATATATATATATATATATATATATATATATATATATATATATATATATATATATATATATATATATATATATATATATATATATATATATATATATATATATATATACTCAAATAGCTCCAATCACAAAGAAATTTTTTAAAAAAAATAAATAGACAATAGCACTCAAGGAGAAAATTCCAACTGTTAAAACGTTTCGGCACAAGCCTTCATCGGTTCTGATGATGAAGGCTTGTGCCGAGCTGATGAAGGCTTGTGCCGAGCTGATGAAGGCTTGTGCCGAGCTGATGAAGGCTTGTGCCGAGCTGATGAAGGCTTGTGCCGAGCTGATGAATGCTTGTGCCGAAACGTTTTAAAAGTTGGAATTTTTCCCTTGAGTGTCTATATATATATATATATATATATATATATATATATATATATATATATATATATATATATATATATATATATATATATTTATATATCATCATAATACGGATAAATCATTGGCATGATTAGCCGTGGCATCCATAATAAACTGTCTCCATTCTCTTCTATCCTGCGCCATCCTATATACTTGCACCACGCTTAAGTTTGTAAGCTCTCTTATGTTGTCTTTGTATCTGGTTTTTGGTCTTCCTCTTTTACGTTTCCCAAATACCATTCCAGTTATTAAGTCTTTCCCTAACCCATCTCGTCGAACAACATGCCCTAAAATGCCAGTTTCCTTCTGTCAATGCAGTTCAGCAATCGATCTGCTGCTTTTATTTTAAGTTGTTCGAAAATGCTTTTATTTGTGCGGTGTTCTGTCCAGCTTACGAGTAATAGTCGACGATCACTCCATAACTCAAAAGATGCTAGTCTCTTTCTGTCACTTTGTTTTAAAACCCAACATTCAGAGCCATATGTTGCTACTGGAAAGACCAATGCATTTAAGAGTCGCTTCTTTGTCTTCAGAGAAATGGATTTGTTTTTCCACGTGTGTAATAAAGCAACTACTGCATTTTTGGCAATGCTTATCCTCTTTCTGATTTCTTTTGAGTCATCATATGAAGTTGTTATTGTTGCTCCTAGGTAATTGTAGTGATTGATCTCTTTAATTGTTTCTCCGTTAATAAGTATGTTTTCATCACTTGGGAAATCAGTTTCAATTTTCATGACTTTAGTTTTATCTACATTCAAAAAGAGTCCAGCCTTTTCACTCTTCCAAACTACTCTGTTAACTAACTCTTGAAGCTCCTGCATAGACCCAGCAATCAAAACAACATGATCTGCATATCTCAAGTTATTCACGGTACGCCCTCCAATTGTAATAGACCCTTCAAAATTGTCAAGTGCTTCTCTCATAATAGCTTCAGCGTATATATTAAAAAGATGAAGTGATAGAGTACAACCTTGCCTTACCCCCTGTCTAATGCTAAACCACTCCGATAACTCATACGCTGTTCTCACTGCTGCCTGTTGCTGTTCATAGAGATTCTTGATTAGCATAATAATGTGTGTTGGAAAGCCCATTTTCTTCATCTCATGCCAAAGGATTTCATGCACAACAGTATTAAACGCCTTTCTATAGTCTATGAAACACAAGTACACATTCTTTGTCTGTTCTCTATTTTTCTCAATAATCATCTTCAAATTTAAGATTTGATCTCTTGTACCTTTTCCAGCTCGAAATCCATGTTGTTCTTCAGCAATCTCCATTTTAAGATGATTTTTCATTCGGCCAACTATTATCTTGCGAAGTATTTTACTACAGTGACTAATAAGAGCTATTGTTCTGTTATTACAGCATTCGAGAGTGTCACCTTTCTTTGGGATTGGTATGAAAACCGACTTTGCCCAATCATCTGGCCACAACTTCTCATTCCATATCTTGACACACAGTTTATGAAAATATTTTGTGATGTTGTTTCCTCCATTCTTAATCAATTCTGCTGAAATCTCGTCATAGCCCGGACTTTTCCCATTTTTTATCTCCTTAATAGCTTTTTCAACTTCTGAAAATGTTGGTAGTAGCTCTTGTTCAAATTCAAAATGGCTGTTATATGGCTTGTTTCAATAGTTCTATTCTTATTGTACAGTTTTTCACAATATCTTTTCCATCTATCCATTACTTTACTGCCTTCACTAAGCACTTCTTTGTTTTCATTTTTAATTACATCTATCCTTGGTCTAAACTTTCTTGTCAACTTTTTTACCCCTTGATAGAGATCTTTAGTTTGGTTTGTTATTGCACTTGATTCAATACGCTGGCAGATGTCATTTATATGCCTTTCTTTATCTTTCCTGAGGAACCTTTGAACTAATGAGTTCTGCTGTTTGTAAACATTAGTTCCATCTATGATTTTATTAACTTTGGATTTTATTTGTCTTCTGTTTTCAATTTCAACTAAGGTCTCAGCTGATATCCAACTTTTCCGAGAATTTTTCCTTTTCATGACTGTTGCTTTAGCTGTTTCAAGTATAATACGTTTCCCTTCTTCCCACAATACACTTGGTAGCTTATCCTCCTCGCATGCTAGCAGTGACATAAATCTATTATCAAGTTGTACTCTATATTCATTGTCAATGGTTGAGAAGTCTAGTCTCATTGGAGCATAGTTCTTTTGTAGTTTCTTAAGTCTAATCTTAATGTCTGCGACCAGTAGCTGATGATTACTATTACAGTCGGCTCCTGGTAAGGTTTTGGTGTTCTTAACACTACTCTTCCACTTTTGGCTAATCATGATGAAATCACTCTGATTTTTTGTTTTTCCATCTGGCGATGTCCATGTATATAAACGTCTTGGATGGTGAGAAAAGAGGGCATTCAGAATTGAAAGATTGTTTGTTTTGCAAAAATCTATTAAACTTTCACCTCGTTCGTTACATTCACCCAGGCCACACCTTCCATAGTTCTCAGTCGTTATATTGGATTTTCCTACTTTAGAATTAGCATCCTCCATTACTATTTTCATGTCACGACATGGAATATTGTCAATTTCTTCCTGAAGGACATTATAAAACTCTTCTATCTCTTCTTCGCACGCTGCATTTGTTGGAGCATAAAACTGTATTATACTGACGTTTTGAGGTTTTGCCTGTAACCTTATTTTCAAAATTCTGTCAGAGACTAGTGCATCCTAATAATGATTGAATAGAATTTTTATTTAGCACCATTGCTACTCCGTGGCTGTAACCATCTTCTTTCCCTGCAAATAGTACGGTGTGACCAGTACACGTTTTGAAACTTCCGCTACCGTTCCAATTTGTTTCTGACATCCCAAGAATCTCTATGTTATTTCGGTCCATTTCCCTGCATATTGACTGTAGTTTGCCAACTTCTTTTAATTTCCTGACATTCCATGTTCCAATTTTCTGATTTGACCTTAAATCAAGTTGCTTTAATGTTTCAGCACCAGTAGCATACTTACCACTGTCAGCCTGGTGAATTACTGAACAACGCGTCCCTTGTTTACCCGCGCGACGGACGAGGCGGTATGTAGATGAATTATGTGGTGGGTTCATTTTAGATGCAGTCTGGAGCAATTAAGTAAGCAAAGTAGAGGCCCTAAGGTTCTTTCTTTGCCCGCAGTTCCTACACTAGGAATGTTATCTCTGCCGTACTAATCAGTAGAACTGATAAACGCCAGGCATTCTCTACAATAGCCAGAAAATCAGTTGCACTGAAAATGCCCATTGCAGAATCCACTGCCCTACTGCCAGCAGTTTCACCGCAACCCGGGTAAGGGCAGCTAGTAGGGTACTATCCTTGCTCAAGGGAACCCCAGGGTGCAGTTTAAGGTCATACCCAGGACCGATATATATATATATATATATATATATATATATATATATATATATATATATATATATATATATATATATATATATATATATATATATATATATATATATATATATATATATATATATATATATTTATGTATATATATATATATATATATATATATATATATTTATGTATATATATATATATATATATATATATTTATATATATATATATATATATATATATATATATATATATATATATATATATATATATATATATATATATATATATATATATATATATATATATATATATATATATATATAAAGTAATAGAAGAAAACGGCAAATAAAACTACCATTTCATCCCTACAAGCCTGTTTCGTGGTTGTCCACTCATCAGGGGATAATATAAGAATAAATGTTACCATCGTTTAAATGCGAAGAAATTCGATTAATTAAAGTTAGTTCTAATACGTTAGTCGAATGTCAACGGTCAAGTATTGTAGATCAGAGATATGTTTCTATGGCGACACGATGATACTAGTTCAGTCCGTTTGTTCAGGGTAGAAAGATCCGGTCGGCAGATTATGAAGAACTTTTCTTTGAGACATAGGTTGCATCGTTTGGTAGAACTGTTGTAAGGTTGGTGTGATGAGAGGATGCGCCAGGAGATGGAATATGCGATACTGTTGTCCTTGAGAGTCCAGACGTACTTGCTTAGTTCTGTGGAGTTCCTGTACTTGTTGTGTCGAAATGTTGCGTTATGGTTTCTGTATCTTACTTTGAATTCGTTCTCTGTTAGTCCGATGTATGTTTCCATTTTGTTGTTGTCTTTTCGTGTTACCGAGGCTTGGTATATTGCTGAAGTTTGAAGACAGTGTCCGTCGAGAGGGCAGGTATTCATTTGTCGGCAGTTGCAGTTTTTGGTCACTTTAAGTGTGGTGTTGGTGGGGTCAGTGCATTGCGAGGATTTCAGTATACGTTTGTTGTGGTTGTCAATGATCTGCTTGGTGTTATTCATGCAACTGTAGCTAATTTTGATAGTATTTCGGTTGAAGATTTGTCGAAGTTTGTGATCTTTAGGGAAGTGTTTATCTACTAGGTTAAGAAATTTGTGTCCTATATTCGTGCTGACGTTTTTACTGAAGGGCGGGTTGTACCAGAGAATATTGTCACGATGTCGTTTTCTTTGTTTGTTGGGTGTGCTGGGCACATATGTTAGGGTGTAGTTGTATCCACTTTCGTCTAAGGCTTTCTGGTATGGTGGGGTTGCTTGATCGAAAGATGCTTTGTCTGAAGATAACAAGGATAGACGTCTGTTGATCCCTGCAGGTATATTTCTTATCGTATTAGGAGGATGATTGCTGTCGTGGTGGACGTACTTTAGCGTAGTATTTGGCTTTGTATAAGGTCGATAGGTGCATTGGTTAATTAAAAGAAGCATTATCATCCACACTAAGAGCTCAATACTAACACACAAGAACCAGCACTGGCAAAAGAAAGGACCAACAACATTTGACGTCACAATGGGTAGTTTCGATGGAGCTGAAACATGCGAACTTGTAGGAAGTTTTCTTCTCTCCCAACTACACTAGGGGGACAAAAGTATTGAAACACCCTGTTAAAAATGGCGTCTTTCTACGGGCTACGGCCTAATCTTTGAAATTTACATAACAAAATTATCACAATGTAGGGGCTTCTTCCATCTTAACTTAGGCTGGAAAATATTCGTCATTCATTCAGCTTCGAACCAAAACAAACTTTTTAACTCTATCAAGAATTATGACAGAAAAATTGATGAAAGTGTTGAAGGAGTGACGTTAAATGTTTAGGCAGTGATTTTAGGAAGGTGGCAAGAAGAAATTAGCGTAAAAGCGCGTATATTTGAAAGCAAGAGTGAGATACTCTAGCGTTTCAAGGCCAGCAAAGTTTAGGCCTAAACATGGCTGTGAATTGTTTGTTAAACTATCTCTCGCCATCTAGAAGAAAAAGATTTTAGTTCATAAAGCAATTTCAGGTGAGTCATCTTTGGAAGCCCTTCTTGTATATGAAATAAGTTAAGAAAGTAAGAAACTAAAACTAGCATTGTTTTCAGAGCTTTCCCGGTATATCCGACATGACTGGTTTGAGACAAATCTTACAAGGATAATTGCAAAGCCTGTGCTCGCACAGTAACTGCAAGAAAGAAAGTTTAAAAAATAACACGCTTTTTGTCATTGCAAAGCGTGTCTCACCTGAAACTGCTCACGGAACAAAGATAACGAATATCTAAATGAAGAGGACCCCATAGCAAACATATTTTTAAAAAGCGATCAGTCCAATATATTTTGTCATCAAAGGCAGTGAAATACCATATAATTTTGTCAGAAAATGCGTATTGTAACATTATTTCTTCTTACCACCTTCCTAATGTCACTGCCTAAACATTTAACGTCACTCCTTCAACACTTTCATCAATTTTTCTGTCATAATTCTTGATAGAGTTAAAAAGTTTGTTTTGGTTCGAAGTTGAACAAATGATGAATATTTTCCAGCCTAAGTTAAGATGGAAGAAGCCCCTACATTGCGATAATTTTGTTATGTAAATTTCAAAGATTAGGCCGTAGCCCGTAGAAAGACGCCATTTTTAACAGGGTGTTGCAATACTTTTGTCCCCCTAGTGTACAGCAACTAAACATAAACATTGGGCTTTACAGGGACGACGGATTGGCTGTTGTTAACTCCACACCCAGGGCTATAGAAATTATCAAGAAGGACACATGTCGCATCTTCAACAATAACGGACTTCGTATTACCATAGAGGCTAACAAAAAGATAATTGATTTCCTGGACATCACCTTTACATGTGTGTGTATTTATATATACAAATATACATAAATATATATATATATATACATATATACATAAATATATATATATATATATATATATATATATATATATATATATATATATATATATATATATATATATATATATATATATATATATATTATATATATATATATATATATATATATATATATATATATATATATATATATATATATATATATTTGTTTATTTATATAATTATTTGAAAGGACAGCAGAGCAAACTGAGATACTAAGATTGTCATTATTTTTTCCAATATTCTCAGATGTATGACTGGGCAGAAAAATAGCAGCAACAGCCCCTTTTGATGTAAATGCTTTTAGTCTCATTGTATGCTAAATCTAACATTGCAGTATTGATAAGTATAGGTTTAAAATAACCCTGATCAGAACAATAGTCATCACCTTGACTCAGGGAAACATAATGATTTCTCTTGCAAAGAATGATGATAAGCTCTGAAGGTAATAACAAATGCACTCTTCAAGCTTTTACTACCATCAGCTCTGTGTTGCTCTGTTAAAAAGATGAATTGTAGACTGATGCCTGTATGACATGTTAGCAAAGTGAGCAATTTTTCATTGCCAACCACTGTAACAGAAGTTGCATTATAAGCAAATTAAGCAATAAACATCTGCCATAGTTCTATAGATAAAAAGCTAATAGGTACTGATGAATAGCAGCATACCACAAAGATACAAGACCCAATTTAACACTATATACAGATTTTGCCATAAAAATTCTGCAACCAGAGTTGAAATGAGACACTACTTCTAAATTATTTGTAAATAGCTAAGCCTAGATATGCAATCTTCCAAAAATTAATTGGAAAACATAGCACTATTTAAGTTAGCACAAAGAAATTTAAGCATGCTTCTGCATTGAGGGTATGCTTGAGGGTGATACAAACAATAGCAATGACAATCGAGATAGTAGTAAACTAATTTTTCAAAATCAAATAATAAAAGTATAAAAAACACCACTAGAGCATTTAACTCTAGGATCAAACTACACCTCACGTGAGTCACAAAGGTCAAATACATTGAAAAACTAAAGTTATATACTCTATGCAATTTAGTAGATCCTTCTTACTGCCTGAATCCATTGTGAAGATGCTATCAAAGGAAGTAGTTTTAGTTTTTTGCACTAGGTGTATTACTGAACGGACCATAATGCCAAGAAACCATATCAGATACTATACTCAAATGCAGACATTCAGCAAAATTGTTTGACGATATAGTTACTCCCAAAAATTCCTGATATATTTTGTTTATAGTCATTAAGGTGCCGCTTAGATTCAAGCTCATTTGAATACAACTAGGGTAAAGTAATAATTGCTGGCAATACCAAAGACATAGGGAAAATTGCTATTGAAAGGCTTTGGACATCAAACCTTAGAGCGATTAACAGTTTTGTTCAAATTAGCTGACATTAGTAAGAATGAACATATCAAATAAAATAGAATCTTGACACATACTTGATAGGCTTGTGATTTCTGATCTTAACATTTTCAACACTCTTGGAACTACAGCATTAAGAAATGACACCCTACTAGATCGGTCCATCTGTGATGTCAAAATTAAGTCAATCATCTTGTATAATAGGAAACAATTTATATTCACAATTCTTGACCTCAGTTGGTTTGCAACCGTTGCATAGTGCTGCAGAAATTTATGCTAATAGATCTGAGTTACAGCGAGCAGCCATTTTACATGATTGTGAAGCCATGCTGCAGTGAGCCTCGTTTTAAGATTTATTCCGGTTCGTTCAAAGTGCCACCGTGGCTCGCGCCACAACCTTAGCTACTTCATTTGAGCTTATGATTGGTGGAGGAGCAAAATTTGAAAATGTAATGTTGCTCGCCCTGGCTCGCGCCAAAACTTTGATGTAAATGCGAAGTTCTGATTGGTAGAGAGCTAGAATTTGAACTTAATATGTTGCTCACCGTAGCTCCCGCCACAGAAAGGCCCGACAAAACATTGACTACAGTGGTTCCCGCCAGTTTTTGAAATATGAATTTCTTGTAAACTTACTGGTTGTACTACCCTACAATACTGCACAAATAAGTTTAATTTCTACTCTGAGCAAGCGGTACAAACGGTAAAGCAAATCAGACTTATTAAATTTGAATTTAATGTTATAGATAACATGTTTATACGCATCAGCTTATTTCTATCAAAAATAAACATGTTGGATACTTTCAGTATATTTATATTCAAGCCAAACGAAAGGATATACAACTACGTGATGACAATGACAATGCTCAGAAATTTTCAAGCAACAAAATTTTTATTTCAGCATTGTTTTTTCTATGAAAGAGTACATCAGAAAAGATGCCTCACATTATTGCATATCATTTGAGCATGAAAGTCAACCTTATTTCACTCTCAAAGAAAATTATTGACAGTTTTGGAACTTTATCTGATCCCATAAAAGTATCAACTCCTGTCATGATTCACCTATTGCATTTTGATATAGGTGTAACGAAACGTTGTTAAGCTTAGAATTATTGAACCTGTATGCATAATAGAGATTGTTTACATAAAAGGATGTTCCATGCTTCAGTAGTTGATGCAACAACCGGTAAGAAGCACAAACAAGTTGTAAAATGTTTAAAATTGAGGTTTACAACTGCATGTCCAAGCATTAGTGTACATTATCGATTCTCTAGTTCGAAATGTTCTTTGGTCGATTCTTTAGTCTGAGCAATAACATCTCAATTTGCGATCATTTAAAATGATTGCAAAGGTTTCACAGTACACTACTCGAAATCAATTCAATTCATTGTGGTGCAATAAAATTCAGAGAAAGATCAACATTGTTAAAATTCAGTTACATCTACAATCAATGCCAAAAGTCTTGGAACACTTACTGTATTTTTTGATCTGGCTGGTGAGCGTTCCCCTCTCCCCTTGAAAACAATGTTGATTTATACAGGTTTTATACACAGTAAGTAAGTCAAATTGCTTTCACACAACTGTCAGCTAACCCAACCGTCAATTCAACATTGTTCTGGGGGGTAGGGGGGGCGTAATCCGTTGTGCTTCACCGGAATCTCATAATTGTCACATAAAATGCTGCGGTCAAAGGGTGTTCCAAGGACTTTTGGCAGTGATTGTCTGAGACAGATACTGCCCATGCAATAGTATGACAATAAAATATATATGTATCATAGGGTTTTCCAAGGTCCTGATTTCAATGGAAATATTTCCAAATCGATATCTCTATTGGTTTTGGCAGGAGCCATGGTGGGGTACGTGAAATGGTAGCATTTTCACTGTGAGAGACAAACTATAAATGTTGTAACAGAACATCACATTCTATGTCAAATTTTCTGGTGTGGATTGAAGATTAGGTTGTATGCTATAAAAACAGAACACTGCTACTGGAATGCCATTCCGTGCACTTCGCTGCACCAGAAACGAACTACAGCAAAGACGTCGAATCTTCGAGCGACACACCACTTTTTGCCCCTGCAGAAGCACCCATTTTTTTTGGTAAAAGCCTCTGTTATACAAGATTGTGAGATTGAAATGATGCAGGTACGATGGGGCTTCTTCTATGTCAACTAGCAGTTCTAGCAACAGGAGCAGAAAATGCCTCCCCATGCGGTCATTGTGTCGCATAGATGTTGTTGCAATAGTGGACATAGGCACGTCACTTTTGTAAACACTATTGTTCCTCCGTAGCGTTGACAAGCTACGGTGTCATTGTAATGGTAGCGAAAGTGCAATTTGGCCACGGTTTACCATTTCTATTTTCCCTTCTATCCTTTACTGGTAGTAGGTACCCAAGAACAGACAATGCTAAAAGTGGTACATCGATATGTACCTTCATGAGATGACGCGAAAATACATGTCTATTACTCGTACCTTAGTGAAATCTGGGAAATAGCCACGGTTTACCATTTTACGCAGATAAACATGAATAGGATCAAAGTCAGATTTCAAAAAAATGGTAAACCGTGCAGTTTTTCTCGTTTTTCTCAGAAAATCTTGAGCAGATTTATTCACAAATATAGACAGCTGTAATTTGTGTTCATGTACCACTTTTTCCAAACTTGCAGCAATATCGAAGAATTCCTTCGTATTTTATAAGGAAAACTAGAATGGTAAACCGTGATGGTAAACCGTTGGAATATACCATTGGAGACGGAATCCAATTCAATGCGACTTTGGGCTGAATTGAGTTTAAGTCAAAGAGCGACTGGTATTCATTGAGGACACCTTGTTGAGGACACCTTGGGAGACCATAGACAAGGGAAAATTCGCTGTAATACTGCATAATTCATGTGGTTTAAATACTAATGAACAAGCTGTAAGATATAATATTGCAAGTAATTTGAATGAATTCAGTATTTAGTTCTATATCCACCAGACTTTACAATTCTCTGTAGACGAAGGGTCATTGTCTCTATAGTGCGGTCAATAACAGATGCATCATACTGGAGAAGTGTACTCAAGACCCTTTGTTTAAATGATTCAAAATCCTCCCTGATAATTTTTCGCTTCAATGCAACCTCCCTAAGACTACGCTTAATATTATGAAAAATATTTTCTATGGGATTTAGGTCTGGTGATCTAGCTGGTATGTCTACAAGTTCAGCACCAATTTCCTGCAAGGCATCTTTCGCTACCATACTTCTTTGGCTTGGGTCGTTATCCATAACAAGCAGTAATTTCTCCTTGCGTTTTAGCACTGCACAATCCATTAAGACCTTTTGTAGAGTTCCTTGCACAAATTTGGCAAACCACGGTCCGTTCATCTTCTCATATTCTTCAGCAAGAACCACTCCTGTTGAATGTGAGATGCCCACCAAAAGATGCAACGAACGTCCCCCTGGTAAATTTTTCGATCCTTTGCTCGTATATTTCAGCCCTTCATTGCTTTTCCTCCAGACTTTTCCACCAGCACATAACGCATCTTCATATGGCTTTTGATTGTGCCTAAAAGAGACACCGGCCAAATACAGAAGAACCTCGCCTGTCCAAAAGTGTGTGTTATAGTTTTTCAGAGCTGTTTTTGCATACCGCACTCTGCGTTTCCTGTCATCTGATGAAAGTATACCTTTTCTTCTGGATCTCAAAAAATGATACCCAGCATCATTTAATGTACGTATAAGAGTTCTGTAGCTGATGCTTGTGATTTCACACTCTTTTGCGACGTCAACGATTCTGACGTTCGGGTTCTCATCTCTCATTTTGCGGAAAGTTCGACTAAATCTGCCCTTGACTTTCTTCGTCATCAATGTTGGTCGACCCGTTCTCTTCTTCGTACTTTGGCTAGAAAAGCCCTCCCGGCATATCCTCACAGCACTTGATGGTGAGATACCACAGCGTCGAGCAATCTCCCTGTACGACAAGGAGGACTCTCGTCGAAGGTAGCAGATATACGCTCTGGTTTTGGCACTAATTCTTACGTGAAATACCATTTTGTCTAAGTTATTCTGATGCGTGGCGTAGATGAGTATTAGATATATGACACCTTTCCTTAGATTCCCCTTTTTACCACTTAGACTTTTCCATTCGCCATATTGCACGGACAGGAAATTAGTGGGTTTGAATAGAAACTGTATGCCATATGAGTAAAATTTGTCATGTATTGAAGAGTTTCCTGCTGCCAGTATGTGTTTACTACGTATTAATCACTTGTTTTTATTGCACGAGTTGTCGATACTGACAAGAACGGGGACAAAGAAAGACAATTATTTGTGACTAAGAGACAACTGCGACTATAAGAATAATACACCTAAATTAGCAACTCATGAGGCAGAATTCTATGAACCCCTTTAATTCTACACCTTCCCCCCAATATATGTAATTTTAGATGGCACCATTGAACTCAGCACTATGGAAAACCCCTACCCCCCACCAACTATTTCCTGTACACCTCAACGTTTTACAGATTTTCCTCAGACAGTCTGAGACAGATACTGCCCATGCAATAGTATGACAATAAAATATATATGTATCATAGGGTTTTCCAAGGTCCTGATTTCAATGGAAATATTTCCAAATCGATATCTCTATTGGTTTTGGCAGGAGCCATGGTGGGGTACGTGAAATGGTAGCATTTTCACTGTGAGAGACAAACTATAAATGTTGTAACAGAACATCACATTCTATGTCAAATTTTCTGGTGTGGATTGAAGATTAGGTTGTATGCTATAAAAACAGAACACTGCTACTGGAATGCCATTCCGTGCACTTCGCTGCACCAGAAACGAACTACAGCAAAGACGTCGAATCTTCGAGCGACACACCACTTTTTGCCCCTGCAGAAGCACCCATTTTTTTTGGTAAAAGCCTCTGTTATACAAGATTGTGAGATTGAAATGATGCAGGTACGATGGGGCTTCTTCTATGTCAACTAGCAGTTCTAGCAACAGGAGCAGAAAATGCCTCCCCATGCGGTCATTGTGTCGCATAGATGTTGTTGCAATAGTGGACATAGGCACGTCACTTTTGTAAACACTATTGTTCCTCCGTAGCGTTGACAAGCTACGGTGTCATTGTAATGGTAGCGAAAGTGCAATTTGGCCACGGTTTACCATTTCTATTTTCCCTTCTATCCTTTACTGGTAGTAGGTACCCAAGAACAGACAATGCTAAAAGTGGTACATCGATATGTACCTTCATGAGATGACGCGAAAATACATGTCTATTACTCGTACCTTAGTGAAATCTGGGAAATAGCCACGGTTTACCATTTTACGCAGATAAACATGAATAGGATCAAAGTCAGATTTCAAAAAAATGGTAAACCGTGCAGTTTTTCTCGTTTTTCTCAGAAAATCTTGAGCAGATTTATTCACAAATATAGACAGCTGTAATTTGTGTTCATGTACCACTTTTTCCAAACTTGCAGCAATATCGAAGAATTCCTTCGTATTTTATAAGGAAAACTAGAATGGTAAACCGTGATGGTAAACCGTTGGAATATACCATTGGAGACGGAATCCAATTCAATGCGACTTTGGGCTGAATTGAGTTTAAGTCAAAGAGCGACTGGTATTCATTGAGGACACCTTGTTGAGGACACCTTGGGAGACCATAGACAAGGGAAAATTCGCTGTAATACTGCATAATTCATGTGGTTTAAATACTAATGAACAAGCTGTAAGATATAATATTGCAAGTAATTTGAATGAATTCAGTATTTAGTTCTATATCCACCAGACTTTACAATTCTCTGTAGACGAAGGGTCATTGTCTCTATAGTGCGGTCAATAACAGATGCATCATACTGGAGAAGTGTACTCAAGACCCTTTGTTTAAATGATTCAAAATCCTCCCTGATAATTTTTCGCTTCAATGCAACCTCCCTAAGACTACGCTTAATATTATGAAAAATATTTTCTATGGGATTTAGGTCTGGTGATCTAGCTGGTATGTCTACAAGTTCAGCACCAATTTCCTGCAAGGCATCTTTCGCTACCATACTTCTTTGGCTTGGGTCGTTATCCATAACAAGCAGTAATTTCTCCTTGCGTTTTAGCACTGCACAATCCATTAAGACCTTTTGTAGAGTTCCTTGCACAAATTTGGCAAACCACGGTCCGTTCATCTTCTCATATTCTTCAGCAAGAACCACTCCTGTTGAATGTGAGATGCCCACCAAAAGATGCAACGAACGTCCCCCTGGTAAATTTTTCGATCCTTTGCTCGTATATTTCAGCCCTTCATTGCTTTTCCTCCAGACTTTTCCACCAGCACATAACGCATCTTCATATGGCTTTTGATTGTGCCTAAAAGAGACACCGGCCAAATACAGAAGAACCTCGCCTGTCCAAAAGTGTGTGTTATAGTTTTTCAGAGCTGTTTTTGCATACCGCACTCTGCGTTTCCTGTCATCTGATGAAAGTATACCTTTTCTTCTGGATCTCAAAAAATGATACCCAGCATCATTTAATGTACGTATAAGAGTTCTGTAGCTGATGCTTGTGATTTCACACTCTTTTGCGACGTCAACGATTCTGACGTTCGGGTTCTCATCTCTCATTTTGCGGAAAGTTCGACTAAATCTGCCCTTGACTTTCTTCGTCATCAATGTTGGTCGACCCGTTCTCTTCTTCGTACTTTGGCTAGAAAAGCCCTCCCGGCATATCCTCACAGCACTTGATGGTGAGATACCACAGCGTCGAGCAATCTCCCTGTACGACAAGGAGGACTCTCGTCGAAGGTAGCAGATATACGCTCTGGTTTTGGCACTAATTCTTACGTGAAATACCATTTTGTCTAAGTTATTCTGATGCGTGGCGTAGATGAGTATTAGATATATGACACCTTTCCTTAGATTCCCCTTTTTACCACTTAGACTTTTCCATTCGCCATATTGCACGGACAGGAAATTAGTGGGTTTGAATAGAAACTGTATGCCATATGAGTAAAATTTGTCATGTATTGAAGAGTTTCCTGCTGCCAGTATGTGTTTACTACGTATTAATCACTTGTTTTTATTGCACGAGTTGTCGATACTGACAAGAACGGGGACAAAGAAAGACAATTATTTGTGACTAAGAGACAACTGCGACTATAAGAATAATACACCTAAATTAGCAACTCATGAGGCAGAATTCTATGAACCCCTTTAATTCTACACCTTCCCCCCAATATATGTAATTTTAGATGGCACCATTGAACTCAGCACTATGGAAAACCCCTACCCCCCACCAACTATTTCCTGTACACCTCAACGTTTTACAGATTTTCCTCAGACAGTCTGAGACAGATACTGCCCATGCAATAGTATGACAATAAAATATATATGTATCATAGGGTTTTCCAAGGTCCTGATTTCAATGGAAATATTTCCAAATCGATATCTCTATTGGTTTTGGCAGGAGCCATGGTGGGGTACGTGAAATGGTAGCATTTTCACTGTGAGAGACAAACTATAAATGTTGTAACAGAACATCACATTCTATGTCAAATTTTCTGGTGTGGATTGAAGATTAGGTTGTATGCTATAAAAACAGAACACTGCTACTGGAATGCCATTCCGTGCACTTCGCTGCACCAGAAACGAACTACAGCAAAGACGTCGAATCTTCGAGCGACACACCACTTTTTGCCCCTGCAGAAGCACCCATTTTTTTTGGTAAAAGCCTCTGTTATACAAGATTGTGAGATTGAAATGATGCAGGTACGATGGGGCTTCTTCTATGTCAACTAGCAGTTCTAGCAACAGGAGCAGAAAATGCCTCCCCATGCGGTCATTGTGTCGCATAGATGTTGTTGCAATAGTGGACATAGGCACGTCACTTTTGTAAACACTATTGTTCCTCCGTAGCGTTGACAAGCTACGGTGTCATTGTAATGGTAGCGAAAGTGCAATTTGGCCACGGTTTACCATTTCTATTTTCCCTTCTATCCTTTACTGGTAGTAGGTACCCAAGAACAGACAATGCTAAAAGTGGTACATCGATATGTACCTTCATGAGATGACGCGAAAATACATGTCTATTACTCGTACCTTAGTGAAATCTGGGAAATAGCCACGGTTTACCATTTTACGCAGATAAACATGAATAGGATCAAAGTCAGATTTCAAAAAAATGGTAAACCGTGCAGTTTTTCTCGTTTTTCTCAGAAAATCTTGAGCAGATTTATTCACAAATATAGACAGCTGTAATTTGTGTTCATGTACCACTTTTTCCAAACTTGCAGCAATATCGAAGAATTCCTTCGTATTTTATAAGGAAAACTAGAATGGTAAACCGTGATGGTAAACCGTTGGAATATACCATTGGAGACGGAATCCAATTCAATGCGACTTTGGGCTGAATTGAGTTTAAGTCAAAGAGCGACTGGTATTCATTGAGGACACCTTGTTGAGGACACCTTGGGAGACCATAGACAAGGGAAAATTCGCTGTAATACTGCATAATTCATGTGGTTTAAATACTAATGAACAAGCTGTAAGATATAATATTGCAAGTAATTTGAATGAATTCAGTATTTAGTTCTATATCCACCAGACTTTACAATTCTCTGTAGACGAAGGGTCATTGTCTCTATAGTGCGGTCAATAACAGATGCATCATACTGGAGAAGTGTACTCAAGACCCTTTGTTTAAATGATTCAAAATCCTCCCTGATAATTTTTCGCTTCAATGCAACCTCCCTAAGACTACGCTTAATATTATGAAAAATATTTTCTATGGGATTTAGGTCTGGTGATCTAGCTGGTATGTCTACAAGTTCAGCACCAATTTCCTGCAAGGCATCTTTCGCTACCATACTTCTTTGGCTTGGGTCGTTATCCATAACAAGCAGTAATTTCTCCTTGCGTTTTAGCACTGCACAATCCATTAAGACCTTTTGTAGAGTTCCTTGCACAAATTTGGCAAACCACGGTCCGTTCATCTTCTCATATTCTTCAGCAAGAACCACTCCTGTTGAATGTGAGATGCCCACCAAAAGATGCAACGAACGTCCCCCTGGTAAATTTTTCGATCCTTTGCTCGTATATTTCAGCCCTTCATTGCTTTTCCTCCAGACTTTTCCACCAGCACATAACGCATCTTCATATGGCTTTTGATTGTGCCTAAAAGAGACACCGGCCAAATACAGAAGAACCTCGCCTGTCCAAAAGTGTGTGTTATAGTTTTTCAGAGCTGTTTTTGCATACCGCACTCTGCGTTTCCTGTCATCTGATGAAAGTATACCTTTTCTTCTGGATCTCAAAAAATGATACCCAGCATCATTTAATGTACGTATAAGAGTTCTGTAGCTGATGCTTGTGATTTCACACTCTTTTGCGACGTCAACGATTCTGACGTTCGGGTTCTCATCTCTCATTTTGCGGAAAGTTCGACTAAATCTGCCCTTGACTTTCTTCGTCATCAATGTTGGTCGACCCGTTCTCTTCTTCGTACTTTGGCTAGAAAAGCCCTCCCGGCATATCCTCACAGCACTTGATGGTGAGATACCACAGCGTCGAGCAATCTCCCTGTACGACAAGGAGGACTCTCGTCGAAGGTAGCAGATATACGCTCTGGTTTTGGCACTAATTCTTACGTGAAATACCATTTTGTCTAAGTTATTCTGATGCGTGGCGTAGATGAGTATTAGATATATGACACCTTTCCTTAGATTCCCCTTTTTACCACTTAGACTTTTCCATTCGCCATATTGCACGGACAGGAAATTAGTGGGTTTGAATAGAAACTGTATGCCATATGAGTAAAATTTGTCATGTATTGAAGAGTTTCCTGCTGCCAGTATGTGTTTACTACGTATTAATCACTTGTTTTTATTGCACGAGTTGTCGATACTGACAAGAACGGGGACAAAGAAAGACAATTATTTGTGACTAAGAGACAACTGCGACTATAAGAATAATACACCTAAATTAGCAACTCATGAGGCAGAATTCTATGAACCCCTTTAATTCTACACCTTCCCCCCAATATATGTAATTTTAGATGGCACCATTGAACTCAGCACTATGGAAAACCCCTACCCCCCACCAACTATTTCCTGTACACCTCAACGTTTTACAGATTTTCCTCAGACAGTCTGAGACAGATACTGCCCATGCAATAGTATGACAATAAAATATATATGTATCATAGGGTTTTCCAAGGTCCTGATTTCAATGGAAATATTTCCAAATCGATATCTCTATTGGTTTTGGCAGGAGCCATGGTGGGGTACGTGAAATGGTAGCATTTTCACTGTGAGAGACAAACTATAAATGTTGTAACAGAACATCACATTCTATGTCAAATTTTCTGGTGTGGATTGAAGATTAGGTTGTATGCTATAAAAACAGAACACTGCTACTGGAATGCCATTCCGTGCACTTCGCTGCACCAGAAACGAACTACAGCAAAGACGTCGAATCTTCGAGCGACACACCACTTTTTGCCCCTGCAGAAGCACCCATTTTTTTTGGTAAAAGCCTCTGTTATACAAGATTGTGAGATTGAAATGATGCAGGTACGATGGGGCTTCTTCTATGTCAACTAGCAGTTCTAGCAACAGGAGCAGAAAATGCCTCCCCATGCGGTCATTGTGTCGCATAGATGTTGTTGCAATAGTGGACATAGGCACGTCACTTTTGTAAACACTATTGTTCCTCCGTAGCGTTGACAAGCTACGGTGTCATTGTAATGGTAGCGAAAGTGCAATTTGGCCACGGTTTACCATTTCTATTTTCCCTTCTATCCTTTACTGGTAGTAGGTACCCAAGAACAGACAATGCTAAAAGTGGTACATCGATATGTACCTTCATGAGATGACGCGAAAATACATGTCTATTACTCGTACCTTAGTGAAATCTGGGAAATAGCCACGGTTTACCATTTTACGCAGATAAACATGAATAGGATCAAAGTCAGATTTCAAAAAAATGGTAAACCGTGCAGTTTTTCTCGTTTTTCTCAGAAAATCTTGAGCAGATTTATTCACAAATATAGACAGCTGTAATTTGTGTTCATGTACCACTTTTTCCAAACTTGCAGCAATATCGAAGAATTCCTTCGTATTTTATAAGGAAAACTAGAATGGTAAACCGTGATGGTAAACCGTTGGAATATACCATTGGAGACGGAATCCAATTCAATGCGACTTTGGGCTGAATTGAGTTTAAGTCAAAGAGCGACTGGTATTCATTGAGGACACCTTGTTGAGGACACCTTGGGAGACCATAGACAAGGGAAAATTCGCTGTAATACTGCATAATTCATGTGGTTTAAATACTAATGAACAAGCTGTAAGATATAATATTGCAAGTAATTTGAATGAATTCAGTATTTAGTTCTATATCCACCAGACTTTACAATTCTCTGTAGACGAAGGGTCATTGTCTCTATAGTGCGGTCAATAACAGATGCATCATACTGGAGAAGTGTACTCAAGACCCTTTGTTTAAATGATTCAAAATCCTCCCTGATAATTTTTCGCTTCAATGCAACCTCCCTAAGACTACGCTTAATATTATGAAAAATATTTTCTATGGGATTTAGGTCTGGTGATCTAGCTGGTATGTCTACAAGTTCAGCACCAATTTCCTGCAAGGCATCTTTCGCTACCATACTTCTTTGGCTTGGGTCGTTATCCATAACAAGCAGTAATTTCTCCTTGCGTTTTAGCACTGCACAATCCATTAAGACCTTTTGTAGAGTTCCTTGCACAAATTTGGCAAACCACGGTCCGTTCATCTTCTCATATTCTTCAGCAAGAACCACTCCTGTTGAATGTGAGATGCCCACCAAAAGATGCAACGAACGTCCCCCTGGTAAATTTTTCGATCCTTTGCTCGTATATTTCAGCCCTTCATTGCTTTTCCTCCAGACTTTTCCACCAGCACATAACGCATCTTCATATGGCTTTTGATTGTGCCTAAAAGAGACACCGGCCAAATACAGAAGAACCTCGCCTGTCCAAAAGTGTGTGTTATAGTTTTTCAGAGCTGTTTTTGCATACCGCACTCTGCGTTTCCTGTCATCTGATGAAAGTATACCTTTTCTTCTGGATCTCAAAAAATGATACCCAGCATCATTTAATGTACGTATAAGAGTTCTGTAGCTGATGCTTGTGATTTCACACTCTTTTGCGACGTCAACGATTCTGACGTTCGGGTTCTCATCTCTCATTTTGCGGAAAGTTCGACTAAATCTGCCCTTGACTTTCTTCGTCATCAATGTTGGTCGACCCGTTCTCTTCTTCGTACTTTGGCTAGAAAAGCCCTCCCGGCATATCCTCACAGCACTTGATGGTGAGATACCACAGCGTCGAGCAATCTCCCTGTACGACAAGGAGGACTCTCGTCGAAGGTAGCAGATATACGCTCTGGTTTTGGCACTAATTCTTACGTGAAATACCATTTTGTCTAAGTTATTCTGATGCGTGGCGTAGATGAGTATTAGATATATGACACCTTTCCTTAGATTCCCCTTTTTACCACTTAGACTTTTCCATTCGCCATATTGCACGGACAGGAAATTAGTGGGTTTGAATAGAAACTGTATGCCATATGAGTAAAATTTGTCATGTATTGAAGAGTTTCCTGCTGCCAGTATGTGTTTACTACGTATTAATCACTTGTTTTTATTGCACGAGTTGTCGATACTGACAAGAACGGGGACAAAGAAAGACAATTATTTGTGACTAAGAGACAACTGCGACTATAAGAATAATACACCTAAATTAGCAACTCATGAGGCAGAATTCTATGAACCCCTTTAATTCTACACCTTCCCCCCAATATATGTAATTTTAGATGGCACCATTGAACTCAGCACTATGGAAAACCCCTACCCCCCACCAACTATTTCCTGTACACCTCAACGTTTTACAGATTTTCCTCAGACAGTCTGAGACAGATACTGCCCATGCAATAGTATGACAATAAAATATATATGTATCATAGGGTTTTCCAAGGTCCTGATTTCAATGGAAATATTTCCAAATCGATATCTCTATTGGTTTTGGCAGGAGCCATGGTGGGGTACGTGAAATGGTAGCATTTTCACTGTGAGAGACAAACTATAAATGTTGTAACAGAACATCACATTCTATGTCAAATTTTCTGGTGTGGATTGAAGATTAGGTTGTATGCTATAAAAACAGAACACTGCTACTGGAATGCCATTCCGTGCACTTCGCTGCACCAGAAACGAACTACAGCAAAGACGTCGAATCTTCGAGCGACACACCACTTTTTGCCCCTGCAGAAGCACCCATTTTTTTTGGTAAAAGCCTCTGTTATACAAGATTGTGAGATTGAAATGATGCAGGTACGATGGGGCTTCTTCTATGTCAACTAGCAGTTCTAGCAACAGGAGCAGAAAATGCCTCCCCATGCGGTCATTGTGTCGCATAGATGTTGTTGCAATAGTGGACATAGGCACGTCACTTTTGTAAACACTATTGTTCCTCCGTAGCGTTGACAAGCTACGGTGTCATTGTAATGGTAGCGAAAGTGCAATTTGGCCACGGTTTACCATTTCTATTTTCCCTTCTATCCTTTACTGGTAGTAGGTACCCAAGAACAGACAATGCTAAAAGTGGTACATCGATATGTACCTTCATGAGATGACGCGAAAATACATGTCTATTACTCGTACCTTAGTGAAATCTGGGAAATAGCCACGGTTTACCATTTTACGCAGATAAACATGAATAGGATCAAAGTCAGATTTCAAAAAAATGGTAAACCGTGCAGTTTTTCTCGTTTTTCTCAGAAAATCTTGAGCAGATTTATTCACAAATATAGACAGCTGTAATTTGTGTTCATGTACCACTTTTTCCAAACTTGCAGCAATATCGAAGAATTCCTTCGTATTTTATAAGGAAAACTAGAATGGTAAACCGTGATGGTAAACCGTTGGAATATACCATTGGAGACGGAATCCAATTCAATGCGACTTTGGGCTGAATTGAGTTTAAGTCAAAGAGCGACTGGTATTCATTGAGGACACCTTGTTGAGGACACCTTGGGAGACCATAGACAAGGGAAAATTCGCTGTAATACTGCATAATTCATGTGGTTTAAATACTAATGAACAAGCTGTAAGATATAATATTGCAAGTAATTTGAATGAATTCAGTATTTAGTTCTATATCCACCAGACTTTACAATTCTCTGTAGACGAAGGGTCATTGTCTCTATAGTGCGGTCAATAACAGATGCATCATACTGGAGAAGTGTACTCAAGACCCTTTGTTTAAATGATTCAAAATCCTCCCTGATAATTTTTCGCTTCAATGCAACCTCCCTAAGACTACGCTTAATATTATGAAAAATATTTTCTATGGGATTTAGGTCTGGTGATCTAGCTGGTATGTCTACAAGTTCAGCACCAATTTCCTGCAAGGCATCTTTCGCTACCATACTTCTTTGGCTTGGGTCGTTATCCATAACAAGCAGTAATTTCTCCTTGCGTTTTAGCACTGCACAATCCATTAAGACCTTTTGTAGAGTTCCTTGCACAAATTTGGCAAACCACGGTCCGTTCATCTTCTCATATTCTTCAGCAAGAACCACTCCTGTTGAATGTGAGATGCCCACCAAAAGATGCAACGAACGTCCCCCTGGTAAATTTTTCGATCCTTTGCTCGTATATTTCAGCCCTTCATTGCTTTTCCTCCAGACTTTTCCACCAGCACATAACGCATCTTCATATGGCTTTTGATTGTGCCTAAAAGAGACACCGGCCAAATACAGAAGAACCTCGCCTGTCCAAAAGTGTGTGTTATAGTTTTTCAGAGCTGTTTTTGCATACCGCACTCTGCGTTTCCTGTCATCTGATGAAAGTATACCTTTTCTTCTGGATCTCAAAAAATGATACCCAGCATCATTTAATGTACGTATAAGAGTTCTGTAGCTGATGCTTGTGATTTCACACTCTTTTGCGACGTCAACGATTCTGACGTTCGGGTTCTCATCTCTCATTTTGCGGAAAGTTCGACTAAATCTGCCCTTGACTTTCTTCGTCATCAATGTTGGTCGACCCGTTCTCTTCTTCGTACTTTGGCTAGAAAAGCCCTCCCGGCATATCCTCACAGCACTTGATGGTGAGATACCACAGCGTCGAGCAATCTCCCTGTACGACAAGGAGGACTCTCGTCGAAGGTAGCAGATATACGCTCTGGTTTTGGCACTAATTCTTACGTGAAATACCATTTTGTCTAAGTTATTCTGATGCGTGGCGTAGATGAGTATTAGATATATGACACCTTTCCTTAGATTCCCCTTTTTACCACTTAGACTTTTCCATTCGCCATATTGCACGGACAGGAAATTAGTGGGTTTGAATAGAAACTGTATGCCATATGAGTAAAATTTGTCATGTATTGAAGAGTTTCCTGCTGCCAGTATGTGTTTACTACGTATTAATCACTTGTTTTTATTGCACGAGTTGTCGATACTGACAAGAACGGGGACAAAGAAAGACAATTATTTGTGACTAAGAGACAACTGCGACTATAAGAATAATACACCTAAATTAGCAACTCATGAGGCAGAATTCTATGAACCCCTTTAATTCTACACCTTCCCCCCAATATATGTAATTTTAGATGGCACCATTGAACTCAGCACTATGGAAAACCCCTACCCCCCACCAACTATTTCCTGTACACCTCAACGTTTTACAGATTTTCCTCAGACAATCAATGCCAAAAGTCTTGGAACACTTACTGTATTTTTTGATCTGGCTGGTGAGCGTTCCCCTCTCCCCTTGAAAACAATGTTGATTTATACAGGTTTTATACACAGTAAGTAAGTCAAATTGCTTTCACACAACTGTCAGCTAACCCAACCGTCAATTCAACATTGTTCTGGGGGGTAGGGGGGGCGTAATCCGTTGTGCTTCACCGGAATCTCATAATTGTCACATAAAATGCTGCGGTCAAAGGGTGTTCCAAGGACTTTTGGCAGTGATTGTAGTCGCGAAGGACTTGTTGATAAATCCATGGGTAAAGTGTTCGTTTGTAACTCAGTTTGCGGCGTCTTTTCATCTCTTCTTTGAACTGCTAGACGTTTTGAACGCTTGCAACAAAAGGATACGAAGAAGTAGATTAATGGATCTATTGCTGTTCTGAAGGGAATTAGAGATGACACTAAATAGCGTAAATAAGCATCGTCTCCTTTGAGGCTGCTTACTGCATAGGGACATACCAATATAAGAAACAACAGCGTCACACCAACAGAGTTTAGTAGTAGTCTCATACTGTGCCTCGTGTGGCCTGACATACGATTCTGAAATCGTAAGCTAATGAGGATCGAAGCATAGCACACAATCAGAACAAATCCAAATATTAGAATTGCATAAGGCACCAACCTGTCCTTTGCCAAAACATCTTTCCCGTCAATAAGCCAGAAAAGTAGAAATATTGCTATAGCAATTAGCCACGTAAGACTAATATATAACCATGTCAATTTTGTTGTGAATAATCTCCTAGAATGAAGAGGGAAATTCACCGCAATAAATCTTTGCATCGCTATGAACACGATGTGTGAGAGCGCTATCATTATTACTCCTTTGGTGAAGAAAAGTAACTTAAAATATTTCCTCTCCTGCTCTAGTTTCAACTTGCCTGTTGTATTTGAATATGAAAAAATTGTTCCAGTCATTGCAAAAAATACACCAGAGATGAAATTGGCTACACCCAGGCTTGCTAAAGTTTTGTTGAATGGTGGATTGTCTTTCCTTGTACGGAAGAGCGATACAAGTAATGCCACATTCGCAATCACGCCAATGAAGCCAAACATCGCGTAGTTCAAGGATCCAGCAAGTGCAAAAGGTCGATAGCCCAGCATTTTAATCTGATATTAATCCTTTTTGCTTCTTGAAAATCGAAATTAGTTTGCTGTTGTAATATTGCTTTCTGATGAGATGAGCCTGTATTCAATTGCTTGGCTAAAGATTTGATTTCTCTGCTTCTTAAATTGTAGTGTACCTGTTCTGATTTAAAACGGAAATGTGCGAAGCATGTATCATCCTGATAACGAATTTTCTACTTTTCCTGGTTGCTACTAAAGAAAGGAGCGGTGTCGATTAGCTGTTGATGTTAAGCGATGTTGCTTAAATGTGCGTTGCTTACTTGGCATACCTCAGGTAGACTGGAATGAATGCATAGATGAGTCAACGTGATAAGTCCTGTTACACGAGTCGCTACATAATATAAAGCTCTTAGCTGTTACCATTTATCATTCGGGATAAGTGTAAACAAGGTTGCCAAATTGATATTGTATAAATGCCCAAGTCAATGGTTAAACTATTCTGATATCCATCTGTTTGAAAATAAAGGTCCAAAGCTTAATTTTGTCATCATGATGTAATTCCCCAATCAATGTGTTCAAATACTAGAGCAGAAGACAAGTAGAATTACGTTTGGAAAATTTATTGAAATGTGCGATTATCGATATATACGTTTATTCTGCAGCACAACATCATCTTTGGCGTTGATTTTGTGGACATGTTTAGCATTGAATTTTCCTCGTCATTTCGCAATTAAAGCTGAACTAGTGGCAATCCTCATTGCCCCTCCTAAGACTATCAGATTCTGAGCAATGCCTCAATCGGTGGGCTTTTCATCTTGTTTCTAAATTTACTTAGGAAATAGTTTATTTTGAAGAGGACTCTCTACCCCAGTATTAGAATAGGGAAGTGAATGCGATGCATCTGTAATACTTGAAATGCTTGCGTAAAATCTGTGTGCCACTGGGAATGGGCTACATATATACATAAGCTTTACTGGCACATTCACGTAATATTTAAAATATGATATGGAAGTAGTACAGTAAAGATAAAAATATAAATATTAGAGTTGCATGGTCATGTTCAGGGGTCGTAGAGTCTGAGATCATCAAGCACATCGTTTAGACAGCCAGTTATCACAAAATCTGTTTTCTTATTTATGTTCTGCACCTACTTGATAGTAGGGCAGTCGAAACAAGTTTAGACAAGCAGTAATACCGAAAGGATATAATACGTAAACATAGTACTGCAAAATTTTTCAGAGTATTTTCTAAATGTTCCAAGATTTACATTGAAATCCAAGGAAAATCCAAAATCTCAAAAGCTCTCAAGATTTTAGGATAAAATCATAAGTCTGGCAATTCTGAGAGGAATTACTTATGACTTATAGTTGTCGATCAGAAGCCCACTCAGCATATGCATTTTATAAGCTTGATTAACAATGGCACACAGATGGAAGCCGAATAAAAATTGCAGAAGCCATCTTGCCATTTAACTCTGGAATACTCTCTGCTCGACTGAAAGGAACCTAATGTAGAACGGAATATTACAAGGAAATGTTGCATCACAACATGAATTGCATGTCATAAGGAAGAGTGACCAATTGTGTTCTTCTCCAGATACATGGAGATGGATCTGAATTTGACTTTTCTTTCAAATTCGGAAATGCTGCTGCATTTCATTAAAGAAAACAACAAAACAAGTTAACAATTCGCTCTTATAATGATTCAGCCACGGAAGTCCAAAGTGCTAAAGTTCAATTACTTAATAAATGTATTCGGTAGATCTTTGAAGAAGGATAGGCGACATTTTCAACTCAACGTTTTTAAATGATCGGCTGTAACTAAGTGAGGCTGGAGGAGGTGTGGGAATATAAATGTTTTCAGCAAATGAATTCAATTTTTACTTGGAAAACACAGAAGGGAAGTTTATGTCTCATAGTGGGGAATGGAGAAAATAGTAAACCTAGTAATCAGTATTTTCCCTTTTGTCAGTTTGGATTACCCGAAATTACTTTGTTGACATTTTAATCTTTAAAGGGTATACTAAAGTACATATCATTGGTCAATTTCCATCAAGACAATGTGCTGTGAAGTCCTCATGTTTTCGGCTTCTTTTTCAAATATGGCTGTTAGCGTCTGGACAGTCTACCAACCCTTTCTGGAAATGAACATGAAACAGAACATGCTTGAAGGTCTAGAGGAAGCTCTCTGTATATTCCATTCTTAATAAATCTTTAAAGCTCCCAGAGTGGTCCTTAACAATTTAATTTCTTTTTGTCGTCCTTGTAATCAGCAAAATTAGTTTAAAGCAATAATTCTTCGCAGGTGAAAGAAAAACTTATAATGTTTACTTTGAGTGTGACAGCTTGTGTGTCACAAACAGGTAAATAATAATTGCAGTTTACCTTATAACAAATACATAAACTGAAAACAGTTAATTAAAGTTTAGAATGAATCGTGTTCTCTATCCTCCATCATATTTCCAACAGGACAAACCAAACGGTAATGATTTTTATGTAAAATAAGGATTAGTTTCAGATTAGTACTAAACAGAATAGTGAGAACAATTCTCTAACTGAAAAATTTATAATCCATAGTCCTAGAATAAATCAGCTCGTTCATAAGGAAAATTTGCAGAGCTACTTTTTAGGGATAAATTTTCAGAGGGTAATCTTGTACGATTCTGTCGAAGTATGTATGCAAATGCCATGCTTCAGCCTATACACAAACATAGCTAGACCACAGTTTTTCATAACGTTTCATTTCCTTCCTTTTTTAACCCAAGACAAATGCTCAAAAATAAATTAATCAAGCTGGTAAGCAAATCTTTTGCTTCAAAAGTAGCTGAGAGGCTACGTCTCTTTTCTACCTAATTTAGGGCACTGATCCAAAATTAAGCATAATTATTCATAGTTGGTTGCTGTGTTTGATGCATAAAATTTTCTAATTTTAAAAACAAATGCTATCTTGCTTTATAATGTCTTTTTTATTTATAATAAAAATCGATCCATATAAAATGTCTGTTTGTGAAAGCATGCCAGACAAAATTCAATATTGATTTAAGATCGGCAAATATTCTTGCTACCTATAGTACCAGATGCTGAACAATAGTTAAAAGCAATGTTGTAATATATCCTTTCCTCAGAAAAATGAAAGTTTTACTCCTTCACTGTGGCAGAAACTTTCTCTTTCACAATTTTCTGTCATGGTTACAATCAGTAAAGTTCCATTTATTATCTCATCGTGTTTGGTGATTTTGCGATAACTGACTGTTGGGCAACCCTGAAATGTACCAGTTTTTGATCAACACATAATACCCACATGCTAGCAAGTAATTTTGTCTTGCATATTGTCTGTCTAAATTGTCTACAGCCCACAAATTTAAAAGCAACTTAAGAACATTTCAGCCTCAAAAAATTAGAAAAAATTAAGAACAGCCAGCCTGAACCTCAATTTTACTGGTTCTCATAAAAAAAATGCAAAGAAGCCAGTTTCTCCATCTTAGCATGAAGATCAATGATGGAAACTGCTACATTCTATTCTGCAAAAGGGCGTTTTCCGACGTTCTGGAGGGCGTTACTTTGAAGAAATTTTCTGACCTCCAGATCCCCATTTTCCACCAGAAAGCCTATAAAACACCACTATTTTGGCATATACTTATGTGTAACGTGTAACGCCCCCTTGAGTGTTCTAACTTTACTTCTTCATCTGTGCCACTCTCATTCCAGTTCAGCTGTCTACGGGCCTGTGTTGTGAACATTTACATTTACGTTGTGAAAGTCATTGTCTGGAAACAAAACGCAGCCTATAGGAGTCAAGAGAGAGCCATTCCTTCGCCTCCAAGTGTTCGCTATAGCTTATGTCCCAGAGATTTCTGCTCTAATCATACCAGTCAATAATCGCCAAAAATCCTTATGATACTAACAGCAAAATTATAACACCATATTCTTCTTCACTCCATTATCCTTACACTTTACAGGACCTCCTTCCCCATTAGTACAATGTTGGTTGCTCCACAAGACACTTCATGTTATCGGGGAAGTTAATTTTTTCCGCTATCGCATGAACTTCCTCCAAAAACCAGCATTGTTTAGGGGGAGGGGGGTGAGAGATCAGTGCGGAGTAACCATCTTCATAGAAAAAGACTTCCTCTAGTCACCAATGAGCATTTTGTTGCTTCTCTTCAGCTTTCCAGCTCTCAAGTGATCAAGTACCACTAGTTAATGATTTTCCTTGTCTTCAGTCCTTCCATTATTTCACTTGTCACCTCTATCATTCCATTACAAACATAAATTCCTAAGCCTCTTCCTTCTTTTCTTCAGAAAACTTTAATATATTGATTCCCCCCTTCTCTCAAATGCTCCATATCTTCTATAGTTACTTGGCACGATTCCCTCCTAAGGGTCTCATATATGTCTCATCTCTTCTGCTCTTGTAATACTTCAATAGAATGTAAAGTAAATAGTAAAAGAAAGTGCAATTTCTCGATCAAAAAAGGTTTCTCCAAAATTGCTTTTAAAGAGAAGATAAACGAACTGGTACAATACTTTTGATGCTATATAACTCAATGTACTTACATTGATGCTACAAGTTTATCAACTTTTCAAACGTACTCCTTCAATTCTTACTCTTTGCAAGCTATATTAAAAGCTAGATCAAACTATATTTTTGTAATGTTGATATTATTCATAGACAACATGTCAACTTCCTTCTTCATCAATAAACACATTTCAGAAACACATTTCATGTCACTAGAAAGCTATAGTTCAATGTTTACAATGTTTGATATAGCATGTGAAGCAATACCGTAAATCCTCGAATTAGTCCCCGCCTTCGAAGAAGCCCTCCTCGAATATGCCCCCATGCTGGAACTTCAAATTATTAATTTGCCCCTAGAAATAAGCCCTCCTCTTGAATATGCTTCCATCCAAAGAGTATGAAAAATATATAAGTCCCCAGGGAAGTAATTCGAGGATTTACGGTATTATTACAATGCTTTGACCAATAAAATAAACTAATGCAAAAACTCTCCGGATCCCTGTAACCTCAGAGAGTTTGTTTGTCTGAAACTTTTTATACCGGAATTTTACGTGCCTCGTGATTTTCAAATTACGAAACTTCATTTCACCTTTATTTCCTTTATTGAAAGACCATACCAGAAAGGAAATCTGAAATTCTTGCTGTATTATGGGATACATCACTCTTATCGAAATCTCCTTTATCGAACTCTTAATGAGAACTCTTGGGGATTTTTGGAACTTTCCCTGAGTCAGTGTTATCCGTACTAAAGAATTGATTGCACTCATCAAATTCGTATCATCACGTTAGTATCAATTCTTCCATTAGATGCACTTTCAAGTTGTCATGTACTCGTGGGTTCCGAATTAGGGTCCCTTTCTGCTTTTTCAAAGGAGATTTCCGACTCACTCGCTCTCATTTGGACCACTCACTTATTAAGTTGCCAATATTTCTCAAGTATTTCTTCATGCTTCGATAGTTGATTCAGAAAATATGAACTTCTATATTTGCACACAAACGGTATGTCCATTGCTTCAAAAAGGAGATTTACAACCATATGCATATCGCTACACAAACCTAGAGGTATGTTTATTACTTTACAAAGAAGCATCAAAGTACCTTGTAAATTCTTTAGCTCGAAATTTTAAAGAACATATATCCACAATACGGATAATCTTTTCCGAAACTTTTGGATTCGAAAATAGTTTGTCAGAAATAGAAGGGTCCGAATATTTTCAGAACTAAAGCACACTTCACGGCTTTTAAGATAAATTGATCATGCATAGTCTATTCTCTAAGTTATTCTATCTAACAAAACCAGCAAATACATTCGTATAGCAATTAACGCCTTCACAGTGTTCCTAACCTTTTAAAGTTATTTTGTACATGGTGGATCCCTACAACATAATTCTTGCACCAGGATCTCCTGGAGAGATAAATATATGTTATGATCTATTTATTTACAGGAAAATAAATATCAACAGTGGTATAGGTTCATCATCATCATCATCATCATCATCATCATCATCATCATCATCATCATCATCATCGTCATCATCATCATCATCATCATCATCATCAATCAATCAATATTTAAAGTTGGTAAAATTACATAGTATCCTAAAATACTAATTCACACCAACTATTGAAAAGAAAGTTAAATGCATAAATCTACATAATAAGAAAGACCAAAAAATTATATATGCATGTATGTAAGGCAAATTATCGACAAATTTTGCAGGTGCATGTAGCTCCAGCCCATTTGCTTATATTCTTCTGGAAACAAGCTACAGTTTTTTCTTGTTTTATATTGTCATCAAGGGTGTTCCACAGGAAACTAGCCCTAAATGATATTAAATTAAGACCAAAGTTCATTGTCTTGATTGATGGAAGCTTGCATAAGTTTTGTATCCTCAGATTATAAGTAACATGCTTCCTTTCATGAAACTCCCATACAAGTGGGGATTCAATCCATTCATGGACTTGAAGAGATTTCTGTCATGAGATTTTGCAAGTTGGTGGCATGTATGCTATTGCTTGCATTTCGGATGAGCAATTCATGATCTTCAAACAAGATCTGGAGAGCACATTTATGAGTGCTGTCAAGTTCTTTGTTTGCACCTTTGTTTCAAAACATCCATATCAAAGGGCAGTAAATGAAGGTCGACTAGATTACCCCATTATAAATAGCTTGTGCCTGCTGCATAGAAATGAAATAGGTTAGCCTAGATAAAGGTTAATAACACAACTAGTCAAACAAGCGACGGCAAACTGTCCCGGTCCTCTGAAGCTTTCGTGGTTCCCTTCGTTATCCTCCAAGGGACCGCAGACCCCAATTTGGAGCCACTGCATTATGTAGCAACAACATTTTAGATATGGAAAGTATTGTCAAGATTCAGTCACATTGATTCTTGAAGGACTTTTTGTTGAATTCTTTTGTCCCAATTCAATTGACATGTTGTGCGTATTTCTACCTTGCATTGCTATATGATGTCTTGAACACTTACCAGATAAGGATATAAAAAAATAGATCAAGGGATCTATTACTGTTCTAATGGGAACCAGAGAGGCTAATAAAAAGCGAAGCACGTTTTCATTTCCATTCAGGCTGCTTACTGCATAGGGACACACCAACATAAGAAATGAAAGCGTCACTCCAACAGAGTTTAATAGCAATTTCATACTGTGCTTCCTTTCTGATGCTGTATGACTATTGCTCCTACGTTGCCTTGATACCCGACGCTGGTTACGTAAACTAACAATGATCCAAGAGTAGCAAACTATCAGAATAAATCCGAATATAATGATAGTATAAGACACCAATCTGTCTTTTGCTTTAACATCTTTCGCGCCAGTAAACCATGAAAGCAGAAATAGTGCTGTAGCAACAAACCAGGTTAGACTAATATAAAACCATGTCGTATTTGCTGTAAATATTCGTCTGAAACGAATAGGGAAATGTACAGCTATAAATCTTTGGATCGCTATAAATACTACATGAGAGAGTGCAATCATCAAAACTCCTTTGTTAAAGAAAAGTAGCTTAAGTAAGCTTCTTGCTTGCTCAAGTTGCAGCTTTCCTGTTTTAATGCCATATGAAAACATTGTTCCAATCGTTGCAAAAAATACATCAGATATGACATTTGCTACGGCCAGGCTTGCTAACGTTTTGTTGAATTGTTGATTGTCTTTCCTTGTACGGAAGAGCGATACAAGTAATGCCACATTTGTAATAACGCCAGTAAAGCCAAATATCGCATAGTTCAAGCAGCCAACAATTGCAATGGTTTGATAATCCATCATGCTAATCTAACCTTATCTAATCTAATCTAATCTAATCTAATCTAATCTAATCTAATCAAAAATCCTCCTTGCTTCTTTATGATACAAAATGATGTGCTCTTCTCTTGTAATTCCACTATCTCGTAAGAAAGATTTCTATTCAGTCACTGGCTACGAACCTTATTCCAAACTTTTGTTTACTTTGCTAACCAGTTCTAGTTTTTAAAGTTGAATCTCGAATCCACCTGGCAAATGGTATTCAAAGTTTCCTAATAGATATGAAAAGCAAAGTTGGTATTGAATGGCAGTCGATGCTAGGTGTTTTTGCTTGAAAATACGATTTGTTTACTTGATAAAGTTACAACGGACAGGAATCAATACACAGGTGAGTCAACACGTTTAGGTTCAATACACAAGCCGCAACATACACTAAAGTAGGCTACTTAGCCATTGCTATATTTCATATATGCTGGCTATAGAGATCCCCTATATAAATGTCTGTAGGATTTTTGTGTAAGCAAAGCCAGCTGAATAAACGTATGGAAAGCATCAAAATAAAGCTTTACAGATGGAAATTGAAATAAGATCACTCATCTAGACATGGCCAAGTGTGGAAGCCATCATGCCACTCGATGACTAACTTTAAGAAACTCTAGCTCGACTCAAGAGGTTCTAATGCAGAAAATGAGGCACCTGTCGTCGAATCATACATTTCTACAAGATTAAATATCACAGTCGAAATTGTGATCACCTCGAGAGGCATGAAGATGAATCTTCGTGCAAGTCATGAACCCTAACTAGTAAATGATGAAGCCATTGTCTCAAATTTAAAGCAGGCAGTTGCATTATGTCAAAATTCAGCGAAAGTTAACGATATGCTGTAGCTAATTTGGATTCAGTGGTGGAAATCAAAATGTTTTGGCAGCAACTGCACATCTGTAAAAAACGTATCAGTAAGATCTTTGAAAAAGCCAAAGAGTTGGTTTTCACTCATAGTTTCTTGATGATTAATAAAAGCTGGTGGGCAGAGCTGCTGACTACATAAATTTAAGAGTTATATTCCAACTTGCATTTGGAAAGCACTTAAGTGCAACTGCAACTAAGCAACAGATATTTATTTAAACTGGTGCCGTTACATGTCCGCTTGTTCTGATTCTCAACCAGTAAAAGACGCAGAGATGCATATTATTTGCTAGTATATTGACAGAGGTCATTTGTAGCTCAAACTCTTCAACGACACAGTAATCCTTTGCAAGTCTTCACCAACACAAGATACCTAGGTGTTCAGATAGACAGTAAGCTCAACTGGGGCAAACATATTGATACTGTCAAGACCAAGGCTAATCGAGCTCTTGGACTTATTAAGTATTCTAAGAAATATCTACCATCTGACATACTCAACAAAATGTATAGAGGAATTGTTGAACCCCATTTGAGCTACTGTTGTTCCGTTTGGGGCTGCTGTAGTGAATCAAAGCTTGCTGTCTTGCAAAAAATTCAAAATAGAGCTGCCAGAATTGTAACTAGCAGCCCATATGATGCGTCTGCTGCTCCTATAATTCAGAATCTTGGCTGGCCAACTATCAGTGATCTTATAAGAAAGGAGACAGCCACGCTAACTTACAAATCTTTAAATTCGCTTGCACCCGACTACTTAAGCAAATTATTCGCAAAATGTTCGGATGATAGAGAACGATTTCTGCGTTCATCTGAAACTGATCTCAAGATACCTCTCCTAAAAACGATAAATGGCCAAAAGGCTTTTTCTTATCGAGGTCCAAAACTGTGGAACAGTCTAGAAAGAGCTACTAAATTGGCCCCCTCCTTGAAAACTTTTAAAGAACAGCTCTAGTCGGGAACCATTTTTTATTTAATCTTTACGTTCTCTTTTTATAGCATTAGTTTTATATATTGTAAATTATGTTAGTTAGTAAATTTATTTTGTTACTACTAGTATTAATTTCTTTTTTAGTTTTAAACAGGTCAGGTTGAAAAACATATTTGTATGAACCTTTAACCTGTATAAATATTATAAAATGAAATGAAATGAAAAATGAAGTACTGATATAAGTCTTAGATGGCTCTTTATTGTATCAACATAATAGCGGTGATCAATTTAGTAGGGCAAGAAAAGAAGATCAATTTCCAAAGTATTTGCAATATTCCATAACAGAATGCTATTATGATTTTACTAATTTTTGCAGCTTTTCTTATAGTACTTATGGTTGTGCATATTCTTTTTTTCGAGTTCATTCTATTTAACAAAACAAACCATCTTTTTCTCTGCCTGCCACTATTTATAATGATTGTAATGGTCGCACTGTACACTGAGTGACATAAACTTTATACGTTGTTGTTGTTGTTATTGTTGTTGTTGTTGACTTTATTTTGACTGGGCTGTTATATCTAGCATTTTCAGCTCATTTAGGCCTGCTGTGCATGCCACATCCAGGCATGGGACCCCTAGTTTAAAGTCCCTTCCGTAGGACGGCAGAGTGAGTTGTTTTGGTCGTTTATCTGGAAAGTCGCCCATCCAGTTGCTGACCTAACGCAGCCAAGCTTAAGTTAACTTCAGCTAGATAACGGAAGCTAGCTAAACAGCTCGGCCACTCACCCCACAGATTGGAAATTGAAAAATATCGAAGTTAATTAAATTAAGCTAAACTTACTCTGGAATGTTTTTGTGATGGATCCATTGTTGCACTGTTGCTTTCCAACTCATATAGCGAGTTGTCTTGATTTCTCTTCTGCACTTCTAGACACCGCGGACACTTACAACACATGGATATAAAAATAGATCATCGGATCTGTTACTGTTCTGACAGAAATGAAAGGGGACAATAAATAAAGCAAAAAACCAATCTCCTCCCTTGAGGCTCCTTATTGCAAAGGGACACATCAAGATTAGAAATAAATGCATCACATCAGTAAAGTTTTATTAATATTCCTACACTGTGCTTCGTATCAGATATTGCATAATCATTGCTCCAAAGTTGCTTTGATACCTTGAAGCCATGAACAGTTTTGCTGTAAGGTACTTATTAGCTAGTATTTTTCCATAATATTTTATTTTCAGGAATTATTGTTATTATTATTATTATTAGTCTTCTTGGATCCATTGTCCGTTGGTGTTGACGATTCTGTCCACACATTTCTTCCAATTTAGTTGATTAATTGCATCTTTACAAATATCATCTACCATTTCCACACAATTCTTGTATGTCATCTAGTGTCATGAGTAAGATTAATGGCTTAAAATGTTTAACAGTCAAGTAATCAACAAACATGAATCATTTTAACCAAACAAAATCTTCTCTAACCGCAAACCAGCCGCTACTTCTCCCAAGAGAAAAATAATCCACGATTAATTAGTTCAATGTAGCGTAAACACAACAATATGTCTGGTCTATGGTGGCCCATCAGTATCAACAGCTATCTTATATACAAAACCAAACTTTTTGTCTACATGAGTAATTTCAATATTAAATGGCATTTACATTATCAATCAGAAAGTAAATGTGAAATCATTTTTTATCTTGCATTTCACTTTTGTTAACAACTAGAAAACTGATTTAAATTTCATGTATGTTGTAAATCATTTGATACTGCTGGGCCATTCGTGTGGACCATCAGTATCAAGTCTGCCTCGTGATCAAATTGACCTCGGTTGGAATAGCGCAAGTCAAATGGCACATGTTTCGATTATGAACCTATTTCGATTTCGCGCGAAGAAAGTAGGGGAGAACAGTGTATCGTCGAAAAAGCTATGTCTGATAGAAAAAAGAAAGCAAAGTGGGATGCATTGGAGAAGTTAATGACAAATAAACGTACCAAGGGACATCAAAAGACAAAAGTTCGAAAAAAATTCCAAGCTGCATTATGGTGCAGCGAATGTCATCACAGCCAACTGGTAGGCAGAAAAAGTATGAACCCCTGGATACAAGGGACTTTGAAATCTTGAGACAAGTAATCTAGTACCTCTGAGCGATGTAAATTCTGTTTAACATATTGAGCAATATCTTCCTTTAATTTCTCATCTTCTTTCCAAGCACTGCGAGCTAGATCCATTTCAGCACATAAAATCCATTGAGTACAATTCGGTCTTCCCAGGGCCTACTCAAATTCAAGGAAACCCAGGTTCAAATGTCAATCACCATTAATTCAACCGAGGTCAATTTGATCACGAGGCAGACTTGATACTGATGGTCCACACGAATGGCCCAGCAGTATCAAATGATTTACAACATACATGAAATTTAAATCAGTTTTCTAGTTGTTATCAAAAGTGAAATGCAAGATAAAAAATGATTTCAACATTTACTTTTTGATTGATAATGTAAATGCTATTTAATATTGAAATCAATTACTCATGTAGACAAAAAGTTTGGTTTTGTATATAAGATAGCTGCTGATACTGATGGGCCACCATACTGGTCCTCTAGGGCCTCTATTCAACTTTAAACAATAGCGTTCGTTAATAGCGTTCATCACATCTAAGTATAATAAACTATACAAATACATTAATACAATACAAAACGAAGCAGCAAACAACGAACGAGGACAATGACAATACAAGACTGAACATAAATGTGTGACATCTAGCCATTCTCGTTTTGGTCTTCCTCTTTTATTGGTACCTTCAAACATCCCGAACATTATGCTCATCACAAGCCTGGTATCTTTCATCCGACAAACATGCCCAAAGATTCCTAACTTTCTCATCATGACTTGCTGCACCACATTATTTCAAGCTTCCACTTTGTTTCGCTTTATTTTCAATAATACTTTCGATTAACTCATCAGCTAAAGCATAATTCCACTCAATTTTAAATCTTTTATTGCAACGGCTACACAACATTTTGCTCTTGCATGGGTTGTTTAGTAAAACATTGAGTGAAAGTAACAGAAAATCGCATTTGCACTAAAGAAAAACTTGATAAAGTTATCTAGCATTTCAACAGATGTTTTAAAGCTTCCGCTCTACAGCTCTGGAGCCATTTCAAAGCTCTGATTTGAACTGAATCCAAGCCTTGCATCATCAACTAGCATGGCATTTTGATTAGCAAAGACAATCCGGAACAATTTGCTTCGTCCTCCGAATCCGAAGGAAAATAACACATTTCGGATGAGCTGCGTTGGGATGCGATGTCTGAGCCCTCATATCCGAATAGAAAACAATAGATTTTCATCCGAATTGCATCCGAATGAAGTGGAGATGGACCTTAAGATATCAACCTATCTTTAACATATGAATCCATCCCATCGGCAAACAATGAAAGCATAAAAATTGCTGTCGCGTCCAACCAAGTAAGAATGACAAAAGCCATATAAATGTTGGTTTGAATAGCTGCCTTAAAACGAAGAGGGAAACGCATCGCAACAAGTCTTTAAGCAGCTTTAAACACGATGAGATACAGCGTCACTGTTATTGCTCCTGTGTTGAAGAAAAGTAACTTATAAGATTTGTCATCTTTTTCATATTCAAAACTGCCTGTTTAAATGCCTATGAGAGCATTGTTCTAATCGTTGCAAAACACATCAGATATGAAATTGGTGATAGTTAGGCTGGCTAAAGTTGCATTGAAAAGTGACTATTCCTTCCATCGACAGAAAGTGCCACAAGTATTGCGTAGTTTAAGGAGTTTGCAAGTCCAATAGTTTGAAGAGATTCAATACCCATTGAGCTCATGTCTGAAAGTTAGGACTCATCAGATTAGATGCAAATCTTTCAGCCTTCTTGATGGACAGTCAAAGCAGAAATTGGCGTCAAGTGGCAGCCGATGCTAAATCATGTTGCTTTGAATACGGTGTGTTTACTTGGTTAACCTACCATATACTGGAGTACTTACAAGAATGGAACAAGAAAGCTAGCTCCATTACACTAGGCAGTGCATATATATCGCCATAGTTTGGATAAATTTACATAATACTGTTATAGAGTTATATAGTCTCGTTCTGATTGAGTTTACATAAGGTGATGTGAAAATAAGGAGATGCCTCCTGGTTTCCAAATTTGCCTCAATATAAACTTGACTTGTCTGTTGATGCTTACCCGTTTTACTCAAATATATTTTACTAGATGGCAACATAAAGCATTGAAACTATCTGAATACATTCATCATATAACAATCCATAAGCTCTTTTCATAAACAATTCCCAACTGAATATAAACATACTAAAGGCTTGAAAAAAAGATGTGCCTACGGAAGCCGACAGCGGATCGCATTTCTAGATAATGGCAATTGCTGTATTGGCCTCAAACGAGAGGGGCATCAAACTCAGTTTCACTGAGGGCCATATCAACTTTATGATTTGCCTGAAAAGGCCAGATGAGCAGAAACTACAACTTATAGCATTGTTAGATAGCTATTTCTGTATTCATTAAGTATTCAAGTCATTGGGGGAGGGTGGGAGGAAGAACCATGGTACAACCACCACCTGGTGATAAACATAATTGCACAAAAAATGAGATAACACTACTTGTCCTTGAACAAATCCAAGGAAGATCCATCCTTATTCTTAGATGCTCTCTCACACACCCTCATTCATAGACCGTGTTGCACTTAATCATGATATCATCAGAATTATACACAAGCTCTCATGGGCCATATAAAATGACTTGGCGAGCTATATTTGACCCTTGGGGCCTTGAGTTTGACACATGTGTATTACGAAATAAATGCGGTATTTCGTATAAAGGGGTGGTAGTAGGGAAAGGGGATATAACAACCCTCAATGGGCGGTATAGTCCCTCATAGCAGTTTATACGCAATAATGCCTAAAAATTTTGGACGGTTTACTTTTGGAAGTTTAACTTTCGGACAATAGTTTTTAAATCAAAATTTGAGGATTTCGGACTACTTCAGACAAAAATTTTGGACAAATGCATATGGAACAAAGAAATTCCCAACAATATTTCAAACTAAACATTGTAGTTCTAGCTTGCGTCTTATTCATCTTCATTTAAACCAAGATCTAGGAATGGGTCTTTTGGTTCAATGTTTCAAGTAACGGCATCAGCAATTCCAAACATGATGTATTAATTAGATCTAGATGATCCAATGAATCGTTTTAAAACATGCATTGTATCCATTAGGAGATTTCTCAAAGAATGCATTGAACTGTTTTGCCTTGATATATCAGTTGCATTGAAGAAATAGGTCCGACTTCGTTACTATGAACATTCCAGGTGTACTTCTACTTATCCTTGCCAATGGGAAGAGAAGTCTTTACTTCAATTTTGTACAGGGTGTGATTTGGGTAGCAAACATAACATACCCTATTCTCAGTTGTATTCTCACTGTGGGTTTTTTACTCAAACTCGTAATTAACCGAGAGACTATTAAAGAGATGGGGTTATCAGAGAGGCAGAAATGATATTTCAACATGGTGGAGTATTTTATAAAAGATTTTGATGGAATTTACTGGGCATTTTTCTCAAAACATGGGATATCTCAGCATGGTAATTTCGAGAAATCAATAGCTGCTTACTCGACGATTTCATTTTGAGCTTTGTGTTCCCATGTCAATTAGTAATGTCATCTAGAGAAGTATCTCACAAAATTCCTATGCCGAGCTTCTCTAGTATAGGAGCCGGATGCAATAAGATTCAGATGGCTAAAAGTGGCAACATAATAAGAAAATTTACGTAGGAGAATAATTGTTTTTCATACATATCTAAAGTTAGCAATAAGCTAAGAGAACTGCCACGAACAAACTTGTGAATTCATATTAATGTAAAATTGGTTAGCAGATAATAATTTTGCTCCCTTCTAATTTCAGAAAAATTTGTCGATAGCTACCTGTTAGATTAGAAACGTTCCTCGAGTCGTTGATTAAATTGCAATGAGCAGCATGTACCTCATGAGTCTCGATTTGGCTACGCCTGTTGTAGTGTAATAATGATAACATTTTCCAACGATATAACTTTCGGACGTTAAAAATTGTGGACAGTAAAATCTTCGGATTACATAGCTGTTCGAAATTTAACTGTCTAAAATTTTTGGGAAATAATGTACTACAGTCATATTTAGCAAATGATATGTATTGTTTATCAAAGAATGGGATAGTTTATAGATTGAAATCAGTGGCGGATCCAGACATTCGCAACATTCGCAGATGCGAATGTCAGATTTTCAGAAAACTTTTTTCATACAAGAAAATGACAATTGATAAGAAAATTAATAGAACAGGTAAAACTTATTGCAACGATAGTCCTATTATGGCTCCTCAATCCGTGATTTTGCTCGTTACTTTGCGTAAATAGTTTCTTATGTATTTGCCTCTGCGAAGCAATTTCGCTTTCTACCGTCAGACAAGCCTTTATCGGCATCTTGGCAGTTTTGAATGTTTACTTGTCAGTTGCCAAGCATTTTGTGAAGTTCCTTCACATTTTGCGAATATACTCCGCAACGCCAACATCAAAAAGCCTATTGGTTTTGTATGAGGAAGAAGCTTCTTGCGAATCTTGGTTGCCGGGATTGTAATAGAGGGCATGCGGCCTCACAGCGTAATATGACTCCAATATGCAGTTGCCTTAAACGATGTTAGATAGCCCATAAGTTATAATTAAGGACGTTGCGAGTTGCGAATGTTGAGACGAAGGAGGAGTGGGCTGGTACACTGGCACTTGTACTCCAAGGAATGGGCCATAGGAACACCATATACACGTGATACAATGGCAATGCAGGCGAGTGAGATCGAGCCTACCTGACAAGTAAATTAGCTAATAGTTATACGAGAGATATGTTTATATAAAGAAATTCTGGTTATCATAGAGATTTTGATAGATGCTTAACTACCATCATCGTGTGTGGAGAACTGGGGTAAGATTGGCAACTTCTTGAAGTTTTCCAGGAGGCAGGTATTGCATGATCTACTGAGGGCCTAGGTGCATGGGAGCGGAAGGTGAAGATCCCTGTTGATTCTGCAAGATGTCTAGTACTTATGTTTTATTTATAAAATATGTTATATTAGTATCTGAAAGTGGTATGCCATTTGTGTGACTCAGTCAGCTAAATTAACGGATTTAACTACTATTTTTATAGTTATCGATCGTATGTGTCATGTATGCACAATCACTTTTGCAGTACAGTCTGGTACGTTTCGGCTGTCTGGCTTTAGTTGAAGTGGTTAAACAGCGTTCAAATGTGTAAGATTTTACATTATATATGTCAGATTTGCTTATCAAGAACTTGTAATGGGAAGTTTCAGTGGGAAATATTATTAGATAACGAAAACCCCCAACACTAGTACTAGCAGCTTTGTTCTTAGTTACCCCTATCTAGAGTGATATGCACCATATCTCCTCTTCACCTGTCTAGCATCAGTGATGAGACAAGTAGCCTCCCAAAAATTATCTTTAAGAGGGTTTACCCTTAGTGTAGTGCAGATGATGCATTGGTAGTAATTGTTGAGAATAATTCTCCAATCTCGCTGGTACAAGGATTGTAGAACCAAGTACAGAAGTTTCACTCCAAGAAATACAACTCTGTTACATTTTCTCTAATTCATGACTATTCTATCACTCTACTTCTCTCTCTCTACATCTCTGTCTAAATTTGCTAAATCAATTAGGGTTTTTTATACATGTAGCTAGGAAATTACGTACGAATAGTTTAAAATTACTAACCAATGAAATTAAACTAGGAAGATAATGCTACGTAAATAGTTGTTTTGACAAACATTAATCATAACTTTCCCAGGTTAGTCATTTCCCTAAGTTATTCCTACACTATTGTTATGCGTGTGAAAACGAGACTATTACGTCTTTACATCATACAAACACGAAGAAAATATATTACGTTAGCAAACTATATCGGATAGTTAGCCTATATCTACTAGACACAGCTGTGCGTGCTTCTACGTATAGAAGTGACTGCGATAGCCCTGCTGGATGGTGGTTTTCCCAACACTCCCCCCTCCTTGACTCAAAAGGAGTCAAGCATGAGGCGCGTCTTGCATTGCGCATCCTTTGCGGCCGCGCGCTGCGAGCGTCTGGATGCATGGGAATTCTCTTCTCGCATTCCACTCTGTTTCCCACATTCCACTCCATTCCTTCCTTTCGCTTCAATCCTTGCTCCTACAATTTCTAAAGGATAAAGTCTCTGTAGTGGTCTACAGATGAAATCAGGTTTGCCCCTACCTGCTTTTCTTACCTTCGCCCCTCTGACAACGTCGTCCTTTCCAACAATAAGATCTTCTACAATGGCAATTTTCCACATGCCTCGCTTCATGTTCTCATCCTGCACTAGAACAACATCTCCTTTATCAATATTTGGTGATTTATGCTTACCTGATTTGTGAGCTTCTCTCAACCCAACTAGATATTCTTTTTTCCACCTGTTCCAGAAAAGACTCAAGATACGTGTCAGATATGAAAATCGTTTATGTACATTAGAAACTTCATCAAATTCAGTAGTATTTACTCTTCGATCAATTCCATCTGCCAGTGCAGATACACGACGTCCAAAAATCAAATGAGACGGAGTTAACATCTCCACCCCTGGCTCATCATAATCATAGGTCAATGGTCTGGAGTTTAATGTGTTTTCTACTTCTGTGAGGACTGTATACAATTCTTCGAATGACAATTTTGCATTCCCTAATACTTTTCTAAGACATCTCTTTACCTGTCCGACCATACGCTCGAAATGACCTCCCCACCATGGAGACCTCTCTAGATTAAATTTCCACTCTATTCGCTTATTCCCTATAAATCCTTCGAATGTTTGATCTGTTTTGAGTTTCTTAAGTAGCTTATGTGCGGCCTTAAATGTTCTCGCGTTATCTGAGACAATTATGGATGGTGTACCCCTTCGAGCGCAAAATCTGCGTAAACAACAGATAAACGTTGGAGTACTTAAATCATAGACCAATTCAAGATGAACGGCTCGTAGTATACCACACGAAAATAATGCGATGTAACATTTGGTCATTCCTTTCTTTGTCTTACAATACAAAGGCCCTGCAAAATCTATACCGACAGTGCTAAATGGCGGTGCTTCAGAAACTCTAAATGCTGGGAGCGGTGCCATAATTGGCGCATCAAATGCCTTTCCCTCTAGTTTCTTATTAATGAAGCATCCTTTCAGAACCTTTTTTATATACTGACGCCCTTTTGTGATCCAAAATCTTGCTCTTACTTCTGCTAAAGTTGCTCTTACCTTGCAATGATGGACCTTTCGATGGCAATCCCAAATTATAAGTTCCGTAAACTTATGGTCTCTAGGTAGCACCATAGGAAACTTAGCCCCTAAATCAAGATCCGAATTTTCTAGTCTTCCGTGGCAAATTAATATATCGCTTACTTGCCTAATATCTAGATTTGTTCTAGTCTTATCAAACTCGGCACTCTGTTGTAAATCAATTTGTGAATCCTTTACCCAACTTGTTTCTGATTTCTCAATCTCGGTCGCACTGAGTGGTTCCAGCACTACATCCTGCTTTTCCTTCTTACGTCTCAAATTGTCAATGAACCTTCTTACCCAAGCAGTGACCCTTAGAAGCTTGCTAAGTGCACTAAATCTGCCTAAATCTATAATCTCACTCAACCTTGGCTGTTTTTCTGCCATTACTGATAACACGTTACATTTCTTCTGCTCTTCTTTTACATCCTCAGATTCTGTCAATACCATAGTCTTAGGCCAATCATCCTCTTGTTTCCTTAACCACTTAGGCCCTTCCCACCATAATTCACTCTTGATCAACTGCCTAATGGTGACCCCCCTGGAACCTACATCTGCTGGATTTTCCAACCCACTTACGTGCCCCCATTCGCATTTTTTTGTAAGGTTAAGTATTTCATTGACCCTGTGTTGGACAAATTGCTTCCATTCATTATTGTTTTGTATCCAATATAGAGCGGTTTTGCTGTCCAGCCATAGCCTAATTTTATCAATCTTAATTTGTGACTGGAGAGCATTTTTCACAGTATTCATTAGAACTGCTAGAATTCTAGCTGACATCAATTCCAATCGTGGTATGGATAGCGATTTGAGTGGCGCTACCCTCGTTTTAGAGCACAATAGCTTAGAAAAGATCCCTTCTGCCGTTCCGTATACCATGTATACAACTGCACTATATGCTTTCATACTAGCATCCCCAAATCCATGCAACTGGCACCATTGAATTTCACCTATACTCTGATCATGGACATACCTAGGTATCTTAACCGTACCTATCTCTTTGAGCTCTTGAAGCCAGTTTTCCCATACAGATAACTTGTCTACAGGGAGAGGTTCATCCCAACCTACCCCTTCTACGCACAACTTCTGGAACAAAGTCTTGGCCATTACTGCAACTGGACTTAGTATCCCCAAGGGATCAAATAGTGATGCAAGGGTGCTAAGGATTCCCCTTTTTGTTGGAATGTTCCCCCCTTCCTTCAACATCTCACTTAACTTAAACTCAAGAGTGTCTTCTTTTGTGTCCCAAACAATACCCAATACCTTAGATTTTTCACCAGGTTCACTTGCTTGTCCTAACGATTCTTTTGCAAACGAACTCTCATTCATTCCATCTTCTTTTTTGACGTTCTGATTTTCCATTTCCTGAATCTTGTTTTGAACGTCCTTATCATTCGACTTCCACTTCCTCAACTTAAAGCCACCTTTCTGCATTCTCTCCTTCGATTTCTCGTATAGTGCAATTGCCTCTGTTGGGGTACTACACCCTGTAACCAGGTCATCTACATAGAACCCATCAATCAATTTCCTTACGAACTCTGGGTCTACATCTTTAAATGTTTGAATATGATGCCTTAAGACTGCGTTTAAAATAAAGGGCGAGGAATTAACCCCGAAAACAACCCTATTAAAACGATAAACAACAATCTTAGGTTCGTCCTCAGAAATACTTTCAATCCACAAGAATCGCAAAAAATCTTTATCTTTCTCATTAATTTCGATATTTAAGAACGCTTTCTCTATATCTCCTGTAAGTGCAATACTATAACCTCGAAATCTTAATAACAAGTCAAAGATAAACGGCGTCATTGGCGGTCCTACGTGAAGACAGTCGTTCAGGGATATTCCCGATTTCCTACTTTTACAAGATGCATCGAACACAATTCGAACCTTAGTCGTTTCTGCATCCTCTCGGACGACTGCTTGGTGAGCTAAATAATGTGTCCTTCCTACGTTACCTAATGCAGGCACCTTTTCTATTATACCGGTTTCTTCTTGTTCTCTAATAATGTCATCATACTTTTGCAGTGTTACTGGGTCCTTTCTAAGTTTCTTAAGTTGACATTGCAAGCGCATTAGACTTATGTCGTAATTGGATGGAAGATCTCCATGACCGACCTTCCAAGGCAAACCTACTTGATATCTTTCGCCTGTAAAATGTATATTATCGATAAGTGTTTCATGCACATGATCACCTTCTCTTATCCCTATACTATCCAAGTCCCACAGTTTGTGTACTAGCTCGTCCAAATGCTGTTTGTCAGATTTATTCATCGAAGAGACAAAATTAACATTAACATGCGATATATAATGCAACTTACCGGCCTTCAGAGGTCCAGACAGTGTCCATCCAAGTAGAGTCTTTATGGCAACTGGCTGCTGAGGCCCCCCTCGTATTATCTGCCCACTCATAAATTCCCAAAGAAAATTTGCCCCTATCAAAATGTCAACTTGAAGCGTTTCACCATGCTTTGTTGCGTCTGAAAAATAAATCTGCTTCAAATGGTCAAAATCATTCTTCACAATGTCAATCCTTTCGTTGGGAATAGTTGCGATTTCATCTACAACATAACATTGAATTCTAGCACTCTGTTGGTTGTTAACTGAAGACAAGTCAAAATCAACAATATCTCTCACTTTCGTTTCAACTTCATTCTTTCCGAAGGTCTTAACTGACAATCTCTCCTGCTTCACAGCCTGCAATCCGATTTTACCAGCAGCTTTAGCTGTGATAAAGGATTGATGAGAACCTGCGTCAAAAAGCACTCTTACTACACACTCTTTTCTTTCCTTTACCTTGCCCAGAGCTGTTTGCAAGGCCACTCTCTCCCCACAATAAGTGCTTCCTACCCAAGTAGTCGCATTTGGGTTAAGCGCCGCAGAGCCTGGCTTAGGAGAGCTTTCCCTATCCAAACTAATCGCTGAAGCTCCTTGCTTGGGCCTATTACAAATTGAAGTGTGATGCTTACCTCTGCAATGTTTACAAATAATGTTCGATCTACACTCAAACCCTCTATGACCCGACATTAAGCAAACAAAGCATCTAGCATATTTTCTAAGAATGTTCTTACGTTCTTGTGTCGATCTTACTGTTTTGCACTCTGCAGGATCATGTTTGTGCAGACAGTACGCACAGTTCTTCTCAGCGACTGCTCTCTCAGTTAGCAAAGCATTTGCCGTTCCAAAATCATCTCTGCTTGGAACCTGCCTAGTTCTTCTATCTCCACCAACTCCAGAATATCCACTCCCTCCAGTACTTCCAGTCAGCGTCTTCAGCGGCACGTGACTCTCTCTCACCGATATTTCTTTCTCGAAGCCATCCAGAAAGTCTTGTAGCGTCCAGTCCATTTGATCCTTTTCGTGGAAACGGATCATATTGAGTCGCATCGTTTCTGGAATCTTGTCCATTAAGACGGGCACTATAAAACCTGAGTATGTTGCCATGTCAACACCAAGAGCCTCCAATCCACGTAGGTGGATCTCTATTTCATCATGCATCCCGCGCAGACGTGCTACGTTTCTCTCGCTGTAGACAGGCGACACGGAAATCAGCTGGTTTACATGGGCTCGCTGAATCACATTTGGTTTCCCGAAGCGTTTTGTTAGCAAATTTATTGCAGTTTCGTACGAATCGTCCGTAGTTGGTATACCCGCAATTACATGTCTTGCCTTCTCTTCCAGAAATCCCTTCAAATAATTAAGTTTTTCAACGTTCGCAAGGTCTTCATTCTGATGAACTGCACTGTTGAACCCATCCCAGAATTCTTGCCACTCGTGTATTTTTCCTGAAAATGGGCGCAAGTTAAATTTTGGAAGCTTTACTTGAACTTTCTTGGTTCCTCCCTTTGTGCTAGTTAGTGAAGACAAACTCTCCAAGGAACTCGTTCTCGACCACTTTCCTTGACTCGTTGCCAGCAATGAATCTTTTATTGCCAGAATTGTGCACCCAATCTTCTCTCGATACTGGTTTGTTTCATCATTCTCTTTATTAATTTCCTCCTCCTCGGCATCTTCCAATAGCGTGTCCAGAATTTCTTCATCCAATCTCTTTAATTCAGTACGTCTTTCTTCTAATTCATCACGAAAATGTTCCAATTTCTTCCACTCATCTCCATTTGAACCCTTTCTCAATGCCTCTTCTACTCTGTGAATCAAAATTGTTGCTGTTCGTCTACTTGATGCTCGTTTTCTCTTCGTTTTCTGAAAACTGATCATTTCTGCCTCGGCTTTCTATCCTTGGCTCGTCGTGGACCATATGTTGAGAATAATTCTCCAATCTCGCTGGTACAAGGATTGTAGAACCAAGTACAGAAGTTTCACTCCAAGAAATACAACTCTGTTACATTTTCTCTAATTCATGACTATTCTATCACTCTACTTCTCTCTCTCTACATCTCTGTCTAAATTTGCTAAATCAATTAGGGTTTTTTATACATGTAGCTAGGAAATTACGTACGAATAGTTTAAAATTACTAACCAATGAAATTAAACTAGGAAGATAATGCTACGTAAATAGTTGTTTTGACAAACATTAATCATAACTTTCCCAGGTTAGTCATTTCCCTAAGTTATTCCTACACTATTGTTATGCGTGTGAAAACGAGACTATTACGTCTTTACATCATACAAACACGAAGAAAATATATTACGTTAGCAAACTATATCGGATAGTTAGCCTATATCTACTAGACACAGCTGTGCGTGCTTCTACGTATAGAAGTGACTGCGATAGCCCTGCTGGATGGTGGTTTTCCCAACAGTAATAGCTAAAAAATTATGCACAATTTCTGACAAATGAAACATGCAGAAATTTTATATTGCAAGATTGTTGCCTCCTTTTTCTGTATTTGTTATCTTAGGATTATCAATCACATCTCTTTTTCCCTTTTGCACTACAGTGATCCCTTTAGCTTTTATGTATTGTACCTATTCTTCCAAGCAGCAACATACTGCAAAATAACTACTCAATTGCCATTGTCTGCTTGAGGACTGCCTCCCATAAAACTGACATCTCTGAAACCAAATCATATAGTTCAAGTTATACCTTAAGTGGATATACCCAAATACAAACATGAATTGAATGTTTCTTAGACTAGACTTTCTTGTCAATGCCTCTAATCACAACACATAACCAAGTGCAATTTCCAAAACCCTTAAACTGCTTAAAGACTACTAGAAGTTGTTGCCTAAATTTTGATAGGTATGCTGAGTCAAATGAACAGAATTACATTGAAGATGGACTATATGTTGAAATATTGGGATAGATGTTGAGTTTCTCTGAAGCGTGGGTAACCAAAAGTCATGCCCAGCTGCAAGTTTGATTTGCCAATTTGCTGAATGGGTGGAGACATGCACATGTGTTTGTTCAATTGGGTGTCAAAATTCCCTCATTATCAAATTCTGAACACTGTGGACAGTTTCCTTTTGTCTTTTGTCCTCTATATCAATATATTCTGATTAACAGTAGAGCTGAGCCTAATTAATCAATAAGGCTTTATGTAGAATCATTACATGATGTCATGAAATTATTGAACTGTGAAGGTGAGATTTCTTCTGAATCTTTGAAGAATAGAATAACATATTGCTGAAAGTGGATGATTACATGTAAGTACTTATAGAGGCTTTGCTATAATAGAGAAGAACAGTAATATAGAAATATCAATCCATGTACCAAATCTTGAAAAGGCACATGAGTATAAAGTAATCCATTGGCAATTTACATTTCTTTTGCCTCTGCTTGCCAGATCTAGTGTCTTCAAACCATGATGGTCAGTATATCCAAAGCATGAGATTTGATAGCTCAAGTGGGTTGTAGGCAGGCACTTAGTAGTTTTTATTCATTGGCCTCAGTGGCCTACAGTAAGCTACTTTTTCCATTTATGTACACACTTTTGATACATTGATAATTTTGATATGTGTGGCTGGACTTGTATGGCAGGAAAACAATGTATTATTTAAACTAAATTGTGAATTGAAAAATTCCATCATCAATTTGGTTTCACCTTTTGTTTGAAGGTATGGTTTTTTGTGTATTGACTTATTATGAGTTAAAAGCCTATCTAAATCATACTAATAGTGCTAGTTTATCTTTACAATGCCAGTTTATTTTGAGAGAAAAAAAGTAAAATATATAGGAAAAATTTTGAGTTGTTGAATTTTTAATGGGGTGAAATGTAGGGCGTGGTCATATGGGCGTGGTCTTTTCTAACAGTGAGAATTTTGCGAATGTCAGAATTTACTCTGGATCCGCACCTGATTGAAATTACTAGTATTTGTACAACTCATAGTGAGCGAATGCTCATGCAGCATTGCATGAAAGTGAATCTACAGCAGTGTTCCGCTTTGGCCAATAAAACAGCCGTCATGGATCTATTGTCTCAAATCTGGAAAAGCAGTTGCTTTTTGTAGCGTTGGATAACGTAACAGAGCAAAGAAGTATCCTGTTCTGTATCTCTAACTAGGCAAAGCAAATATTCATGACTTTTAAAGGAGGAATGTAACTAATGTGTACGAGGTAGCATATGAGTACAAGAGAAAAGTTTCGCTAAAATAAGACAATCATAAGTCTTACAAGGGCTTGTAAAAAGAAAGCTTTTCCAAAAAGAACTCGGAGTATACCAATCATCCTGCAAAAGAGTCTATGGAAATGTGAGATAGACAAAAAGAATATTTGACAACTTCTCCATAATTCAATAGTAATCAGTAGGGTTAAACGTTTAGTCATCAAAACCCATATCCCTTGAAGCAGACTAAGTTTAGAAATCCAACTGTATGTTTAGCAAGAAAATTCGAAGGTTCGTCTAGTGGCAGGTTGATTGTGCCAACTTTGAAGACATAGATTCAGGATTGATGCGTGAGGAATACCAGAGTGATGCTTTCCCATTTTTAACAATATCCGTTCAAAGCAGTTCTCCACTCTACTTACCCAATTTTTGAAGTATGACTTCATTTTGTATAAAATTGTACTATTACAGAGATTGTATTATGCGAAAGTCATATAGTTCACAATCCTTCAATTGCTTATTCCTGCGACAGAAAGTATTATGAGAAATGAACACAAATGATGATAACTTTCTTACTAATGTAGCTCTGGTTGTTTCTATCAAAACCTACATCTTACATCCTCCTTGTTACTAATTCAAAGAAGGAATCAAATATACCAAGGGCACTCACTGAGAGTTTTATAAAACGGATATTAAGGAATATGGGTTTATCATAGCTCGGAATAATGGAAAAATTCTTTGGTAGGCCAAGTCGTTTTCTTTTGTTTTTACGTAATCGTACGATCAGATGAAAAGGTATTGTACTGCGATATACCCAAATGAGATTCGCCTTTGAGATATCGTACCATTGGGAAACGTGCACAACTGTTATGTTGTTCGTACACATGTCATGTCACGTGAAAATCTCCGATTTTTGCTGATTCAAGCTGTTTGCAGGTATCAGCACGTGGACTATTTTACGCCATACAATAAAACAAAGGATGTATAGCTTTGCAGCAAAACAATCACATGAATACTAGGCATTAAAATTCAGTAATGTTAAAGCTTTGGGGCATTTTCAACCAGGTCATGGAAGGTTTTGGAAGAACGGGCTTAGTCACCTATTTTCAAGATGTGATAACCGTCTAATTCTACTGAGCTATGGTGTGAATTCATAAGAAAAAATTGCAGATAAAATGGTATCAATGAATATTGTGGTTTGGCTTTTTTGCATTAATCAAATAATATGTGGAATTGTTGGATTTATTGCAAACTCAGCTGTACTCGTAAGTATTCGTCGTAAAAGAAAAGAAAGTAGTTTTCTTAGCAAGACGTTTGCAAGCCTATCAATAGCTAACATTATTTCTGATATCTGCTTCATAGTCTCTAACTTGATGTTTACTTACTATTTCATATCTCAAAAGATTTCGGTTGAAGAGACTCGTGTTCTGGTTGTGCTGCAGTATGCAAACAGATTTGCGACGTGTTCATCAGTTTTCCACATAGTGTTTATTGCAATTCAAAGATTTCTTGCTATATCAATCACGTTCCAATTCGAGCGTATACTCTCAAGAAAAATTGCATATATTATCATAATCTTGATTTGGATCGCAGCATTGGCACCATTTTCCCTCTTTTCTTGGGCATTTAATACTGGTAAAGACTTGGATATTCCTTTTTTCTATTCCACATTACTCATTGGAGTCATACTTTTGCTGTCGTATTTTTGGATCTGGTATCTTTTGGTGAACAGAGTAAGATTGCAGAAGCAAATCACCAATGATAATTATAATCAGGCCAACTTCGATACAAGCGAACATACCTTACTAAGCTCGTGTGTTGTAACTGTATTGTTTCTTGCCACAATGCTCCCATTTGTCACATTTGCAATGTTTATCCTGCCAGATAGTACTCAACATGCGCTGCGGATCCTCATTGGATGTCTTCTTGTCATTAAAACCTTATGCGATCCATTGTTATATTTCTATATCAAGAGGTGCGGATCAAGCCAAAAGAGCCAAAAAGGCATACGAACAGCAAACACGAAGGAATCAATGATACCAATGGTTACACGTCTTGGGATTTCAAAGAAACAATTTACGGTATAGCTATGGACATACAATAATGCCGATCCTATGCTATAGTGCCGATCCTATGCTATAGTGCCGATCCTATGCTATAGTGCCGATCCTATGCTATAGTGCCGATCCTATGCTATAGTGCCGATCCTATGCTATAGTGCCGATGCTATGCTATAGTGCCGATCCTATGCTATAGTGCCGATGCTATGCTATAGTGCCGATCCTATGCTATAGTGCCAATCCTATGCTATAGTGCCGATCCTATGCTATAGTGCCGATCCTATGCTATAGTGCCGATCCTATGCTATAGTGCCGATCCTATATATGGTGGTTGCAGTAGAAAGGAAGGAAAGTACTGTTACTGATAACGGTAGTCCAACCGGTTGTTTATCCGCAAATAAGTATAGAGACAAGTCCTCATTGGTGTAAGAAAATTCGTTCTTTCTTCCTTCGTAAAACGATTCATTAAAAGCCAAGGAGAAATACTCTGGGAGTTAGTAAGGCCAGGCAATGTTGGGTACTTTTTAGATACATTCAGAAACGTATGCATAAAGCTACTTCCTTTTTATTATATTCATTCATATTTCAGCGATGCTTCTATTTCATGTGTCAAGACACTATTTTTCAAACGGAGATGATTTACTGACGTACAGCACAAGTTGTAAGACATGCATATAAATCGTTTTAAGAGCCCTCCATGCGCTTATTTTCCAGATATTTTCAGACAATCACATTGCTAAACATTCTCTCTTATCTATTGCGCATTGTCTAGACTGCGGGAGTAATGGAAAAGAGGGACCTTCTTACTAGACTTTTGTCGTTCCCGTAACACTTGAATGCAATAACACTTGAATGCAATACACCAAAATGTGTTCTTTGCTGAAACATTCTACGTACCTAAAGTGTTGGTTGCTTCATTGCTTTAGAGTTTACTTAGGCCTAAAAGGGAGCATTAGATGCATTTCATTTGGAGAACAAAGAGTCATTTCTAAGCCGGCATTTTGTTTATCGGAAAATCTCTCCCACAACATTGCTCAATGAGGTGTACAATGAGATGCACATGTCTGAAACGACCACCCAATTATCATATAGAAATCAGCCAACGACTCAAACAGCCTGCGGCCCTTAACATCTGCCAGTCACTTAAACAATAATATGGGAACCAGGTTTAATTACCCAAGTACTTAAATACTCACAAAGACTCTTTCGATTACTTACATCCTTTTAGACAACAGGTTCACATAAGAAATACTAAGTACAGTCAAACTTGAATAACTCGTATTCGAAAAAGCCGGATATTTCACAAGTAGGACAAAAGTGCGTGGTCCTTGTCCGCTTGTTATAAATGCTGTACTTTTTCTACGCTAAAGTTCAAATTTCGTTAGTCGAATTTCATGTAGGTCGTACTGTGTTTGAAACCCGGTTTAAAAATTGCACGATAAAAGTCGGATTTTGATCTTTTTAATAGCAAAGGTGAAAATGTTACAGTCGATGAAAATCATACTCTCTAATGGTGTAGGAGCCAATCAGAGCTCGTAAAAGACACTTACATTTTGCCAAAAAAATCAACAATGATGGTCAAACCCCTTCCAAGCTATGAAAAAGTGCACTATAGAGCTAAAGATTCGGCCCCCCCCCCTTCTAATACGACAAGCAGTACCCATCAAAATGGCTTAGTTTATAAAGACATCAATTAGAGCCGCACTTTTTCCATTTCTCCAGGCCCCGATCAAGCTCTCGACGGACGAGCCTGGACTCCCTTTGCGTAATTCGGACTTCACGAAACAGTTTTAATCTTTCGGCTTTTTTCGAAAAGAATATCCAAGTTTGTATTATGATTGAGTTTAAGACTTTCATTATCTTCACAGTTTTACATTTTCTCACTCAAAACTTGATAAGTTGAACATACCATTTGCAATATTTCCATATTATTTGAGAATATCTGCGATATCCATGTGGCATGTCCATTCTACTGTAATTCAATCACAGAAGCTGTAACTGTAATTAAGGTTTAAATATGACGAGCAAACAGTTTCTCGACCCCACTCCATATGGGAGAAAGCTAGCTATTAACAATTGCAAAAAGTAACTGGAATAATTGTAGCTTGATGTCTAGAAGGTAGCCCAAAAAGGAATCAACAGAACAGTCTCTAGCTACATATTCAGCCTTTAAATCAACATGCCTTACAATATGCACCTGTTACGTATATACTTTGCTTCGGTCAACGCTTTTTTGTGTGCTACAATAATAAGTAATATATGCAATCAGAAACAACAGTTATCCAGCCAGTCTAGTGCAGTGCTAGGAGCAATCTGTTGTGAGAGTCGCCTCTTTCGCAGGAGTTTCTTGGTGAGCATGCGCACTATCACACTTTCATTTGCACTAATATCCTTTGTTTTAAATGCTTAAGCCGCTTAAACCAATGGCGTATAATCAGAGCAATCAAGGCATTAACTAAATACTCCAAGATTATCACGGAAAAGTAAAGCTCTAAATGAAATCAAAATAATCTAACTTTGCAGTTGACATGAATAATTCATGATGACCAGAATACTTTTAAAAAGAAAGAACACTTATTGAAAACGAATTATATACCTCAGTATGTCGCTGAGGTATAAGTAGATTTGCAATCTTGTGCATCTATTGGATGACCTTTAACAGATTAGAGTCTGTGCCCCTTTGAGCATAGACCCTAAGTACATACTCTTTTTTTATAAGAACATAGTCTATAAGAATACTATCTCTAGGCGAACACAAAGTTCTAACTCTAGTTTTTTAGGCACTGAAAGGCACAGCTCCTCAATATCTGAAAGATATGCTAAAGCTAAGTAAATGTATGAGACTATTAAGATCAAACAATATGTACATGAAACTAGATATTCCCAGAGTAAAGAGAGAATCATTTGCAAACAGATCATTCAGTGTAATGGGACCACGACTGTGGAATGACATTCCTAATGATGTAAAACAATGCGTTAATGTTGAAACATTTAAGAAAAAGCTTAAGACCTTTCTTTTTAATAAGTTTTAAATGGACATTTTAAGCTTTTAGGGACTTTTGGGAACTGTGAAGCGCACTTGAAGATGTTATATCAAATATACGCTATATTAAGTGATTTACTTGTAATTTGTAATTTGAATATTAAGGCTCAAATTCTCTGAAATTTGAGAATAATTTAAGAATAATACAAGCCTCAAGTTTCATCAAGGTTGAGATTTTATGCGAATTTGAATTTTTTGCATAGAAAACAAAGCAAATTGAGTTTCCCTTATCTAGTCTGTAACTCGTTACACAATGATGTGACACACAGCTCTCTGGTGAGTGTCAGTTACACACTTAATCTTATAAGAATATATTTTGTACAAGAATTAATGGTCAAAATCGGTAAAATTCAAGAATAATTTATGAATACTCTTAGGCTCAAGATAAAAAGAATTTAAGAATATTGAGGCTCAATAAAAAATTAAGTATAATTATAAAAAAGTGTGTACTAAATTCTAGAGTCTCTCAGCCTGTTAATGCACGGCCCTGTACTACCTGCTTCTATTGAATTAGCGGATAAAATTATGTATACTAGAAGCATCTCATCTTGTTGATTGGGGCCTTGGAATTTTTCCAGTCTACAGAATTTAGTTTACTATCACTACTCTTCATGCATAAAGCTGTTATTTATTGCACTGTCTGAATCGAAAGAGATGAGTATCATGACAGCGACCGTTACCTTAACAGCAGAATCTGACTGGAATTCTGTTCTCAGGTGGTGGGACGCGACGTTTTAGCCTAATGTACGTTCCCCTTTCTCTTAGTAAACACTCCACAGAAGTAGGTCTTTCTACTGCAGTAGTTTTTTAAAAGCTGATTGTACGGCTAAAAATAGAATTTAAGCTTACAAATCACAATCAACAGTAGAAATATCACACACAAATGCTAAGACATTATGTTAGCTATGAGTCATCCTATTACACAAAGGTGGATATCATTCGAGAAAGATAAGCACATATTCACTTATAGACGTCTTTTATACAGAATTTCAATAATTCCTGTCCGTAACTGCATTATGTTCTCATTACACAGCAGTATATTCCTGCAATAATGATGTTGTTTTAGCTGTATAACGAACACTTTAGTCTTCTTATGAATTGTTCTGGAAGCATCTGTAAGGATAGAAGTTTGCGTGTAGGAGCCGTGTTTGTTTTCTATCCTTTATGTAAAGTAGGCTGCTGAGCTGTTGCTTTCCAAAAAAGGTTATACTTTGCACACGTACCGTATACCAGCCTGAAATCTTCGAAAAGGACTCACCAGTCTGTGACAAGAAGAGTTACAGCATCAGTTTCATCATCAGTTTAACTCGCTAAACCCTGCCACCGAATGCTTGTACCATCACATATGAACTCATTTTCAGAAAACTGCTTAATTCGACCGAATTTAATTAACAATTGCCTTTCAATTTTTCAGCTTCAATTTCAATAAATGTGTAATCAATAAATCAAATAATTATCGGTCATGTAGCTGTGATAATATCTTGCATTCAAAATGTACTTAAGCATTCGTTGAGGCGATATTATGAATGTTAATGGTAGTGATGAGATTCATCATTTCTGGTCATGCAGTCAACGGATTGCAATTGTTAACTTCATAAATGCTAGACGTATACTTTGTGGTATTGTCATTTGGCTGCTCAGAAGTGTTCTTAGCAAGATCACAGTTCATAGATATTTCACAAAATGATGATTTTCTAGTAACAACTTAGAAATAGACATAGCAATGGTTATTTGGTTGCGATTGGAAAGTAATACTGGTTTTCTTACAACTACTCGAAATGTTTTAACTCTGTTTGTATTTAAATGCATTGACTACTATGCCTGCACATCTTTATGTAGAAAACATTTTTGTAACTCTATAGTAAGGCAACGGTCTTTTGCAAAAAGGGAAGATGACTTTTGAAGGCTCTTTGTTGTATTGAAACACTGCTACTTATCAGCATAGAGCAGATACAAGTAATAAGACTTTCAAAATATTTTTGATATGCTATATCAGTCACATTTTTACAGTATTTAACTAAATCACGTAGTCTCTACAGCCTTCAAAATAGCTACATACATTTTTTGATAAAAAAAAGCTATCCCCTTTGAGCCTAGACATTTCTTAATCTTTTGTCAAGTCCAGTTTTAAGTTTCTTCTTACGCTTCAATTATTAAAGATGAATCGTGATTTCATTGATATCGAATCGAAACATGGTAACATTTAGTGTCACTGTTTATACACAGTGAATTATCTTAGATGATTAGATATTTTGTAGTTTAACCCAAACGTTTTTGCAAAAGCAGTTTTTCCAGTTTAAGTTTCCCCTGCTTGTTTCTTTTAAACTTTTCCAGATTTTTGCGAGATTTGCATTGTCCTTCTCGTGTACTTGTTTTCTTATAAAAACAAATGTGTACTACATAAATCTTTGATGAAAGCACGTAAAGGAAAGAGTAAAGTCTTTTGGACAGTTTTATTTTACTTGCAGCAAACAATCGACACTCTTACAACTTGTCAGAATTTGTAGATGTAGCATAGAGATTAGAATTTGGATTTGATTTGATTTGACTTAGACTTGGACTGATTTAAATTCTCTCAAGTGTGAATATTATTTGCATCATTTTGCAACTTATTCATGGCTATGAACTCAGCAATTATGCAGAGTTAATGTTTAAACATATTGCTACTGACAAAGTCTGCAGTTCATTTCGGAGCTCAAATTAAGTAGCTAAAACATATCCTATGCAATCATAGATCAAAATCAAATCCTCCTTTCATAATATCAGATAGAGCTGCGAGTTATTCAAATATTAAAACCTTAGATATTTAGTAATTTAGTATTATTTTTACATATTCCACTATAGAAAAGACGGAAAGTTGCATTTCTATGGAAATTACATATAAAACGAACAGATCAACGAGGTATTATATCTATGGAAAAGTTCAATCTAGTGCTGCATAGTAACTACGAAGTTACAGCTAAAAGAAGAGTTGAGTATTGTCTCATTTATTTAGCATAACCGTAGACCATTGGAAAACGTTGTTCATGCTGAAATATTAACACAAATGTAAAGATCAATAATAGGCATTCCTGATTTCTGGCTTAGATCTACACATTTACATCTCATTATATTCAACTACTTTGAGACCATTGTATACTGTGGGAAGATTGAGTACCCATTTATCATTGTACAGAACCAATCTTCAGGATTAGCACTTCATTCCCCTCCCATTTATTATAACTTTTTTCTATTTCTGATCAATAGCAATTTATCTGAGTTATAATTCATTTCATAATGGTGTTGGTTGAACTACAGTTAATTTCACTCTGGCAGGTTTTTATGAAGGAACCATAGCTGTATTGTTTCTTTCCAACTCATTTGGCAAGTTGTTGGCATTCCGATTCTGTACCTCTAGATGCCTTGGACACTTAATACATAGAGATATAAAAAAATAGATCATCGGATCCGTTACTGTTCTGATGGGAATGAGAGAGGATAACAACTGACGCAAAATGAAGTTGTCTCCTTTGAGGCTGCTTATTGCATAGGGACACACCAAGATGAGAAATAGAAGCGTCACACCAACAGAATTTAAAAGCAGGTTCAAACAGTGGAACGTATCAGATGTTGCATTATCACGCCTCCCAAGCCGCCTCGATATCCGACGCCGAATACGCAAGGTAGTAAGGATCCAAGTGTAGCACACTATCAAAATAAATCCAAAAATGAGGATAGAATAAGATGCCAAGATGTCTTTTGAAACAATATTTTTCGCGTCAACAAACCAGAAAATCAGAATTAATGCTGTAGCAGCAATCCAGGTTAGACTGATATAGAAACTTGACAATTTAGTTGTAAATATTCTCCTAAACCGAAGAGGGAAATGCACAGCAACAAACCTTTGTATAGCGATAAACACTATATGAGAGAGAGCTACTGCTATAGCTCCATTGTTGAAGGAAAGTAGGTGGCTGACATTGTTCCATCGCTCAAATTTATAATTGCCTGCTGTAATATCATATGAAAACATTGTTCCATTGATTGCAAAAAACACATCAGATATGAAATTGGCTACAGCTAGGCTTGCTAAAGTTTTATTGAATGGTGACTTTTCCTTCCGTATACGGAAAAGTGCCACAAGTAATGCTGCATTGGCAATCATACCTGCAAAGCCGAATATCGCGTAGTTTAAGGAACTAGCAAGTCCAATAGACTGAAGAGATTGAATATCCGACATTCTCGCTTTTTATTTTGATTCTTGTTACTTCTTGATGATCTAAATTGATTTATCCTTTAAGTCTTCTCTGTCGAAGAAACACCTCTTCATTGATTCATTTGATAAAGTATCTTTTTATATTATTGTGCAAAGTGTCGTATGCTAATCAGCTCGTCGTATACCAGTTAAATTTGGAAGGTAGGAATATGATCTGGAACGGTTCTCTCAGCCTTCTTGATGGTTACGAAAACAGATTTGTGTCGAATGGCTGTTAAATGCTCAGTGGCGCTGTTTAAATATGGTTCTTTACTTAGTAAACCTGCTTGACCTAGAAAAACCAGCTCCATTACACCAAGGCGACACATCTTCCAATTTATTCAGACGTTACCATGTGTATCATCTAAGCCAACTGGAAGGATTCATCATATAAGTGCCTATAATCCCTCTTCGTAAACAAAGCCAGCTGAGCATAAATCTATTGAAAACTTGATAAACAAAGTTGAATGAATGCTGGAAGAGAAGCACTAGTTTAGACAATGAAAATTGCTGTAGTCACCAAATACCTCGTAAATACTCTAGATCATATGAAAGGGTTCCTATAAAGAAAGGATTGGTAAGATTGATAGTAATGATATTAGCAATTGTCCGCAAGATTGATAATATATGACAGTCAGTTTGCGTAATAAAGCAAACAATGTGTGTTGGTAAAAATTTTATTTTGATTTTGGAAGCCGAAGTTGATTCATTCACTCTTCTCACAATGCACAAATATGAATATACTCCAGAATATTCTGCTTTGGTCGCTAAAATAAATAGTATGTTATCTTTGTCTCAAGAATCGCAAACAGGCACCTCAACATCGTGCTGCGTAAACAGCATGTAGGTGTTTGTTGCATGTGTGATTCAACATAGGAAACCAATATGGAAGTAAAGTTTAACTGCATTTACCGTTAGCTTTGAAAAGAGTACAAAACAAGCTGTCCAAGACAATCTTTCCTTCCAGTCTCTCGTGATTTATATGGAATTATCTGGTGAAGAGATAAAGAAAACTGTAGCTAATTGAGAATATGAGGTGTGCGACCTCAAGATTTTGTTGAAAGAATAACAAATCAATACTTAATTGATATAAAGGTGGTAAGCATAGTCGCCAAAACTTTGATAGGTCGAGAGCTCTTGTTATGTCTATTTTCTCCCAGCCTAGTTGACAAATCATTATGAAAATGGGCCTAACTTTAGCTGTGGAACTCATGTCGGAATTCTGTTTGATGATTGATTAATTGCATACATGCCGACATTCTCATATATATCATACGTCAGCTTTTAAAAGGTGTGGCTAGTAGAAGAAAGTCGACTTGACCACACCCTATTGAAAAGACGGTTGTAGACTGCTAGGAGACACCTTTTATTCCATATTTTTATTCATACTCTTATGGAGTGCATATCTAGGATGTCTGATAACTGTAGTTGGTGACGTAGGAGGATCCACCGTGGTTGGGTCCATCACACATTTAGTGCGAAGAGGCTGTCACTATATTCTGATGAGACTAATCAACACAGCAAAGAAAATCATTAAGACACAAAAAGTCTGACAAAGTAGCAAAGGTAGCATAATAACAGAGAAAACATGATCGTCAAGGCAACATTTACTGACTAGATGAAAAGTTACCGAATGGTTCTGCAAAATTTTGGCTTATGACAGCATCTACACCCCTAATTCGGCACGCTGCTGTTTCCATACCATCCCTTATTCAATTGGCTGATCCTTAGAAAATGATACGTTCAAGTCGAAATTTAAAGTAAACTTCATGCTAATCTTCAAAATGAAATTCCCGTGAAATTCATTATAATAAGACTTTTTAATAACAAAACATTTAACTGCGAGAGCCTTTCTCTGATTTGATTGTTGCATGCGGGAGGTTACTCCTAAGTGAAAATAGTGGGAGAGTCCCGCACTTTGCAGGGTTGTTGGAGTGTATGCAATTACGTTGGGGGAAAATACACTTGATCAGTGCTCTCAAACAATCAAACATCTCTCAACCAATCAAACATTTGGCGGTTATGCTAAGATTGTTGATTTATGGCTTAAAAGCAGGAGAATGTTAGAGAATGGCTATGATAAGTGTAACAATGCATAATTGAACGAGAAAAGAGAGAAATTCCCTGTCTGACAAATGCGAGCCTTATTAGTGTGACAAAACTTTCCTCTTTTGCGTGCTCAAAATTTACAGATGCATGCTCAATAGGCATCAGCAAAAAAGCAGTGAGTTGCCCTTCCTCCTAATCTTTATTCTGTGATATTAAATTACCTAATAATGAAATCTTTTACTAAAAGTAACAAATTTTTCTACTAACAGTGGTAAGATTCACTAATAAACTAAATCTTTGCTTGAGGCTGGCTGTTCTTAACTTTTTAAACAAGTTCAGGTTGAATTATTCTTAATTTGTTCCTAAATTATTAGGGAGTAGGTAGTTTAGACATCAAACAATATATAAGACAACATTGGAAATTTCGCCAAGGGCAACTAATTCGCGAAAATCAAAGAGGGAGGGGAAGTGACAAAGCTGTCAATTCTCTTCAGGCTAAAAAGTAAATGGCAATTCATGTCAATGTGTTATTGGACAGCGTATGCATCGTTGCCAAAAACTACATTTTACGACAGTGCTTCGGCCTCAGCTTATTGTTAATTTGCTCTTAAATTCTCATCAATTTTGAGGCTGGTGTCCTTATTACATTGTTCTTATAAAAGGGAGTGTAGCGTACTTCGTAAGCAAGCTACCGACCATGTGATCCAACAATGAACCAATATAGGCTCTATAATTGCTATCATCATTCTTTTTTCAAGTTGGAACGGGTGGCCAAATTACCCAGCAATTTGTTGATAGAGATTTGAGAGTTATTCCTTGTTGTTCAGGGCCTAAAATAGTTGCATTCACTGCTAACAATCGTCTTATAACTTCAAATAGCAGCCTTGAAAATGAAACTCAGTTATGTAGGACTTAGTGGGCATCACAGAGACGAATTTTACTTGCGGTGAAGACCAAGACCATGATCCTGAAAAAGTGGTCTTGAAAATTTCTCTTAGTTTAAGCTCTTTCATCGTTGTTGTAGAGAGTTTAATTTCCATGTAAATCAATAGACAACGAAAAGTGCAGTTGTGGGCTCTGTTTCTCTGAGTATCATCTATTTTTACCACTCTCTTGCCCTTAGCACGAGATCGTTTCAGCACATTCAGCACATGGTTCAAGCGAATATGGTGGCACATGGTTGCTTCCACAGGTTGACACCGTATTCACTCTAGGCAGTGGCGGTTCTACGGGGGGCCAGAGGGGGCCATGGCCCCCCAGAAATTTGACTGGCCCCTTCATTGGCCCCCCACTTTTCAAAGAAGATATTATGAGTTTTCTTGATTTTCTAATTCTCTATAGAGGAAAGTCACGTGTAAGCGCTTCGGGTTCACTCGTTGATGGTCTGGCTTTCCTAAGAGGCTAAATATACTGCTAAGGGCTTCCAGCTATGGGAGGTATTAAACCTCTCTATGGAGACTTTCATTTTATATTCCGCTACATACAATGGTAACCTCACTTAAAAAGGTAGTTACAATTGGCTAGCCTGATAACAATAAAACAAATAACTAACGATAACAAAAGTTAAAACACGGATAATAAAAAAAAAGCTACAATTCTTTCCATCTTAGATGGAAAGAAGTTATAATAAGAATAATAATAAATGAAATCTTTATACAGGATGTACATTTCAGTGTTACGTACATTGCTTTTAATATGTATCCTGTCAAAATAAATGATTACAAACTTATCAATAATATTAAAATGGCTTCCTAAATGCTAAAATGATTCTTTATATGTTCTTTAAATATTAAGAGGCTATCAGTTTGACGACTTTGAATAGGTAGGTCATTGTAGATTTTAACACCCATCAACCGAAAGCTAGACTTGGAAACTTGTTATTTGACTTTCGGAACTCCAGGCATAAACCCATTATTCTTGTATTCTGCTCATGTGCTCCGACAGTGAAAAAGATTTGAAAGTTTTCACGAAGTTGTCTATCAAGATAATTCCTAACCAATAGAACTGCATGCTTTTTCATTTCATTCTGTATTGGTGTTTGCCTTTTGGTGGTCAGTCTGGCAATTCTTCTGTCTAAAGATCATAGCTTTGAAAGTTGTGTTTGTTAGGCTTAAATTTGTTGTACAGGCATATAGAAGAACAGGCAACAAAATTCCTCTGTAGATTTCAGAAATATATGACCTTAGAGAGGAAAGCAGTCTCAGTTTTCCATACATTTTCTTGTACACTCGGTGGAAATTGGTATTAAATGAGAGTATTTGGTCCATTATTGTACCTAAGAAAGTACTTGTATTCTTGTGTGGGAGCTATCGTTTGATGATTATACTGCAATCTGATACAATCACCGTTTTGCACTAATTAACAAGCGAGGCGGGCTTTAATAGAAGTTGGTGATAAATTGTTGTGCAAGATAGACAAATGTATCAAAGTTCTGATGGAGTAACACATGCTTTTTAGCTATGGATAAGTACATAAGTTTTAAAAGGAGAATGGGTGACGCATGTGAGAATGAGCCACAGGTTAAAAAGACAAAAGAGAATCTACAGACGTGAAGGAGACTTGTTAAAACATTTTTGAGAAATTCTATGTGCCACGAGCTTTTGAGTCAGCTAGCACTTCTATCCATTGAGTCAAATCGTGCCGAATCACTAGACCTAGAGCAGTTTGTTGATGAGTTTAACTCAAGACATGACAATCGCCGTATTAAATTACACTGAACAGATTGAACAGAACAACTAAGACAAATTAATGAAACCTTTGCTTACCTATTGCAAGTTCATTTCTGTCTTCAAAGATCAGGATCTTAAAACACTCAAGATCTTTTTCTCTGTATGCAAGTTTTGTTTGATTGAAATGATATAACTTCTTAACTGGTGCATTTAAGTTTTATTGTGAACAAGCTGCAATTTGTGCTATTGTAAGCATTCCATAGATCACAAACTACTACTCCAGGATTACTTGTAACTGTCCTCCCAGTGATGACGCCACGGAGGAAATAGGAGTCATGTCCCCCCAGTTTTCTCTAGGATCGATTTTCGAATCGTCTAAATTCGACGAGAAAATGTTGAGGATGGGGTGAGGGACCTCCATCAAAATTCAAATCTTCTTTAATTAGTACCATTGCTATTTATCGCGCTGTCAAGAGTGCTTATATTTTCTTTTATGCTCGCTGTTGTCTTAATAGCAGGATAGTCATTTCCTTGCATTGAACTGGGTGTGGGAATCAAAGGGCGTGGTGATTTTAGGGTGAGGCTCCAAGTGTCTCCCCAATCTGTGATAGCTGGCCCTCAACTGCCCCCCCCCCCCAGTTCTTGTGGGCTAGAACCGCCCCTGACTCTAGGGCTTTGTTGTTATTTTTGTTTTATTATGTATTATTTTCGTTTACTTTTAATTTTATATTGTGTTTACTTTTTTGCATAAGTCAGTTAAATATTTTCGCTGTTACAAAGCAAATTGAAATGAACAGAAGTCATTCGCGTACAAGAAAGCAAAATGAAGAAAGTAAAGACAAAAGAAAATAAAATAAAGCAAAAATACGGACCGTATCAACCAGTGGAGGCTACCATGGGCCACCATAGCGGCGTCTATATTGAGCTATTTGTATCCCTGTGCTCTGTACGTGGACAGGCGAGGCTTGCAGCAGACTACTGTTTTGAAATACTATTGAGATAGAGACGATCATTCAGTGCTAGAGAGTAACTTTCCAAATAAGCCGATAGCTCATTTTATTGTTTGAGATTCGTGCGTTAAGGTTTGAGCTTGGTTATACAATCAACTGCAATGCGTTTTGGTGTAGTACTTAAAGACTGAGATTGATTTTAGTGCTGGCCTAGCTTGGCAGCAGAGCGGCAATCGTTGTTTTCACTCATAACAAAATAATATCATAGTTATACTCAACGTCATATATAAAATGCTACCACAGCCAGCTACATCTCCTAGATCGAAGAATTCCTTTGTCGATATGTCAACATCGAAGCGGTATAAATACCTCAAACGAATTTTCAAATGGAGACATATGGATTTTGAATTTGCGCTTTGGCAAATGGTTTATCTCTGTTGCGCACCAAGAAGAGTGTAAGTGTGTTGTTTTAAAGAAAAGTATTTAGATAAAATTTTGATTGAACGTTATTAATGACTATACATACACATTAGACCTAAATATAACAGCTAACAATATTCCAATAACCACCCCCCCCCCCCCCATGTACACGTACTCTACGAAACATCTGCAAGAATAGCTGATGTGGCATGCATGCTGAAGGTTCCCTACGAGAATAGAACAGTGCTGTTTTGAGAAAGTTCCATGACATACCTGTAGAGGATTACAAGGTATAGAATCAAACTGTAGCCATACCTTGTAAGAAGGTATTTCTCACCCAAGTGCTTATCAGTATGTAATTCTCAAGCAGATTTTCTTGGTGCAGAGAATTAGTTATCTAAGTTAGATATTAATGACATTCTGCTTTGAAATTCATCTGCATGAAGAAGGAAGCAAGTTTTTATAGAAATTATATGCACAGTCAGTGCCATCATTAGGATAGGTGAGGAGGGCAAGTTGTACAAGACCTCATAGTCTACAAGTGTATGAGATGCACAAGAGTCTACAAGTTTACAAGAGGTTCAGTTCAGCTCGTATTCAAAATTCAACTAAACAATACTCAATACAACTATACTAACAGCAATTATAGATATAAATAAATAAACATAGAATCAAGTCAATACTTAACAACTCATAAAAAATTGTAGGGTTGTTAAATTTCTTGAGGAGGGACTCTTTCAATAGGTAAACTAATCAAGGAGAAAGTCCTCCTTTCTGTTATTTTACAGTAAGTGGCATCATTGCAAAGGAACAAAGTATTTTATATGAAAAATAAGGGGACTATAAGTTATACCTATAGTTCACTTACTTTTTACAGCTTCATTCAAGTATGTATTCACTTATAAATATGCCCCATACCTTATTCCTGCCACAATGTTCTACTTTATACGGTCTGTCTGCCTTCTATACAGAAGGTGCTCAAAGATGAGTGTCTTTTTAATGCTGTAGCTGTAGAGGATCTGTCCCTGCAGTCCCCACACTTCTTGCTTTGGTAAGAGAATATACCTGTATTTGTTGAGAGCCTATTTTTCCATGTTAGTCTTTGAATAGTTTCAGTTTTTCAGGAGGCAATATGCTTCTTGAAATGAAATGCACAGAAGAAACTTGTTATATATACTGTTTAAGAAGTTGAGGTAGATTTGGGTGTTTCACCTTTTCTATAAGATTCTGAGTAAAGTTGGAAATTAAGTTACCTCTCAGAAAATTTGTGTGAAACTTTTATTAGAATTTAATATGAATAAGTCATGTTTACATGGAACTGACACACAAGTGCTACTTAAAATGTGCTTTATGTATACATAACTATTAGTGCTTATAAGATACTAAAGAAGATAAATAATAAAAATTTTGTGGCTCTATTGCCATTGAAGAATATTGCTGTTTTTCATTTCTCTTTATTTGCATAAAGATTTGAAGATTATAGACTGAAGATATTATATGCAGATAGTTATAGCATTACCATTGATCATCTTTATGTAGTATATATGTTATGATTTTTTGCTTTTTTCTGCAAATAATTTTGTTTAATTGCATACCTTCTAGTCTAGTTTGGTGTGTTTTCATTTGTTCCCTGAATTTGATTTTTCAGGTATAGAAACTTCCATTATCACAAAGGTATGTTTTGTTTGATTCTATAACTCATCTCACTTTAGATTTGTTGTATAGATCTGCATTGAAGTAAACTTTTTTCCATGTTATATTTTAATGTTATTATAGCATTTGCTAGTCCTTTTTGGCAAGTGATTATCTATTTCTCTGAAAGAATTTTTTAATTTTTCAGAAACTAAGCATCAATGGGCAAGAGATGACCCAGCATTTTTGGTTCTTCTAAGTTTTTGGCTTCTTGGTATGCAAATTTTGTTGATATATCTGGTTATTCTAAAGTTCTTGTTTTCATTGTTTGTATGGGCCTTAGATTTCATACAGTTCAATTCTAATTCAAATTGATGCTGAAGAAATTTGTGGTGCACATAGTGTGCTCTACATTCATTTGCTTGGAGGAATGCAGAACAAGATTTGCTTGTTTACTTGATCATAGTTTGTACCTAATGGTCAGTTGTGGCTAGAATCAAATAAGGGAACCGAGCATTTTCTTCACACTGTTGGTAGACATTGTAAGAATTTTTCAGCCTTTCTTTCTATATAGAATAAATATTTGTCTATCATATTTGTATAATGGGTATTCCACATATATATCAGGCCTGGCCATAAGAATTTGAGTAGGCATGTGATTATGTAGCTCTTGGTTATACGTGGACCAAGTCTGTCCCATGTATCACAGGTTCGACGAATGAAAATAAAGTTTTGCTACGTGACATCTGTCTCCAACGAAACTCAAGAGCTAACTAACTAAAACTAATCAGTACTAAGATACATAAGCTGCTTATTAGATTAAGGTATCAATTAACAAAATAGTTCAATTGTCAGTTTGGCACATCAAAAATTAGGTACGGTGCCACAGTAATCTGTTTGTCTATCTCGATCAATGGGGGTTGTTTCCTGCACCCTACAATTACTCACCCTCCTCTTTGGTGTCTGGTGGGCAAGTTTTTTATTGCATAAAACTGGTTTCGAAATGCCTTGAAGAATATGTAATAAGAAAACACTCATATGTGTGAACTAAGATAAAAGGGATTTAATAAATTATAAGATAGAATCTATCTGCAGCTGGCTATATATTTCAGTTCACTTGTCAGTGGTTATCCGACATTTCATAGTCTGACAATTCTCAGAAACAGAAGAAGCTTTTCATTTTCCCTGAAGAATATTCCAGCTTTTTCAAGCCATAGTGCAGTTCTGTAATACCAATGGACTATTCAAATAGTGGATCACAAATCAGTAAAGTCAAAAGCCAAGGCAGGTGATTTATTTAGGAAATAATCAACTAAATGGGTAATACATGATTCACCTCAGGTGATCAAGGAGGCTGTGGAGGTGCATGGCCATGCCTAATATATGTGTATGTATATTGTGTATAATATTTTGTTGGTAATATTGTGGGATAATTATGTTTGTTCATTATCTATGTAGAACTCATCATATTTATCAATTTTTGTTTGGTATGTTCTTTTTAGTATCATCCTTAATCTTTGCTATATCACTGCATCTTGGTTTTGTTGGCTTCATCAAATTCCTGTTGTGGGTGATTTTTGTTGACTGTATTGGAGTTGGTTTGGTCATTGCAGGATTACTATGGTATCTATTACATCAATTACATAAAATTTATAGATATGAAGTTACTTCATGTAATGAATTTTATCTTTATATTATTCCTGATGATTAGTATATAGAGAATTAGTTTTGATTTTAGAAGATTTGTTGTAAATCAATAAAACAAATACCTAAGAAATTGTTAATGCATATTATCAGCACCACTTGCAGAGGGGGTAGGCTTCATGTTATTATCTGGGCCTACCTTTAAATTGTGCTTGCTATTCAACTCATTGACACCTTAAATAAGAATATATACAGTTTTCTTACAGTAGATGTTGATAATGTTTAAGATTTGAGTGTTACTTAACAACAGTTTCCTACCCTAGAGAGGAAAATGCCATGCTCCATGTTTTGTTAGCTCTTTTATCATGGTAGTATTCACCTTCAGGATTCACACTAAACCAGGTTACAGTCACTTTCAATTTTATTTTTGTCCAGGTTGGTTACTAACAGGTACCTTAGGATTCCTGGAAGCAGCAATATTGAGCATGTTGTAGAATTCGGTTACTCATTTGATGTGCATTTGAATGCATTCTTTCCACTTCTCATCATATTGCACATGGTACAATTGATTGGTCTGCTTTGTAAGTGCCTTTTTGTATCTCATATATCTTTGTTCACTGTTTTTTGTTGACCCGGTAGCAGTTAAATTCTTTGCAATATTTTGTAAATGCCGGCCTTTTCTTAACAGAAAATACACATTTTTGTGAGATCTAGGTGTGTACTCTTTAGTGCCTAATAGACGTCCCCCCCCCGCTAATTAACGTTTTCAAAATTTTCCAGCCAGGACATTCTTATTCCAACCCCCCCCCCGGCTAATAAAGTTTTGGAAAAATTTCATAAAAAAACTTTTATGAATGACGTGAATAATTATTTTTCTTTTTCTTCATTTTTTCTTATTTGCTATTATTGATTCCAGAAAAAGTTGCACTGCTTAGAAGCTTTTTCAATACCTCCGTCTATTAAATTTAAGGCAATTTTCCAACCCCCCCCCGTTTATTATAACCCCCCTGCTAATTAGGTTTTGAGGATTTTTCCAACCCCCCCCCCGATTATTCCAACCCCCCTTCTATTAGGCACCTAAGAGTACATTGTTTGTTATATGGATTATTTTCAATGTTTTTGTTGATTCTTATATATTGGTATGTGACCCCATCTAGGAGATTTTGGTTATTTGTGGGGAAAGCAGTTTGTCTCTGACTACGTTCAAGAGTAATTTTGAAATGAAGACTACTGCTGAATGACCCATCATTTTCCTGAATGACAGAAGCTCCAGACTGAGATTAGAAGTTGCAGAATGATTTAGGAATGTATGAACTACAGCCCCAACCCACCCTCATTACATGTGGTTGTGTACCTAGCCATATATGTTACATGCTACCAGTTCTATCTGACTCTGAAAAATTAGCAATCAAACAGTTAGAATTGTTGAAGACACCAATATATGTGGCATATGTGCGGTAGTCAAGTTAATGAGTTTCTGCTCTAATTCATTCGAAATACTTGACTTTAGGTTGTACATGTGTTTTGACTCTGTTCACTTATGAATTTATTTGATTGACAATAGTCAAGTTAGCAAATTTTTATATGGTTTGTTTTCTTCTATAACAGTTGACCCACACCTATTTATTGCACGCTTCTTTGGCAACACATCATGGCTAATTGCATTAACATATTATATTTACATTACCTTCCTTGGTTACAGTGGTAAGTTTTCATCCTTATATTTTTCTATATATGAATGCAACTAAAAGGCCTAAATCTTAGTCATAAAGACATAGAATTCTTGTTTATAACAGTAATACTGACCTATTTCATTGCTTTTTAGTTTGTCTGAACTTTTTCCTATCATTCTTTCTTTTCTTGAATCTATTTTATTTTTTATTAAATGTAAACTTCATGATTGAAACTAATCTGATAGAGCTGTTCACCTTGGGCACAAGCAGTTTCGCCTACAGCAACCTTCTCCGTGTGGAATATGGTTCATGTGCGATGCGTCGCACGCCATAAGAGCTATTAAATGCAGAATGAAGTGCGATGTGTAAACTACGATTTTCGGAACAAGTATAAACTGTTGAGGTCCCAATGTGGACTTTCAATATTTTCGTTTCATGAGTCACGACCTAGCGCACATTATATGTTAGATAGGCCTAAACATTGTTGAATTCGGAGCTTTAATTTCAAAACCAGAACCCGTGCCTTATTTTTGACGAGTAGCGCTCGTTGATAGGTGTTTGAAAGTTATTTTTTTTGTATAGTTCAGTGCATCCTATTTTGAAACTTTATACATATTTTAACATTATCCCATGTCTCATGTTAAGAACCTTGAAGCATAAAATTATGGTAATTTCTGGAAAATTTTTCCATATATCCTATTATTTGCCTTTCGTTCAAATTGCCGTACGTCGGCGAGTATGTAATTGCATTATGTAGAAAAAATTAAGCAAGATGGAAACAGTTATTTGATTTCTAGACGGAAACAAATATTGGTCCGTGATACTTAAATTATGACATGCGATTGTTTTGATTCTTTCGCACGCCGTCTCCGTTGAATGGCGTGTGCAGTCGCGTTCGCGTACGATTGCACGCGCTTTGCAGAGAATGTTGCTGCAGTATAGCGTACCGTTTTTCAACTTGGTAGCCCCCAACTCTTGAGGCATCAATCTCAAGTTAATTTATGCATTTGATGTGATAACTTCCATTTAATAAACATGCCCATTAACGATATCAAACTTATGTTTTTGGTCCTTCTGTAGTCCTCTTGATGCCATATCCAGCATTATGCCACATTGCGCTATGAATTCCTATCATAGTACTCTTAGCCTCCACAGTGAGTTATAGAGTCTCCATTCGGAAAAAATGAAAGTTTTCTAATGTAGGAATTATTAGTTGGGAGGAAGCTGTATAAAGTTCTTAATGAGATATAAAAGAAGTAGATCAATATGCTAGTGGTTCAGTGCATAAGTAGTGCTATTTCAAAACGCTTTCTTATGACCTTTATGTAATGCTAGCTCATGGCACAAGACTGCATATGAGGGAATTTAGGGTACATTAAAACTCTCGAAGAAGCAGGGGAAACCACTTTCTTTTCATTTATTACGACGGTTTTTAATTTAAACTTTCACATGCTGTTGTAATCACAAAGTTTCAAACCGAGATTTTGACCGGTATAAGTCTATTGAAGGACAAACAGGCTCACTGTAGGTTATTGCAATATTTAGAACTTGCCTGCAAAATCAGTTTTATAAGACTTATTCAAATCTTATATCAACTATATGTTATTCCTGGAAAGTCTCAAAAGGTTCATTGGTCTTATGACTTTTCTAAGAGTATTAGTTCTTCCTGTTTTAACCTAGATTTGTTTTACTAAATGTTTATACAGCATTGTAGGGAAGGAACGGGTGAACTTCAATGTATGAGTGTAGATGGAAAGCAGCATGACCAAATAGCCCAATTTTGATCTCCTCCATGTGCAATTAGATTATCAATCTTTTCCCCCTTTATCCATAGAACACCAGCTATTCGAGAAGCACGATTTAAACATGTCTACTTTTTAAAATTTTGTGTTTCCTTTTAGCCCTTCCGTTTCTTCGCAACACTGCTGTGCTATTGTATCCATTCGTAGCTTTGGCAATTATCTACATTTTGTCATTGTCATTTTCATGGAATATAACTCAGGGCATTGTAGACTTCTACAAGTATCGAGTACTATGAGAGTTTCCATATAGTACCAGTAGAATGGAAGTCAGAACATCGAGGAGAATCATTGTTTTCTGGTTGATGTTCCATTCTCTGTAAGCTGTAAGGACACTGAGGACACTGAATGAGACCATGACTGAAGACATTGGATGAGAGTAATGAATGAAACTGAATGAGAATAACTGTATTGACAGTGGAGTATTTTTGCTTCTATTTCTGTAATGTCTTAGTTATTGCAGTGAACACGTATGGTAAATTTGTAAGAACCTAACGAACAGAAAGTGCCCCGTCCGAATGTAACTTCATGAAAACTTCATTTTGCTTGCTTAATAATTTTTTGATAAGTGTTGTTGGCAATTGACATTATATTTCTGTAGAGTTTGTCCGTTGTCCTCAAAGCTATCTATTTTGAAATTGTCACTTTAGATATAAAGTTTTCCCTGAATCGTAATCAAATTTCTCCTACACAGAAGTAGAACATGGTCATGCTTATTTATTTTTTTTGTCATAATATATTGATAAGCCATACAATTCTCTTTAACATGGCCTTACAACCACCCCTTACAAGCAACATGCACAAGGGATGCTCCCCGTTTCAGGTTTGCCGATGTACATCCCACATTATAGTACATTGCCCAATTTTATACAGATGTAGAACGTGCAACTTAGATCAATCATTCTGAAAATTAACTTTTTTGAAGCTAACTTCAGTTGGTGGATTTACCCTTATCAGGAATTACCCTTATAAGGGCTCATTTTCCCTTATTTTTGATGCTTTTTAAGTCACATATTTCGTATGTATTTTGTATGTCTGCATTCTTCAGAGACCCCATCCTTCGTGTAAAGCTAAGTGGTACCCACCTATTTCCAACGGAGTAGACTGGAAGTATCCTGTAACAGTGTGTAAAATCGATGAATTATTTGTTTAGCATAGAGATAAATGCGTACGTTTTTACTGCTGGATTTTCATGTGCATTTTTCTTGTGCAATACTTTGAAAGTTTTTGACACTTATCAAGCAACTTTTGCGAGGTGGGCAGAGAGTAAATGTGAAAGGGCATCGTAGTGTTACTTTGAAAGTTTCTCATCTTTTAACACCGCGTCAATGCCTCTTGAAATATTTTCCATACGATAGGCTACCTTAATTTTCAAATGTCATAGTTTTCCTGGTTTGTTATTTAGTTTTGTCATGTGCTTATAAAGTTGATGTGAAGGAAAGTTTCAACTTCTTGGGATTATGCATACGCTATAGTTATTCTCTTTGAATTTTATGTACGATGGCTCTCAGTTTTTAGAAGTAACGTTGATAGTTCTAAATTGTACATTTTCAGAATATAAGTCAAATTCCTGCCAGTATAATATCTACTTCGTCATTTTACTGCTCTCGTAAGTAAATGCTTCAAGATTTGACCTATTATGTAAAAGTATTTATTAGTACTTCTGATATGTAAGAAGCACCTCTCGAATGTGCTTTTGCATGGGATATTAATAAGATAGGTTTCATCGTTAAGCTGTTTTTGGATGATCCTACGCTCTCTTAACTTTGAATGTTCTCTTCGGGGCTTTTGTCGAGTTTAGTAATATATAACTTAAATTTCATAAGATATTATATCCTTGTTTTAACATTATTGCTATGCTTATGTATCTCTTCTTGCCACAGAAGCTATTTTTTCAAGAACACAGAAATCAATGGTACTTTACGCTACATTTCCTTTTTTAGACAATCTTCAAAGTATTTCAAAACGTTAAAAATATACTGAATATTCTACGAGTTGAAGATCTAATTATACAAAGTAACTTAATGGCATTCAGCATTTAATCACCAAAGCTATATAGCTGCTCCTCCTTTTGACTAATGTTTGCACCGTGGATAGATACATGCCAATCGAAGAAATAAATCTAGTTTTCAGTCTGAGTATAGTAGCCCAAATTCTTTTAAAATCTCTTTTGATATGTTGTATAGCACACGGAAGTCGCATTGAGCACATTCACGTGCAAAGAAGTCTATTTTCATGGCTAAGTTTCCTCTACGATGATTGTTAATGTCTTATATATTTCACATATTATGAGCTGACAGCGGTTGCCCATTCTGTGGCCCAGACATTAAAGCCAGTCTCTATCTGATCCTGTATCTCTGAAATAGCACGGTTCAAATACATCTCCAGCTTCTATCATGGCAAATGATTTTAGTGCCTATTACACAAGTTAGACTACCAAGTAGATAATATTCAAGCTGATCAACATTGATTTTCTTCCTAGGTTATAGCGAATGAGATTTCCATATATTTTCTTCCCATGAAGAAACTCAAGTCGCAGATGTTACTACCTGACCCTAACATTAGTATTTTGCAGCAAACAGATTACTTTGCTTTCAGTTGCACTCATTACATAGAAAATTATATATAATATATACACTAATGCTTTTTCAGCGATATACTACTTTTTAAAATTTACTCAGTTTTGCATTTCAAAAAATTGCATTTGTAGCCTAGGTTTCTTGATCTTGTATCTCGGCTTTATTTTCTGCTTTCAAGTGCATCTGTATCGTTGCGATTACGCTCGGAAATTTTGCGAGGTATCTATTCCCTTCTTTGTTTATCAAGGCCACCATTTCATGAATAACCTGCATATAGATAGAGTAACAATACCATGATGAAGATTGCAAAATTTAGTTACTTGAGCCTTCTGTGAAAAGTAGGGAGGTTTGCAAGATTTAGAGTATGACAAGGCATGGAGCCAGGGCTGTTAAGGCATTTGTTCAGGAAGCTCATCCTCCCTCTTCTACTTTTCCAAGAAGGGCTGGGGTCTACTTCTCTTCTCTCTTGGCAATCTTGCTAGAGTCCGATTACAGCTGCTCTTTCCATTATTGCAAGCTATTCATCATTGTTCCACCGTTTTCCGATATCTATTGGTGCTTCTAAAATTTTTCGATCGCTATACTGGGTTTGGTCCTGTTAACGTTGATTTTGCCAAGCCTTTCACACTGGAAAGAGTCCCCCTTGTACAATACATAACTCTAATCCCTGTTCTACATAGTGAAGCTCGTTTTGTTGGGATCTCCATTTAAGTGAATTTGTCTCTACATCACGTACTCTACTTCACAACATTGTATTTTTACGTATTTACGAAACTGAGTCACCATAGTCTGAAAGAAAGTGAATAAAGAGTTTTTCATACATACCAATTTCTCAAATGTTCCTTTCGCATCGGTCGCAATTGAGTCAGCAAAGATATTATAGAGCCAGCTAAAATTGAAGCAAAATAGAGAACCATAGGATGTAAAGCTTATGTATATGGAGAAAATGGTGATTTCACTAATATGAAAGGGTCTGTTTGAATACTAAACTTGAAATCAAACAAGCAAAAGTGGATAAACGCGAAGTTAAGTCAATTCGTCAAACTTCAAAGCATGATTAGTTCAATCAAGTGACTCATTGGATTCTGAAGCAAAAAGGTAGAGGCTTTAATGCAAGGCAACGTATTTCAATTTCAGAATGGTATGACTGACTATGATTAATAAAAGAAAGTTCAGTTGCATAATTCCTACGAATTGATCTAATTAGGAATTCTCAAATTACGTAGCTGTTCGAACAGGTAGAACTAACCAAATGCATATGGATAGCCTTCTCGTATCTATTTTTCAATGAATTTTAATTGCATACCTTGCTCCACCATGAAATCGAATTTTCATATTACCGATTTTCAATATAGCATCATTTATAATGATCTTTGGTATTGACTCATCAGTTGTATCTGTCGAGGTATTACTTAATGTGAAAGTTGAAAGTTCAATCTTAGAGTTGATTCAAGAATTACATGAATCCTAAAGAATAAAATTCTCAGGAGTTTCACTATCAAATGATTATGTAATTGCTTTAATAAGGAATCCAATTCTACATTTTTGATAGCTTGGATAAAGATTAAGAGAGAACTTGATAATTGATCTTTTCTGCAAGTTATCTGTTTCATTTCTTGCACCAATTATGTGCATGCTTCATATTCGTTAACACAAATAAACCGACCTTTGGCTATGGCAAAGCTCTGACTGTTAAATTCCTCAACTGATTTTGGGGATGTATAGGCGTACATGAATTACTATGTGTTGCAACTTGTTTCATGACAAGCCCAAGTTTGATTTGATAATCGCGTAAAAATTAAATGCAATGTGCTACATTTACATCCTCTTTTACCTAGGTGTTTCACAGATGTGCTTTTCTAAGATGAAACAGTAGATTGATTTATGGCTCCATTTTAACATATTTCTTTGTGAATAGATGGACATACTCGAAAGTTCATTTTATGTATCTTTAACTATTTTACTTACCAACATTTAGCGTGATGCTAATAATTATATGTTTCATACCAAGATCACACGACCCACTATCGCTGATGTGTGGCCTAGCAAACAAGCGATACAGAAGATAATAAGTGTAAAGAATTGTGTTCAGTAAGCATATCGTATTCCAATTACTGAGTATAGTATCAGGACTGTTCCTAGAAAGTTTGCTTGGAGAATTATATGCGTGTGAGCCTACAATTTGCTTACAAAAATCGGAGTGGTCCCCATTAGTGAAGAATATCTACTTAACATTTTAAGTACTTTGTGTTCAATTTGTCCAGATGTTGCATGAATCTATAAAAGTAGCAACGCCATGAACATTCTGCTGCACAGCAGCGCTCAATTCTTCTTCTTGGGCTCTTAGAATGGAAAGAAGTAAAGCAATTTGCCAACAGCAATGGCAAATTTGGTGATTTCCCAATAGATCTTTTGTCTTGGAGGTATGACATCCGCGCACCCCAGTGTCAGTATAAGCCTGGATAACCTGCAACCATTCACAAGTAGCTTATAGTCTAAAAGTCTAGAGAGCAAAGTGTTTGTCCCTGTTAAATTCCCAGTTTTTCCAGTTCCTAAGACAATCAATTATTGCTTTTCAATTTGGCAAGTGGAAGCAGTTCTTATTAGAAATATTGGAATTAAGTATATGCTCGCATAGCACCATTTATTTTTCTTTTAAGTTTAAGTATAAGTTTTCTAAAACTTTTTCTGTTTTTTTGCCATATTGTATTATTGTATTTTAGCTGTATATATTTTTTCTTTTTAAAGGAGGGCCCCTTGAGAACCAGTTATGCTGAAGGGTAACCCTCCTAAAAGATGTAAAAATGAAATGAAGTTGTGAGACGACATGCGTTACTTATGCAATGCCTTAAAATGTACGATCGTAGCTTAAACATAACCAGGAGAACGCTATAGAATTCAGTTAGACCTTCGACCTATGCGTCATTGATTACCTTTCTCTAATAGTAAGAATATAGTAAAAGCCAATGCAACACTACTCTGCTACTTATGATTTGATCACTTCAAATACATGGAGATGTTTACAAACAAGGTGAGACTCAGGCGGACATTCAAATTGAATGTTAAGAGACTATGTAAAAGAGTAACGATTAGGACAAAGCCAGTTGGCAGGTTGGCTTGTACTCTTCGATTTAGTCTTCTTCGATTTAGTGCCTATGTATATTATTGCAAATGTTTTGTTCGAAAAAGTAATCTTGTGAGTATTTGTCGCATCGTCAAAAAAGGATGTTCAAGAAATATCACGTTTCTCTTCAATGCAGTACACCATTGTGTCTGAGATGTTTCAAAAACTAAAAGGACAAATGGATTAAATATATTATTTTCAGGAACTTTTGTCCAACAGTAGTAGTACCTTTGTATTGTATTGAGCATAATAATAACTTTATTAAAATATTCATAATACCATGCAAGCTGTTTGTATTTCCAGTTGGCACGAATAGATAATGTTGCATTCGTTGCACTTATGGTCAGTCCTTTGGTTTGACTGACTGTTAAATTTGACTTAGGTATCGCTACCTCATACAATGAAATACTGTAAAAGATAAAAGTAAAGTTATTGAAAAGACTTATCAATAAAACAGAAGTGTGAATGTCGAGCAGTATATTTTGAGGTAGTTATCGGTGGGAATGTAGTAGCTCTAATGTCAGTACTGAATAAGGACTTTCATAGTTTTTGGCTCCATTTTTCTCCTACCCATTAAACAGGGGACGTTTAGCACACAAATTATTGCGGAACATTCGTTAATAGGTCCTTAAGTCTCCCCACTAGTCTACCCGTGATTCCCCACTAGCTAGTGTCTTTTTCGTTGAAATTGCTTTTTAAATTAATTGTAGGTAGTTTCCGTATACAGTTAGTGTGTCAAATTACTTTTTGCTTCCTTTGTCTCTTTACTGTCAATCAATGTCTGTCTGATGTCCTTGCACTGCAAAAGGCAAGGTAGTGAAACACACAAGACAATTCTTTGGTGAAATTCTCACACATCCCTGGTCATGGTGCCCCTGTGCATTGATTTCCCAACAGTAATAATTCCTTAAAGATCCCTGGATTGAAACTATGACTATTCCAAAGGTACATATATAAAGAATACATATATAAAGAATTGATAAAGATACATATATAAAGAATCTAAGAGTGATAGTAGTAATAATGAGTGTAAAATGCCTATGTTAAGTGAAACCTAGGATGCGGAACAAAACATTTGATTTTGTTTATCAGTTGATGCAGTGCACGTAATAATCAAAATCATAGCAGACAACACGTTACAACAACTGTGCCATGATAGCTGCAGTGATGAAGAACTTTTTGGCCATATTTTCAAAAGCTGATTTTGGCAATCAATCATACTTTCCATTTTCTTTAATAAACTTTACCAGGCTAGGTAATTAACACTTGTAGACAATGTCTTATCTATAAGTAATTCCTATACTACACTATGCGACAGTTTTTGACTAGAATCGGCTTAATGCATGCCTGGATTCCAGACTCTATGATGTTTACTATTGCAGTAGTGCATTTGGAAGAGATTTAAAAAATATGAACCTTACTTAGCTATTGTGTAGCCAAATTTTCCAATAGGTGAATCTGTCATTCCAGAAACATCTGGTATATTGATATCACGAATAGCTTTGGACAAATATGGTATACCAATTGCTCGCACTGAAATATTCAATGATTATGTTATGAAAACTAAGAGGGATTGTGAGAGTGATATCAAACATTAAATGTCTGAGATCCATTACTAAGCATCTATTGGTTCCCAAATTCCTCGGTTTTCTTGAACTTTTTAGGATTTTTAAGAATTTTCAACTGCTATACAAAATAAGATTTACATATAATATAAAATTGCAAGTTATTTTTAATGTGACTAAATATTCACAATGGGTTCGTGGTCAAAGAAAGATTACACAGCTAATGATACATGCAAATTAGTTATAAAAAAAGCATTCCATGTTGTTGAATATGATTAGCTTTCAATGATGCAAGCATCAATAACCACTTATAGGTTTATTGTCGGGCAACTAGGCTTTTCACAGACTTGCTAATGAGCCTTCGCACGTGGTTATTTCTCTACAAAAAGTGATTATATTCTACACAGAAAAGAGCAAAATTTAAGAATAGCTTAGACAAGCAGACCAATTATATTCATTACTTTTTAATTCTGTCAAACAACAATACGCATTTTTTCTGATGGCTTCAATTGAAGAAGAGTATTCTTTCGTGTTTTAATGGTCTCTTATGTTCCTGTAGTAAAATAAAAGAATAATATGATTTGCAATCATCAATCTTTGGCATCGATAAAATAAGCATAAAATACTCACCGTAATCAAGGCCTTGCTGAACACTAAATGTTCTCTTCTGAGCAGTTTTTGGCATTGCCCAGACATATGCATGTAGCGATATCCAAATAAGCAAACAAGATAAGATAAAGTTCAAGATGTTTGAACACATCTTGGCAATCAGTTTCATTACTTAGAGACTTCTTCGGTCCCTAATGATGATCAGCATCTCTCCCAATGCTCATGTTTAAAGCTTTTGGCATAACAGGGCTTGCATAATCAAGATGTTCTTTGTATATTCGTTTAATACTTTTGGGAAAACTCTTGTCGTTCAATAATCACATCCTTCTATTTAAAGTCTTCTATGACACTCCTCTAAAAACTGCAGCACTCTTTCCAGATTGATTTAATTGTAAATTACCTATCTCAATCTAAGCACTTTCTAATAGGCCTAGTCGCAAAAATTGTTGTCAAATTTCAACGTGTAATCATGCAGTGCATTGCTCATGCTTGCCATAAACATAACAGGTTACTTCAATCCTATGCTCACTGAATACCTGCTAGGGAACAGGCTGTACCAAGTCGCACTGCATTTGAATTCTTATCGGCTACTTTGCTATTTATCTGATTTTTAATCACCTAGTAGATGCAAATTTATTGCAAGGATCCTAAAGTACTACTTTTAAAACAATGGCAAATATTAACTTCGGTTGAAAGTTGGATGTGTGGTGAATTGACTGATTCCCACAATATGTAATCGCGTTTACTATGAGCTCTCGGTCAATCTCAATCACAGAATCACAAGTCCCAAATTTACGGAAGAATAAACACACAAATATAGTATACGATTAAGCAATAGAACAACGAACATTAGATAAAATATGAAAAACCAGTGTATATGTGTAAGAAAATGAAAATGTCCCAAATACCGAGTCCCTTCTCTAGTTTGTTCTTCAGTCACGTCGCAAGTCACAGATAGATCTCTCTCCGCCCTTCTCCAGTCTAAAACTAAAGCTACTCCACAGCGTCCAGCAAAGCAATAAATCTCCCACACACTCCCCCTATTTGACCCCAAAGGGCGTCAAATATAAAGTCAAAGTTCTTCATTAAGTTCGTAATTGCAAATTTCGTGAATGTTCTTGATTGCATCATCTGCTGCTCGTCTCTTTGGTCTGAACTCTTTTGCATTTAGCCTCGGCTCTGCACATTCCCCTGTATTACAGCTCAGTTCTAATGGATACAAAAACTGTATTGGCCTTTCCAGCTCTCCGTTAGCAGTAAGAACCTTGACCACTCTTACAACTCCGTCCCTGCCTTGGATCATATCTGTTACTTTACCAATTTTCCATCTAGCCCGGTTCTTTTCCTCTCCCTTTATCATTACAATGTCTCCTCTCTTGAGGTCTGCTTGCTTCCCAGGGTGTTTAAGGTTATGTCTCTCACGAAGTGCTCTGACATACTCTGATCTCCACCTCTTCCTAAGTGCTTCTTTGCAGCGCAATAGGTACTTCGCTCTGTTTCTCAGGTCTTTACTTTCCCTTGAAGATGGTTCTTCTTCTGGGGTGTAGATAGATTTGCCATGTATCAGCATGTTCGGTGTAAGAACTGGCAATTCAATGTCATCCTCGCAATATGATAGAGGGCGATTGTTGATCACAAGTTGTATGTCTATCAATATCTCTTCCATTTCCGTAAATGTAACTTTGGCTGATCCCACAGTTTTATACAGTGCACCTTTAACAATACTGATCATGCGCTCGAATAGTCCTCCCCACCAGCTTGCTCGACTTAGGTTGAACTGCCATTTCATCACGTTTTCTGCTAGGTAATCTTGCAACCTTTCATCTCTTTGGATCTTACTGATCCACTTTGAAGCAGCTACAAACGTCTTCCCATTATCTGAAATTATCTTTTTAGGCTTCCCTCTGACAGCAATGAATCTCTTCAAACTTCTTAGGAAATCCCCAGTCGTCATACTCGGCAAAAACTCTATGTGTACTGCACGTGTCCAGCTGCAAGTATACAATATTATATACCCTTTCCGATCACTTTTTCCCTTTCCACGATACATGATAGGTCCAACAAAATCTACACCGACCACATCAAAAGGTAGTGTTCCCTCTGTTCTCTCCTTTGGAAGATTTCCCTGGGGTGGAGTAGGGCAGGCAGTGGTATGAAACCGTTTGCAACCATGGCAAGCCTTTATGATTCTTTTCACAATGCTTCTAAGCTTGGGAATCCAGAAATAGTCCCGCACCTTTGCCATTGTCAGTGCTACTCCCCCATGCAAGGTTTGCAAATGAGCTTGCTCTACTAATTTTGCACTTATGTTGTTTCTAAAAGGCAAGTAGATAGGATAGTCTCCTTGAATTCTGCCTTTGCAGATGAGAATATCGTTGTCATTCCTTTCTAAGTTGAGCCTCTCAGAATCTCGTTTGAAACTCTCAGTATCTTGAACATCCGATTGTGCTCTCTTTATCAAAAAAAACTTAGTCTCTATTGTCTCATCGGTTGTGAGTGGGCCTTGGCTTGACTTTCTACGACAGTTGTTGATGAATCTTTTCATCCATGATAGAATCCTAACAGCTTTCCAGAATGATTTCTTTTCAACTAAATTGTCAATCTCGTCACTTTCCCTCTCTACATTAACGTGCATAATTTCTTTAAGTAACTTTCTTTCATTCTCTGACTCCTCTGATGCTTTGATTGGAATCTCTGGCGGCCAATTCTCTTGTTTCCTTAACCAAGCTGGACCTTCCTTCCACTTGGCATTTTCTTGCAACTTTAAAGCCCCTCTGCTTCCAATGTCTGCTGGATTTTCGCCTGTGGAAACATACCTCCAGTTGTCTTGATGTTGTTTGATTTTTCTCACCCTATTAGTAACAAATTGCTTGTATGCTCCACCCCCTAAGATCCAGTAAAGGCAGACAGTTGAATCAGTCCAAGCTTGCTTACACACAATATTCAAGCCTTCTAAAGCTTCTGCAGTATTTAATAATAAATTGCTGAGCATATGGCAACTAACAAGTTCTAATCTCGGTATTGTTAGATCTCTTTTGCTCAACCTTGATTTAGCAACCAGTATATGTTGATTAACATCACTTCCTTGTCTGACGATTGCATAGATGACAGCAGCGCAGCCATTTAAGCTTGCGTCTGCAAACCCATGAAGTTCAATGCCAGTTATATCACTCTTCCTCAAAGGAATAGATCTTGGTATCTTAACTTCAGTTGGAAGATTTCTTGTCCAATTTTGCCAACGTTTAAGTAAATCATCAGGAAGATTTCCATCCCAAGAAAGCTTTCTATCACATATATCTCTGAAAAGGATCTTTGCTGTAAGAAGAATGGGTGAAACTATCCCTAATGGATCGTAAACCTTTGCAATGGTGCGCAAAACTGTTCTCTTTGTAGATATTTCTTCATGTTGTGGAATCGTAACAACAAGAGTGTCTTCATCTTTGTTCCATCCAACTCCTAACAGTTTCACTTCAGTTTGTTTAGTTCCCAGACTTTCCTTTGCAAAACTTGTTTCATCCTTGTTTTGGAACTCTCCTTCAAGTTCTTTCGCATTTGAATGCCATTTATGAAGAGTGAATCCACCCTCCTTAAAGATTTCAACTGCATTATCTTTCAACTGCTTTGTCTCTTCTACTGAGATGGCTCCTAGACTGATATCATCCACATAGATTCCCTCTCTAAGCTCTCTCACACAATCAGGGTACTTTGTAGTAAATTTTGCAAAATGTTGCTCTAAAGTACCACCCAATAGAAATGGGCTTGCACTCAATCCGAATAAGACTCTTGTGAATCTGTAAATCATTGGTCCTTTGCTTTGTAGGTTATCAATCCAAATGAATCTAAGTGCATCGCGTTCTGCTTTCCGAATTTGTATCTGCAGGAATGCCTGTTTCACATCCCCGGCAAGAAATACTGGTTTGAATCTCGTTCTCAACAGTATATTCATGATCTTCCTTTGGAGTGGTGGCCCAGTTTCCAAACACTCATTCAGAGATGGCGATGACTCGTCGGCCTTTGCAGATGCATCATACACGATGCGAAGCTTTGTTGTCTCTGCATTCTCTCTTAAAATGGCTCTGTGTGGTATATAGTGCTCTATATTACCTTCCAATGATTCCGGTGCTTTCTCTACAATTCCTTCATTCAGTTGGTTCTGTATGATCTCGTGATAGTTTGCTAACATCTCTGGGTTTGATTCTAGTTTCCGCACAAGACTGTTAAACCTTCCTTTCGCAACCTTATAATTCGTAGGCAGTGCTGGATGCCCAGCCTTCCAGGGAAGAGATGTCTGATACTTCCCGTCACTTCCTTGAGTCAATTGTTCTTTAAACTCCTCATATACTGTTCCTTGATCACCTTCAGGCTTGTCTTCCAGTCCTAAAACGTCAAGACTGCATAATTGCATATAATCCTCTGTCGAACTTCTGGCTAACATTAGAGTAGATGACAAATGCCCTTGTCCAGGGGACATGATGACCCATCCAAATTTCGTTTTTTCCGCCACTGGTTGGCCTAAGTCTCCAATTCTGGCAGCTGTAGATGTTTTGATTAATGCAAAGTCACTTGCTCCCAGTATTGCATGGATTGGCAATGATTCCTTCTTGTCTATATCATTCATCTTAACTCCTCGTAGGTGTGGATTTTCCTCAATAACAGCAGAATAATGGGGGTTGGGTAGCATTAGTAGTACATCCTTATCAACTCCATTCACCTCAGATCTAATACTGAATTTTCCATCAATGTCGCTCAAGCTCACATCATATACATCGATCTTCTTGACTGTTTTTTGGAGCATCATCTCAATAGATTTGCATTCTTGTCTCACTGGTGGTTTATTAATCATTGAACTAAGCCTCGTAGAAATATATGAACTGCTTGATCCAGTATCTAATAACGCTCTGCATGAAACTCCATCAACTTGGAGAATGACAACAGGATGAATTACAGCTCTTTGATTTGTTGCTGTTAATAGCGGAGCACTTTGCCTTCCGTCGCATATAGAAGTATGGTGCCTTTTCTGACAGTATTGGCAGCTAATTCGACTTCTACAATAATTTGCACGGTGTTTTCCTCCAGTGCAGTTAAAGCATAGCTTCTTGTTACTGAGGATTTTCCTTCGCTCATCCACAGATCTCACAACTGTACAGTCTGTAGCTTTATGTTCAGGGTTTTCACAGTAGATGCACTGTCTCAACTTTGGCACTTCTTTAACCACGTAGTTTTTCTCATGCCTGTACTGATCTCTAGGAGATGACTTGATTTGTTTCTCTCCAACCTGCAAAGGGTTTCTATCAATCCATTCTCTAAGAGCTTCCAATAGCTGGTTAAAATCCCATTCCTTCCATTTAGGATCAGTCCTTGTCAAATCTGCTCTTATCCCGTCTAATTTGTCAAGAGTCATTCGCACATTTCCCTTGACTTCATTCAACTTCCCTAAAGTTTCTAGTGCTTGTACATTGCATAACAGTTGGTCATAAAAGTCGTGAATTTTTGGCCTAGATGTTCCAGAAATGATTGGCAGCGTCATTATTTGCTGTATATGTGCATTTATGACTTCTGAGGTGTCTCCATATCTTTGGACCAGTATTTCCTTAGCTTTGTTATAGCCTTCACTATTGGGGGGCAACTTATCAATAATTACCTTCACCTTTGGTACGACAAACTCTTTGAGGTAGGAAAATTTTGCTTCTGGTTTGATTGTGCTTTGATCAATTTGTGTCTCAAATATCCCCCAGAATCTAACCCAGTCAAGGCGGGTGCCTTGGAACTTTGAGATGTGTAAATCTGGTAGTTTTGAATTAATTTTGAACTTTTCAGCTAACAGTAACTTTTTCTGTTCTAATTCTAAGGTAAACTTTTCCTTCCTCATTTGCTTACCTCTTTCGGCTTCCTGTTCCTCTTTTACCTGGTTTTCTCTCATTTCTGTTTCGAAGTCAAGCTTCTGCTTCCGTTCCATTTCTACTTTCCTGTTTTCTTCCTCTGTAATTCTTAGATTTAATTTCTCTATAGCATTCTCAAATGGTTTTAAGCCCCCCTCTGTCTCAGCTGTCCAGTTGTCAATCAATTCCTCGCTCTCGTCTTGATCTAAGTACAGCCCTTGAATATCACGGATCAAATCGTAAACCTCTTCCAATTTTGTTTTCAAATGCGAGTATTGACGTTGCATCTTATCCATTTTCCCCGCAGATATTATGCCTTCTGACGTTTTATTAAAATAGTTAAGCTTTCTTGTCAGCGAGTTTAACAATGTCTGTTTCCTGTCCAGTTCCGCCTTTGTCTCGTCGGTCTCTACTTGCGATGTATTTCTCCTACCTTTTGTTGCCATTATTGATGAACACGATTCACTAGTTGGGTGTATTTCGTACTGATATCACATAAATGAACACATTAAGATTGTCCCGTCGGAGGTGCCACTTTGTGGTGAATTGACTGATTCCCACAATATGTAATCGCGTTTACTATGAGCTCTCGGTCAATCTCAATCACAGAATCACAAGTCCCAAATTTACGGCAGAATAAACACACAAATATAGTATACGATTAAGCAATAGAACAACGAACATTAGATAAAATATGAAAAACCAGTGTATATGTGTAAGAAAATGAAAATGTCCCAAATACCGAGTCCCTTCTCTAGTTTGTTCTTCAGTCACGTCGCAAGTCACAGATAGATCTCTCTCCGCCCTTCTCCAGTCTAAAACTAAAGCTACTCCACAGCGTCCAGCAAAGCAATAAATCTCCCACAGATGTTTCTACGTCTGTTTGTTTATTACCAATTTAGGCTATTGATTTTTGACTGTTCGTATTTCTGTTATTATCGGCTGATGGAGCCCGGGCATAGTGTGCAGTTTAGTCATTTTCCAACTTCTTCATTATTTTAAGGGTCTTCCGCTTGTAGAAGCAAACACACTGTAAAGCAATTATGATGCACGCTTCTATCCACAGATAATTTGGAGCACACCTAACTGCATGTGCGGTCAGTTTGAACCCACTTCATTGGCCCTTCGTCCCTGAAAGCCTTTTTCTCATGAACTTTCTTTGGTTGACTGATGTTGTCAAACATATATTTTATTGTTATTTTAAATCATGCTTCAGTGAAATGAGTGAAAAATAGCAAGGAAGGTCGTACTGTGACTAAATAGAATGGCAGCAAGGGTTTTCTTCGAGAATCAAACAACAATGCCTGCCAAAAGTACTTGGAACGCCCACACAATTTTATGAATTTCCGACTTCTGCTGCTTTCCCGTAACACCAGTGAAAATGTACCCCCTTCTCCCCTTAAGTAATGCTGATTCGATAGCAAAACCCCATAGTTTTCTACACACGCATCACTTTTGCCCTTAGGGTTGCTCAAATTTGCTTCACACAACATTTTTTAACGGACAGGGTGCTATAGCTTGTATATAGAGTAAACCATTGCAAGTGTTCTAAGACTTTTGGCAGGCGTTGAAACTCAGATTATTCACTAACGCAGAAAGTTACCGGCCAAGAAGAAAATGGAATTACTATGATTAAATTACTCGATAAGTATTCAGTACTCATCTGCTATACTGAGAAATGTCTTCCGTGTATAATAGCCCGCGCTGAAAGATAGAAAGAGGGAACTTCTCATAGACAAAAAGAAGCATGGATTGAAGTTGGAAGAAAAATGGAGCACGTGCGCACCCATATATCTTACCTCAAAGATTTCAGACTCAGGTTTTCGAGAGCAGAACTACCTGAGGTGTGTCTATAAACCAGAAGATTGTCAGTGGCCATCTGCAAAAGAGTATAGCGCCATTACATGTTTTCTTTTGTATAGCGAGCAAGTTCACTGTACTGTCATCCCAGCTCTTAGTGAATTGCAGAAAGCCTAAGTAAAACTTTACACTTACCACTATTAATTCGTGCAATCTAGCAGGAAATTTTATTCCAATCCTCTTTTCTGAAGTGGCGAGATCTTCTCTAACTTAAGGTAGCAGTATACCCCATGAAAGCCAAAAATATCAATAGGTGAAGGCAAAAATTTTTTTTTAGTTTTCAGTAGTGTTTATCTATACTCTTTCATATTCTGGAACTTATAGAGCTGTTGCTTAATCGTAAACGTATTTAAAGTGCAATTTCTCTGGGTACGGTAAGAAGAGATGTCCCTAGCAACGGGCTGTTTCAAATAAATTTTGGTTGCTATGGAGATTTTTTTAAATTTTATCGCTGCTAAAAGTCCCCAGAAGTTGGAAATCCTTCTACCATCTATAGACTACCTGTGCTCTCAATATGTCCCTGTGGAATCAGGCAAACGAGGCACGGTAGCGTTTAAATAAAGGAGGCTATTTGTTAATGGTGATGCTGACAAAGTGTGACAGATGTTTGAATTGGAAGTAGGATACACGGTCTTACTGGAAATATACTTTGGCTTTACGTTTTAGTCTACAGATCCGTCTAGTACCATATTTAGGTGAAAATCGGTGCTATTATTCTTTGACGAAAGATTAAAACGTTTCTCTGTAAAACTGTAAATGCAGCGTATGTAAATGTATATACAGAAATTAGTATCTTTTCATTTAGACTGCAAATAAAATTCAAAAATATTTTGTTTTCTTTATTTATGATTACTTAGTTATCGATTTAGATTAGTTTACGTGTATATATATGTATATTTGTAAACTAGAAATAAAATCGATGTAAAATAATTTAACACACACACACACACACACACACACACACACACACACACACACACACACACACACACACACACACACACACACACACACACACACACACACACACACACACACACACACACACACACACACACACACACACACACACACACACATTCTCAATGGATTGTGGAAGAACACTTGATCCCGGCCTTGGCCCATCAAGTCATGACTCACTGGATAGTTTAGAAGAAAATAAACGATTACAGCCAGTGCCAAAAAGGGAAAAGAAGTATAAATTCAATGCATATCGGAGATGGAAGAGTAAAAAAAGAAAGGGGTTTATGGGTAGCAAACAACATAAGAGCCCCAAAACAGTTGACAATGCTAATGATGAAGAGGAGCACCACTTAAATGCAGATTTGCAGACAAACCTGGCTGCTTTAGATCAAACTCCTAGCTCTGAATTCAAAAAGCTGAAGAATAGAAGTGCTGAAAAACTGAAAAGAAGCCCTTTGAATACTTTGCCTTTTGTTAAAAAGAAAGCTGTTCGACAAGTCAAAAGTAAACCAAAAGGTTTCAAAATACAAGACCAACAACTACTTGCTAATTGTATCACCAAGGCAGCTATATGCAGTTCATGCAAAAAACCTGACAGCAGACTTGTTCTTTATGAGGAGAAAGGAAAAAGACAAGGGTTGGCTGAGAAACTCTTTCTTGAGTGTAGCTTATGCCAAGCCACAGCAGAGCTGGAAACTTCTTCAAAATCTAAAAGCAACTTAGTGTCTGAGGTAAACCTCAGGTCAGTTTATGCTGCTCAATCATATGGTCTTGCAGGACTTAGAAAATTTTGCACTATTATGAACTTGCCTCCCCCTGTTACCAACAAGTCATTTTATAGCATAAGCAAGATGATAAACAAAGAGTGCAAGAAAAGAGCAGATGCAAACATGAGGTCAGCTGCAAATCGTATCATTGATTTGACAAAAAAAAGCTGTCCTGAGAATGTTGAAGTGACCGAATCTGGGGCAGTAATCTGTAATGTTGCCGTTACTGTTGATGGCACATGGCAGAAAAGAGGCCATAGTTCCAAGATTGGTGTTGTCTTTGTGATAGCTGTGGAAACTGGTGAGATTCTTGACTATGAGCTTAAAAGTCTTTATTGTCATGCATGTGTTGCAAACAAAAATAAAAAACAATCTGAAGAGGAGTATGAAATTTGGAAATCTAAGCATGAGCTTCAATGTTGTTTAGACCATAAAGGTTCTAGTGATTCTATGGAAACTGACTGTGCTGTGGAAATATTCCTTCGTTCAGTAGAGAGGTATGGTTTGCGCTATACAACATTTGTTGGTGATGGGGACAGCAGTTGCTTTGGGGTTGTGCAAGAGAAATGCCTTGGAAAGTTTGGTGAAAGTTACATGGTCAAAAAAGAAGAATGTGTAGGCCATGTGCAGAAAAGATTGGGCTCAGGTTTAAGGGAATATAAAAGAAAGAAGAAGGGATTAAAACTTAGTGACGGAAAAGCTGTTGGAGGCAAGGGGAGGTTGACTGACAAAATCTGTGATAAGATGCAGAACTATTATGGCCAGGCAATAAGAAATAACAGTGGCAATAAAGATGAAATGGTGAAAGCAATCTGGGCAATATTGAAACACATGGTCAGAAATGACAGTGAAACTCTTGATCAGCAGCATTCATGTTGCCCTAAGTCATCCACCACATGGTGCAAATTTTGGCAACAGGATGGAGAGTATTGTGACAATAAAAGATTGCCAAGTGTGTTCTATGATGAACTTAGACCACTTTTTGCAAGGTTATCGGAAGACAAGCTGCTAGAAAGATGTCTCATGGGGCTAACACAGAATCAAAATGAAGCTGTTAATAACCTTCTGTGGTCTAAATGTCCCAAAACAAAATTCTGTGGAAGAAGAAATGTGGAGACAGCTGTTTGTGAAACAATTTGTCATTTTAATAGTGGTGTTGGGACTAAAGCTATTGTAGTCAAAGAGCTTGGATGTGACCCTGGAGAAAACATGATCTCTGGTTTAAAGAAGATTGATGAGGAAAGAGTAAAGAATGCTACATCTAAAATTTCAGAAAAGTATCGCCGTGAACGAAGAAAGCGCAGAGCTGAAAAGAAATCAAATGATGAAGTAGAGCACAAATATCCTAATTACAAGGCTGGTGCATTTGGACTTTTTGCTACACCAGACATAGGATTTGAGGTACTAGAGACACATACCATAGATGGTAATGGACTAAAAGCCAAGAAGCCAAAGAAAAATGAAGCTGAGAGAAAACACCAAAGGCCCGGAGTTGCTCATGCATGTGACATTGTTTTTGTTGATGAATCTAGAGTGATAGTCTTCTCTTAGAGTATACTTTATTCCCAATTATATTTCATCTCATTTATTTGTAGGTTAATAATCCACCTAAGTGTCTACATTATATTAGCTTTCGGAACTGGCTGTTAATAGGTCACTCAGTTTCAAAGCACTTGTTCACTGAGAAGGAAAAATATATCACATAATAATTTACAGAAAGGAACCTCTGAGGTGCTTTATTATTAGTTTTTTTTATCCAAAACATGATTCTATAAGCTTAGAGTAACATATTGCATAGCTCCTGGCCATTTCATGTTACTTACTAATAGTATACAGCCATGTCGCCACAAGTAAAACTTCAAAGTTGATTTTCTTCAAACTGGAATTTTCAGATCAATGCTACTTGTCCCAAGGATATTTTCTGATAGGACAACTGTAGAAAGCTGATTTTTCGTATACTTATTACTTTTTACAGACTTTATACACTGAGTGAAAAATTTTGTGAAATTTTTATAATTCAGGGGGTAAAAATAATTATGAAATTTATTTTTGGCTGTTACCCCCTGGAAAATTAAAATTTTCAAAAACAAATTCATTCTGTGTATAAAGCATATAATTATGTGTATTTGTTGCTGAAATCAAGTCTGTGCCACTTTTGCTTTTGAAAATATTCTCTGGAAACTACATAAAAGGGTCATTTTTCATGATGTTACCCCCTGGCTGATAATTAAAGAATTTTGATTTTTCACACATTAGCTGGTAACATATATGTTATTTGTTGTGTGTAACACTTTTCATGCATTTTGCTACAATAACAAAGTTGCTAATGCAAGAAAACTAAAATATACATTTTTGAGAGCTGTGGGGTATACTGCCACCTTAAAGAACTTTAATGCATGATATTGAAAAAGTATTAATTCCAGTTCTAAAATAGTTAGAAAATACTTTTTCCAAGGTTCCGCACTAGCATGGTTTATGCAATGTTCATTAGATTTCTGTCAAGTTACAAAACCGTTGTTTGACTGGGTTGTGCACTATTACTAGGTAGGACGTAACTTATTATCGCCAGAAGGAAAACAGGAACAGGTATGGTAGAAACAAAGTTAAGAAGTTTATGAAGACTTCCAGTTTAGAGGAGCTGCAAGACTTCTGCTCAAATAAACAAGAAGAGCGATCAGGATGGACGGTTGCTTCAGGGTTGAAACTCTGAGGGGGTGTGAACTATAGTTCCCCCCGAAATTGCTTGGGCTGCTCTGTGAAAGTGCATTATAATGTCCGAAGAAGTGGCAACTAAATCGAAACTGCTGTCTGCACCAGCATATCAAATCCTCCAAGATTTTCCAACCAATGTACAAGCAAGCAAAAACGTCCAAACAAAATATCCCATTTTATCATCGGGGGTACTACATCCACTTATACCTTCCCAGTAGATTCACCTTGGACAGTTTCCCAACAAAAATTTTTGAGAGTAAGAGTATCTATATAAATTGCTTTCTAGCCATATTGAGTCACAGCTGTTCTCCATAAAAGCTATTGCTTGTTCTAAAGAAAACATTGCCCATATGAAATGGAACTTCGACCAACTGGGGACTGCCCTACACCCCCTGCACCTATATGTAGAGCTGAGTGCTTCATCCACACTAAGCCTTGCTTGATTGATCGTTAGGGTCTTTAGTTCATTTCAGTGCGGCCGTGAATTGCTTTGCGAGTGTAAGTGTCAAAGTGGGAAGCCTCGTTCAGGACGCCGAAGCCAATTTAGGTCGATGGGTAAAAATTTGGAAAGGAAATCGTCAGTGGCCAGGTTCCCTACCGCTTAGAAAATCAGTGTATGCTATCCTTGGTGTATAAAGACATTTACATAAAATTGACAATCAATGTTTACGGTGTATATTCAATTTTCGAGAGAACATAATGAATGGTTCTTTATTCATGTTACTCATATTTTTCTTTTTCCAAAGATTCCTTCTCAGCTGATTTACATCTACTAGGACTTAATAACTAGGTCGATATTATTTTTTTTAACATTTGCAAATGTGGTGTTGATTTTAACATGTGATACTATGTTACGCCCCCTTCCCGATTGTGCTAACACATTTATTGGCATTTTTGAGTTAAAGAGCATTTTAAAAACGTTTTTCTGTTGAGAGAATTGCTTGCACTTTTTCCTTTTCTATTATCATGGATCTGAGAGTTAGTATTCAAAGACACAAGAATTCAAAGTGATCATCTTTGAGTTTGAGTGATTGCACGTTTCTTAGTTACTGAATACGAAAGTTTTTCCCCACAGTGCTGAAACTTCCTTAGCTTTTCATGGTATGAGTACTGAAACTTTCTTGCATTATAATACAGACAGATGCATACTATACAGATTTAACACTGGAGTACTTAGATTTTCATTTGAAATCTATGCAAGATAAAAAAAGAGGTGATGGGCTTGCGCTAAAATTTGAATTTCAAGTGTGTATTAACTTATCAACTGTTTTAGGTCTCAGAACTCAAAAGCTGTTTTAACTTTTGAGCAGTTGAATACTGCTTTCTTATAAATCACTTTCTTAAAATGGCGTATTTTGTCTGTTTTATTCCTCTTGATAGCACGCAGTATGAAGCCCTCCTTAAGCCAGTCTTCTTTGTTTGACTCATCACCTTGAAAATTTCCCAAAAGAGCATGGGATCATAGTTTGGTCTTCAGTGGCTAATTTATGTTCAAACAAGATGGCATCTGTTAGTACCTACACGCCACCTCAAGAATTGAAAAAGTTGATGGACACTCTGAAGGACCAGTTCCTTCCATCATTGCAAGAAATCGGAGGTTAGAAACTGCTCTAAACTGAAGTAATCTTTTAATAATCAATATGATGGTGCTATGATTGACTACCTTCAGGCCGGTATTACATAATAGATAATATTCTGTGCCAGTATCATGGCTTGGTACAACAAGCGCCAGAAGCTTACATAACCGGTAGTATAGCTAATTTGATTGCAGATGAAGATCAACCACTTTTGAGCATTTTATCATTAAAAACGGGGAATCTCTACTAGTACGTAGGGAAAATGATTCGAAGGAGAAAAATAAAATAAAGTAAAGGCTGCAGAAGCTAATGCAGTCTGTATATGCTATAGTTATTTTGTTGCAATTGTGAGGAGCTGCTTCAACAGGTAGGAAAAGGAAATTTTGGCATTGTGGCGATGAAACAAGATTAAATTGAAGTAATCGTTGCAAAAATTACCCCAAAGCTCCATATTAGAGGACGGAGAAAAGCTCTGGGCATAATTGATTCATTGATCGAGGATTTGAATCAAGAGCTTGAGAATACCATAATTGCAACCTGGATGTGAAAGACAGGGACTTGGAAAAGATATTGAATCAAAGAAGCAAAGAACTCTTACTACTCATTTCTAATAAATTTTGCATCCACGCATTAGAAAAAGTTTATTGCTTGCAATAAGCATATCAGTTATATTTATGGTCAGAATGTATTCAAGCAATTTGATACCCAATCATGGATTAGCAAATAAATTTGATAACCCAATAAAACCCGGCAAACAAAGGTTATGCCATTTGAAAAGAGCACCTTTCTGTTCCCCTGGCCAATGGGCAAAGAGGTCATCCTAGAAGCTAACAAGGGGGCTGGGGTTCCCTGAGATTCCCTCTATGGCATCCCTGCTCCTCAGGCCCCCCTTTTCTGCATTTATGTCCTGATTTAGTTCCAGAGACCGTTCTAGAAACTCGAGAAAGAGGCTACTCGGAAATAAAATGGCGGGCGCAGAGAGTTTTAGGTGAAATTTTGTCTTTTACATAGTATTCAGTTACAGTTTCTAGAGTCCTGCCATGCTGCTGCTTAATACTATATTTGTTGCCTAGACAGATTCTGCTCAATTTTCGCATACTTTAGACTGCTTGTGTCAAGATAGTTTTTCATAAGTTCAATGTTGGAACTTAGGCCAGTCCTACATGTTACTGACATAACTTTCGTCTCGAACGAGTGACACCCTATGAATACAAAGGTGAATTCAAATATTTTTGTGATATGTTGTTTGTGGTAGGTGTAACTGCAGTATATCTGCCTAATAGGGTGGTTTTTGGCTTAGCGCAAAGGTCCAGGTAGGATTGCCTGAGATCCACAGCCAGCCCAGCCTGCAGAGTTTGGCAGGTGCAAACTCGAGAGGTATTTTGTCTCAAATCTATACACTAAGAAATGGAGGTGACAGGGTGTTGAAAGATGTGAAAGGGCATAGTGTGATTGTATAGTTTGAATATTTTCCAGCTATCATAATTATGGTATTGAAGTAGAAATTCCTCTGAAGTGCCTGTTTGATACAGAATTTTTCAGTCTGAGAAAACAACTGAAAATAACTAAACAGGTTTTACTTTGTAAGCCAAGAAGTCATATGCACATCTAAAATGTACTCCCGAGACCAACTGCACACTTGCACACTTGACCATTTGCTCATGCACACTCAAGACCACACTGTAACATGCTGTTCTATGCAGTACAGCCCACAGCTTATGTGGTAGAGATTATACTACTAAAAGCCTCCAATTGGTTCTCCTTTGAATAAGTCACCTCTTCAAATATGTACCCATACTAAAGCTTAAGATTGCTAATGAGCTCCCCTCTTAAATAAGCCCCATCACAGAAAGTGAAGGCCTTGTTATTTGTTGGTGCTATTGCCTGTTGGTTATGTTAGTGTTGCTGACAGTTCTTTTTATATAGTGGAGAAAAGGAAGCTTACGTTTTATGTGGCATGTGTCAGATAATTTTAGAAACTCCCATCTAAAAACATCAAAACATAAGTCCAAGGGGCTAATTCAAGGATGTATTATAATAAGAAGTTAATGGCCATATTTAATGCAGGTAGAGCTATTTTACAGATAGCCCATCAATCATATATAGAATATATACCATAATATTTTGCCTATTTTCATATGATTTTGCCCTTCATCAGTTTGAAGAGTTGAGTCTATTGCTCAGAGATTCAAACTGACTCATTCCTCATTATTGAAATAGACTGGTTTCATTTTAGTGCTGGAAATGATGCCTTTGTTGATGAAGAATATGATATTGCAAGAGAGGTGAAAATCTACTAAACAAGTTATGATGAAATTGAGTTTTGATGCCCCAACTGCTTTAAGCTTAAGATAATGACTATTGCTTTTTATAACTCAGATCTTTCTGTGTGTAAGAAAAATTGGCATGCTTGTATTAGCAGCCACTATCCACCTCATTTTAGTGAAAGCATTCAGTAAGCAACCATTATCTGCTTTGCAAACCAAATTATAGATGATAGTCATGTCAAATTCTTACAAATATTAGTTCTGTTCACATTTGTTTGCTTGTATTGTATTACTCAAACATTGTTGCCCATCTGAACAGAAATATTCTGAAGCCATCAGACTTGAGCCAAACAAGCCATCCTACTACTTGAAAAGATCAATATGTAATTTTAAATTACAAGACTATTCAGGTGACTGATTGGTTTATGCATCTTTCTCTCTCTACATTATCCAGCATTTGCAACCAAGATCCCGTAATATTTACTTTTGGATAAATTTAGTGCACCAAAGTAATAATAACAGATTGTTTTGAGAGAAGCAAATAAGCTGCGAGAATAAAATAATTGCATTAAAGGCAAAGTACACAGGAAATGATGTCAAATGGAAATACAAGACAATATTTTTCACAAGTAGAGCTTGAGCTATCAGCCCTCAACTTTGTTATAAAGTGTTTTACTTTTGAGCAACAAGGTCACACTTTCAAGCACATACTGAAGGGTTAATCATAGCCCTATCAAACTGATGAAGCTGTCATTGGCTCCCTTGGTGTGGGCAGTCCTCTTTTATCATTAGGCCTAATGCATATTGCAATTTATCTCAAGTTGTCTTTGTATACAAATTGACCAAGAAATGGGCAATATAAACAAATGATTTAATAACGAGTTTCTAGAATATTTATTTCAAATTATGACTCTTCACTTAGGATACAATATTAAGGGCCCTTCATTTGACCACTGCTAGAGCCATCCATTTTCTCTTACTTTTACTTAACATATATGGAAATTATTTGAAAAATATTGAGGTACTTAGAGATGACACATTTGTCAGTTAGTGACACATTTGTATATGTGTGAGTAAAGTTAGCAAAGCCATAGTTAAGCATTGGTATGTGGTTTAAGTCACCTAGAAATGCTGATTTTGGTTTGTTGCTATAATGCTCTTGTTTCTCGACAGGTTCTGCCCTGGATGCTAAATCGTCAATTGAATTAGATGATAAAAATCCCAAAGCATTTACAAGGCTTGGGTCAGTCTAAATATTGATTTATATCTGCATGGCATGTTCTGGGGAGTCAGGGAGCTATGAATTTTTCATTAATGTGCATTCCTATGGATGTACTATTATGGAACAAGAATGAGATGAGACAAATCAGGTTGAATTGTCCTGAAATTTAATGGGCCATCATAAAGTAAAACTGTTTGCATCTAATTGCACCTTATGAAAAGAATTTACAAGTATATGCCTATAGAATTAAACTTGCAGGATGAATAGAGCATAGTCTCTATTTTTGATAAACAGTTATCGAATAGACCTTTTGAATTTTCAAACAAACTGAAGTATATATGACCTACTTATATTTGTTTCAAATTATTTGTGCTGCCTGCTGAGAAATAATGATATATAGCATTATTTTCCCATGCTTTTTTTAAGTATAGTTTGTAACTTATGATAATTGTTATAATGTATATTTTTGTGATATAGGAAATGAATTGATTGATTGATTGATTGATTGATTGATTGATTGATTGATTTGCAATGATTTAAATTCACAACAACAATGACTATAGCAGCAACAATAAAATAACAATACCAATGATTTAAGGTGAAATAGAATATTAATGTATACACCATAGAAATGGACATAAATGTAGATATTAGACAAGCAGATTTTGCTGACTATTTTACTTTTCTCTACCAAACTCCATTCTGTTTTTATCACCTAAACTCTGCCTTGCCCACCTCTGAAATCTTATAACTAGAATATCAGGGTGAACATAAGTCAGTTTTTATATAGTTTTAAAGTAATTTTGTAGATCAATACATGTTTTAAAGGTATTTTGCTACTTATAGTTTGACTTAGTGTCTTGAAAAGAAGAGTTTATTGTGTTATTGCATGTTGTAAGGTTTGGTAGATTTGTCAATATGAATGTGCTGGCAAAATTTGACAAGATTCAGTTGAAGTTCAGCTATTAATACAGTTTATTTTGAAACTAATCTAACGTCAGTTTTGACATTTTCAGGTTTGCAAAATTCCAGTTGAAGGATTACATTGCAGCAAAAGAGGCATTTCAAAATGTTCTTTTCTTAGATGGTAAGATCTTTCTTTTTGCTGATGAATTTCAATATAACAGCTCTTGTTTGTTGAAAGGGATTTAGAAATTATTCACTTTTGTGATAGGACATTTAGGTGATGAAATTATTAGAGACTCCTGATGGCAAGTCGTGACTCATTGTTAGCTTACTTATTTTAGCTGTGAGGTTTCCTTGATATCATTTCTAGATAGTGACCATGCTTTCCCTAGACATTCATTGTGTCACTAGTTCTATTATCAGTAGATTGTTTTAATGACTAAGAGATGGGAGACATACAAAACTCTTGAATGTAGAATCCTTTGAAAGAAAGGGAGGTCATAGATAGACAAAGAATCAACCCAACAATGGATAGTGAACCATTCATATAGCAGCTTTGACAAAATATTTAGTCAAGTGGCAGTATAGTCATCTGCAGAAATAAAATACATTCCTAGGCTTGGAAATTCAAAATAAGTATGTTTGAAATTTAGAACTCTATCCAGAGAAAGATTTATTTTACTTTTATTGACCATCATTATAAATGGCATGGCTCATTTTATTTGAGATTAGGTTGTGACAGGTATAGACCCATATATGTCTTCCTTTTTCAAGCACAAAATAAAGAGGCATCAGATTGGATAAAGAAATGTGATGCAGAAATACCAGCTAATCTATGTATGTAATGGTAATTCCTATACCTCCATGTTTTGTGTAATTAGAGCTCTAGCTAGAATTAATTTTGCAATCCATCTTTATTTTGCACTTTACCTATTTATTCTTCACTGAGAAATATCTCAACTTTCAGAGGCCTAAGACATAGAGAGCTCTGTGATGTTCAAAATGAATTTCGTATTTCTTGTTTTTCAATAACTTTGCTGCATTCTCCTGCTTGGATTGATAGTATCAGAACTTTTTGCCTGCAGGGCCTTAAATATAATTCAATAACAGCAATGTACAGTACCTTCTTGATTAATCGATATGTGCCTATACTGAGTGTTGTTTTGTTTCTCAGATGTTTTTGCATGTGTAATTTAAAAAGGGGAAGAATATGTTCAAGCCAGTAGTTTTCTGTTGGCAGATATTGGCTGTTCTTTTGATCTACATTTCCCCTTTACTATCGTGATTACACTGTAGCTTTTGTAGATTCATATCACTTCATATATACAGTCCTCGTAGTCATTTTTGTGTTATTTACAAAGGCTGAGATTGTAGAAATTGCCTAGGATGTCTGAAGCAGAACTAGATTTACACGGATTGCCATACAGGAAAAACCTATCAGCATATTGTTATCACAAGGGTCCTATACTAGAGAAAAGGATAATATATAAATTCTGAGGTGTAAAAGTAGTCTAGCAACTGATACAATATGATATAAATTTACTTCTACAGCTACGGATGCAGAAGTAGCCAGAACAGCGGATAGTAAACCTGCAGCCGATAAAACAAAAGGAGGAAATGTAGACGGAAAGCCTTCTGTTAGGTGAGTGTTCATGTACACTCAAGGTGTTCGCACCGTTTCTTTTCTTTCAAAAGAGCCATTACAACTAGGTTCCCATATAGCTGCATACCATTGAGTAGGTATACTGATTTACAATGTACTCTGCTTATCTGTCCTCCTAAATTCCTCTGCTTATTTCTGATCTGTAAGAGATGCTTTCAGCTCCATTCTGAAATTTTGGCCTGTGGCAATGGACCTATAGCGACGATTCTATTTTAATGTGATAGCTTGAATGATTTCAAGCAGTAATTCCTCTATATGAGAAGCTATTTTGCCGATTTGAGGTCTTATCTGGTGGAGTTTTTGGGATCAGTCCCTGTATTATTTAAAGCACAATTGCAAGATTTAGTGATCTATTTCCGCCGTATTAGCAGGTGGGCGTTTACAGCAGCTGGACTTTCGCTGCTGGGTGTCAGGTGCAGACTTTATTTCCTTGACATTTTTGATTTCATATGGATGCTATTATGCTTGTATGAAACAATGTTCTTTTACTTTTTGGGAAAATTCGAACTCCTTAAAATTAGATGGAAAGCAAATTTTACAGGCGACATCCAGAGCTTCTTGTAACACGAATCTCTGTAATAGATAATTATGCATATGGGCAGAAAGATATGGTTGTATTGCATGATCAGCCATCATCAATGCAAAACTTTGCTTTTTGTTCATTTCTATGGACTTAATCTAATAATTTCTACGCTTCTGTGCATTGTTTTATTATCTGCACTATGCTATTGCAAGTACAGGAGCAATGACTAGACACATAGATCGTTTTGCCTACTTTTTTATGAGCTGTTACCCTTCGGTAATGTGCAATATCGACAAGTTAATTTTTTATGTATCATACTGTATTTTAATGGTATTTCTGGAATAATTTCTGCACCACAGCTCATAGTCTCTTAATGTATCTTTTTATTATAAAAGATAGTGGTTATTTTAACTACAACTTAAGATTTTAAATTAATATGTGATTTGTTCTTAAATGAAAGAAGCCATTTTATTTTATGTTCTCCATTCAGGCATGATTGGTATCAAACAGAAACTCGTGTCGTCCTCACACTAATGATAAAAAATCGAAAAAAAGACGATGTTGAGATAGAATTTAGCAAACAAAGTGTAAGTCTATTTTGTTGTTCATTTGAATACAGTGTATTTGCTAATATTTGCTTATCTTTATTCTGATGGGCTCTTCAGTTTTACGCGGTCTATGGTAAACTTTGGAATCGTTAGTGCACCCGAATGGTATACTGATATGTTTTTGTAGCACAGCTGAGACATTCTCGTTTTCTCTTAAATATTGTATTCTTTTACATGCTCTGAAGGATTAAGCAAATTGGATTTTTCAGGATATGAATCATTGTCGCATTTTTTGTTGCACGGCAAATCCTGATCATTTGTTGTTTTTTCTGTCAAATGTATAGTTTTGATCATTCAGAATTTCTAATGACCCAGGAAAGATAATACCTGTACCTTTTTGCAAAAAGACCTTCATAGCGTCATTAACCAGTTACCGTTATTACTTGTCAGTTTTTGAAGTATATTTGCATTGTTTTTATTTCATTATCCTATACATATGGGATGTCGTATCCATCATATACAGCTGGTTTATTATGATTTTTGCACAATATTTTAAGGAGCTGTGATTCCACTTGAAATTAAATTCAATGTTCTTTACTAGCTTAGCATAACGGTGAAGTTGTCAAGTGACAATGACTTCAATTGGGAACTTGATCTTGCTCATTCAGTTGAACCGAAAGCCTGCAATTTTAGCGTCTTGGCAACCAAAGTAAGTCATCCCATACGTTACTGTTCGAATACTATTGTTGTCATTAGTTCCTTGAAGTTTGTTTATTGCTAGGTTGTCTCAAAAGCCAAAACTGAGCGATTCCCATCGATTATGAATGGTCATCGCCAATAATTCTTAAACGTAATGAATGATAACTAGCGAATCGCATCGATCGTGATTATTATCAACACTCCTAGTGATCGGAATCTAGCAAGATCATTTGAAAAGTAGGCTTGCAAACTTTACGACAGACGAGTGAAATTGAAAGGGAAAGTTTGCGGTTACTTGTGTTGTATTTGACAATTTTTTTACGTTTGTGGTAGATACCAGTTGAATTACCGTGCACCTGTGCTGAGACTTTAAAGCCTTTGCCCTTTGTCCTTCGCCCTTTGTCCTTCGCCCTTTGTCCTTCACCCATCAACGCCCAAGTGTTGGCCACTGATGTTGCTACTGTTTATATTAGTGAATTATTTAGGTACAAGGTTGATGAGCAAATCCATGCTCCCTGTGGTGTCATATTGTAGTTTTTTGTTTGCAAATATTTTTCGAGCACAAAAAAAGAATACAAGGTGGATAGAGAGCATGAGTACTTTCATATCAAAGTTTGACTACTTATTTGGGACTGTCATAATATAGCTGTCAGAATTGTAAACATCCACGTTGCTATTAATAATAGATCATATGAACTACTAGGAAGAGCAGGATTTTGTGTGGTGGGACTATTTGTTTATCTTCATTTGTAGGCGATAAAGTAAGAAAAGATAGCCGTGTGAAATAGTTGAGCGATGCAAGCTTCTGTGATGTAAGGGGACATTTGCAGATGTGAAATATAAAGTAACGTCATAATGCTCATTTTCAGGTGTGAACCTAAGAGTTGTGATCATTTGGGGGATAGAGTGAGAGGAGATATGCTTGTCAAATGCTGCTCAAAATTTTCGTAGATGGTACATAGATGAATCTTGTATTGCACGAATCGTTCCCTCTGTGTATATTCTTCTTGCTATATAGATTGAAATAAAGTTGCAGAAAGTAGAGGGTATACGATGGACATCACTGGAGCGTAAGGATGAGCCAGCTTATGCAAGACTTGAAAACCAAGGTAGGATGCACGTATGGTGCTGTTGAATTTCCATAGTAAAATCCACTGTTTCTATTCAGTGTTGTATAACAAGATGTAAATTTGCTCTTTCCTCAATATCAAAGATATCCTTTCATTTTATTTTATATGCTTTAAACATAGTTAATTATACAGTAAATGCTGATTTCTAAACTGCCCTGTAAAATAATTAAAAGGTAATGTTTCTGTTCAGAAAACTTTCATGCGTGTATAATGAATAAGAATTATAGTGTGTAAAAATATAGTTTGGCATAGATGACTGGCTAGAATATACGGCTTTTAATCGACTTAAAGTGGACACCATGTACATAGATTTATGCTTTTGCTTTGTTTTGTTTTGCAAGGACTCAATGCAAATAATCCACTGCTAGATGTGTTTTGTATACTTCCAGCCTGTTTATATTTTTTATCTGTACTACTAGATAAAACTGCCGACAATGCAGCCACCCACAATTATCCGTCGTCGTCTAGAAAATTTCACGACTGGGACAAGATGGCTGCTAATATAGAGAAAGAAGACAGCGAGGAGAAGAAAGAAGGCGATGCAGCTTTAAATGATCTATTCCAAAAGATTTATGCAAATGCTGATGAAGATACAAAACGCGCAATGAATAAGAGCTTTCAGGAATCAGGAGGTACAGTCCTGAGCACAAATTGGAAAGATATTGGCAAGAAAAAAGTTGAGGTTAAGCCACCAGATGGAATGGAATATAAAAAATACGAAATTTGAATGATTATAGAGCCTCTGTTTCAGAGAGTTGATATTTTTTATGCTGACATGACATGAAAAGCTGAGGGTTAAATGTTCATCTCAATCACTCATATGAAAAGATAACTGCACAGTCGTTGCAGATCTAGAAAGGAATTTGTGGTAAAGTTTCAAGACAAGTGGATAAATCTAGGGTAAATTTAGGGATGGTTTTGAGATTTTGTAATACGGTCTTGCCCGACAGAAAGCTTTTAATTAGCTTACGCCCTGATCATTGTGCACAAAATAAATTAGCTTCTTTAGAACTTGGGAGATATGAGGAAGAATATTTAGCCATGTCCATATAAAGTGTTCTTGTTCTATTACTGGAGACATTGTTACATGCTCACCTTTTATCGAGTCATTCTTGTAAGAGAATACACTTTAAAGAATTATATTGTTTTCAACACATGTTTCAACCGCATGTCACTTTGTTGCTCTGTTATGTGTTTGGTGTATTACTGGGATGATCTTATGTGTTGCCATGGACGAGCACCATTGTATTCGATAGCTGAAGAGCTCTGAGCTTCTATTGATACAATTCAATTCATTGATTCATGTTGTTAGCTTTGTAAATGAATTTGCACTACACGAAAATGGATATTCTTGCGTAATATTCTTTAGCATTATTGCCATTGGTTGTCATGGCGGACGTCTAACTCGCAGTGTTTGTCAATGGATACCTAGCATCGATGTCCTTGAACACATTCATATCACAGAAATTTGCGACCTGCTATTCACTACAGTTATACATTTCTTGCAAACTTTCTCAATATGATAAAATCTGATAAAATGCGAAGAAATAGGACTATATTTTCAAGTTACGAGAAATGTTTCGGATTAGCATAAGTTATACATTCAGATAAAGTTGTACATTTGTATGTAAAATCATCTAGCTCTACGTTGGCCACATATTTTCTTGTCAGAAAGATCGTTTGGTTATGGATTCTCCACACACATCTGTGTTGGCAACCATTCGTCATTTAGCAAATAGTAAGGCCGTTCTATTCACTGCTTTCGGTAATATGTTAGTAATAAATTGTCTTTTCATTACTGATCATATCTCCTTGTTATTGTTTGGAATTCCGAAATGACTATAGCCTAACATACAATTTTAATTTGGAACAAAGAAACAACGAGAAATTTGGCCAAAAAACCACAAAGAACAAGTATTTCAACAACTGAAATGAAAAATGCGGGTGCTTAATACAAAGGGGGACGCTTAAGTTTAGTAAGTTGAAGCGTCAAAGGCCCATGTCAATTATGTGTCGAGCATAAGTTGGTTCGTTTTGTATTCTCAAAAAGATACCATAGTACGTACGCAAAAATTTCAAAAGTTTCGACTACCCCTTCCCCTGTACGCAAGCATGCACTTCTTTGAGAACCCCTTATCTGCGTATGTACTTTCGCAATAACCCCCCCCCCGTTTGTTAGGGATATCGTTAAGCGTGAGTTGAGCAAGAAGTAGAACAGATTTAAGAATTTTCTTTGTATTTTTTGCATTAAATTATTTGAATGTCAGTATATGACCCTTCAAGAATACCTGAAAAGTTATCAAAAACTTTGATTCGATCCTCTACCACTGTAGAAATTTTTAAATGAGAACCACTTCCTCATCAGCGCTTACTTCTGAAAACATTTCATCGACACTGGGCTCCTCTGCTTTGCTGATTTTACATACACTACTGCTAGATTTTTCCATAGCATTTAGTGAATGGTGTCATTTCATGTAGTGCAGCATTGCAGCTTCACTGGGCCAGTAGCTGCAATATTTTGAACAAATTCCTCTTTTCAATTTACCCTCGCTCCTTTTTGCCTGCTTCTGCAATCCAATCATTATTAAAACGGTCCAAGTGCTCAATCCAAGACATTGTGACAAGTGAAGATCCACTTTCCAAATCTTCAAATTCAGATGCATTCTTGATTATAGCATATTGGCAATGGTAGACTGTATGCGAATGAAGGTTTAATATTGCTAGTGTGGTTTTCTGGTGGTATTGCATGTGTTAATATTGCCTGGACCCCACTCCCCCCTTGTACGCTTTTTGCTGAACTCTACTCCCCTTCGTGCGTGCGTACTATGTGGATGGCCCCCATGCCATTGCATTCACGTTTTGAGTGCTAAAAGTAAGCTATTTGGCCATAGAACACTGTATTTTATTACTTAATGCATGACACGCTTCCTATTTGGAAAATCCCCCCCCCGGTTATAGGGGACCCCGTACGCATGACAGGCTCCCTATCTGTCCCAGTTACGTCCTAGTTTTTCATGGTACAGTAAATATTCAGTTTAGAGGTTGCTCCTTATGGTCCTCACTGCCCAATAGTTTGAAAGACAGTGACACTTTGCAAGAATTTAAAAGAAAAATAAAACAGTGGAACAGAATGCCTTGCAACTGCAGATTGTGCAAAGTTTATATTAAAGATTTAGGTTCTTGGCTTAGTTCTGTAAGTATATTCTCTTTTTTTTAGTCTCTTAGTTTTAGAGTTAGTTTAGGTTGGCCTTAAATTACCTTCTTTTTTAGCTATAAATACAGCCAACCGTAAATAAATTGATGATGATGATGATGATGATGATGATGATGATGATGAAGTTAATAAGATGTTCTTGTATTAGTTTCTGAAAGGAGTTTCTACCTAACCCCCCGAATATTGGGACCACCCTTCCGTCTGGGGGTACGACTATTTTACCGATTCTTAGTAAGGAGCGCCGATCCAGCGGGACCAACTGCTCCTGGGTATAAAAATTATGCATCCGAAATCTCATGATGGCGATTCCGCGCGGAGGGCCCCATGGGGCCCTTCCGCGTGCTATTGACAGCAGATGCCCTTTTCAAACCATTCATGACGTCACCAATGCTCCTCATCAAATTGTATTAGGCACTAGATGTGGGATTAAATATCCGCATGCGCAGATTGAGAAACAAATTAATTTTGTAAATCCCGTCTAGCTGAGAAGTTGGAAAGGCTTCTGTGCGGTCATGCCATCGTTTACAAACCATGCGTATTCCCTACTATTGTCAGTCAAATGCTACTCATTTCCCCAGATTTTTCCTGATATTCTCATACCGTAAAAAATAGTCACAGTCTGTTCTCAACCAATTAGTAGCTTTGTTCAAAATATTAACCAATAAGATGCTTCTATTTTTATATCTTTCATTGTGGCGGCAGTTGAAGCGGTGTAGCCGCAAGCCAAAGTCAGTTTCACACTTTGTGCATGGACAAATACGTTATCGTTGCTTTAACAATCAATGGTGGTTGTTGAATGGCTTCTTGTATAAAAGATAGGCTAAGCAATAGGTACTGCTCGATATGTTGAGTATCTTGGAAACCATTCATTTGCCAGCATAGGGATCCGAGATATAAATGTAAAATGCACTTACGAGGTTACAGTTAAAAGCTCGTCTCTGTAAATAAACGTCAATATTTGTGCGTGGTGATTTTCCCGCAGCCAATCTGTAACATATTGGTGTTCTATGTGTTAGATTAATCTGTGTTTTATGTCGTGTCGCTTTACTTTTGATGTTGCGTTTTGGAATGGCGTATTTGTGTTAATTCCTGTTATGTATGTAACTCGCTTGTAGTGTCAGTATCACTCTTTCCTGGTGATGTGTTTGTCCCTGTCAACGTGTATTGTGCTTTGACGTAACGAATGTTGTATAGTGCTTACGATTATATTATGTGTTTTATTATTTGAGTCAGTCAGTTAGTTCAGTTCAATCTTACGGTTACAAAGAAAAGAGCACACACGCATAGAAGTTTCTCTCTGTTATTTCTAACTTAGGCCTAGGCCTATGGCCTAGGCTTGAAGGCTCAAACATCGAAGACTTGCCGGCCATCGAAGTGAGACCCCTTGTACGTTACAAATCAACTTCACAATAGCATCACCATGAAAGACATAAAAAATGGAAGTAGCTTATTGTCTAATAATCATCGCATGCAGGGCATTGTCCTGAAAGCTCATTGGACAAGTACAAACGGAGATGCTTGCACTCGACCTATAAGACACCGATGTGTAAAGAACTTCAGATTCCCAGCTACCCGACAGAATTAGCCAAGAAAACCTCTAAAAACACAATACTCCGAGCATGGATTGATACTCAGCTGAAATTCGTGAGCTGTTAATTTTTGATCGTCTCAAAGTGACAACATAAAACGCATTTACAGAGCTATATCATAACTTCCTGGAAGAAGAGCACAAGTAGGTTCTACTTTGTTTTCCATTTTCTATAAACTTCTATTTTTAATTGTAGTTATAATATTTTAGAGTTCACAGGTTCGAGAAAAATGTTCACTTGCTGTGCACGAGAGGAAACCATAGATATACTAAGTGGGTCATGAATACTTGTACAAAGTACAAAATGGCACTTCAACAATTAATAAAGCTATCTGCTCTTCACCATTCAACTAAAAAATAGTCTAGCAATGATATGACTCTGATTTTATTTACTAGATGCTTATACCAAATTAACGCACTCAGGATACATCTAACCTAGTCAAAAAGTTTGCTTTATACTAATGAGTCATGTCCACCACACCAAAGACTTGACTGCTGTGTAACAGAAAATGTTTGGGTGCACTATCGCTTCGTCACAATCATCCCTTCTTCTCGAAATACGCGTCAAAGTTTCAGCGAAGAAAAGACTTGTTCCAACAGACCTTTGTAAAACCAGATATCACCACTCAATCGCTTGTTACGTATTCCTAAATTCAAAGCAAATAATACATTACGTACGAAGCAAACAATTTTAATATGAATCGAAGTGTAAACTATGGGATCGTTTTAAAATTAAGATTGTACAAAACTATAAATTATTCTTAAATCTTAATAATTTTCAGCACTAATACTCGTATAGAATAAATTCTTATTCTGAAAAGTGTGTAACTGACACTTCCCAAAGAGTTGCTGAATCGCATTATAGTGTTAAGACTCAAAGACCCGATAATTGAAGCTCACACTTGTTTTGCATTCCGAGGAAAACTCAAAATTTAACCTTTGATGAAACTTGAGCCTTACATTATTCTCAAACTATTCTTGAATTCCAGTGATTTTGAGCCTTGATATTCTTACTGACTATATTCTTATACGAAAGTTCGCAACTACGGCCATATCTACAATACGTGAGCAAGAAGACTAGGGTCAACTGAGATTGAAGATCTTGTAGGATACAACTCTGCTCGTCTTTGTCCTTATAATTGAAGAAGACGCTAAGCACAACTCACCGACAACATTTTCCACTTTAGGAATTGCACAAACTTCGAGTTCAAAAGTCATTTTCCTATCGATCTTATCAATGGCTTTGCATTTGAATAGATATCTGTATCGAAATATACAGACTCAAAAGTTAAAAAATGATGAATGAATAAATACATAAATAAAGGAATGAATGAACGAACGAATAAATGAATGAATAAATAATCTATCAAATAACCAGGTAATTAGCTAACTGGTTTATTTTCCATCTTGAAATAAACTGATTTCTTACTCTACATGAAGTACCAGGTAGCTGAGTAACTAAATGGCTGGCTACCTAGCTAGATGCCAAGCTTGCTGCCTTCTTTGCTGGCTTGCTGCCGAGGCCTGCTGCTTGGCTTACTGACCAAATGTGCAACGGGCTCCGAAAACTCTATGTAACATGGCGAGCGAACACTAAGATCCAAACTGAAGAGAAGAAGTTGTTGTATAGTGAAAATTTTTTATAGAAATGTAAAAGTACCTTCTTGTGTTAACAATACTGTGAATGAGAGAGTATGAAGCTAGTTCTTCCAAAACCCTCGCTATCTCTGCCCTAACTTCATCAGCTGACTTAGTGGATGTATTACCCATGTGGTAAAATCCCTGTGAAAAGGATTCGGAGACTTTAATAAAAACTGACGTCTACTTGAAAGTACCAATAGATGCATTCTTGCCTAAAATATGTGCGGAAATAAAAAACAGAGAAAATTCACACTTCGGTGGTCTGTCCTAATAGGAAAAACTGCAAAAAAGTAAAAGCCAAAAAGATATGAACGTAGTGGTGGACAAAAGAGGCAAGACAGGCACTCACCCTAATAACTTCACATTAAGAGTTTCATAGAGAGTATGGCAATAAATAGCCATGGGAAATCGCAGCACCTGCTGACAACCGGCAAAATACAACGCAAGAAATAATATCAGGAAACGAGGCACTGGTTCTTGTTCTAAGTTCTATCCTGGAATCTTTTGGTTAAATGGAAAGCGAAAAGAGTGATTCCATTCATTTTGGAATTCTATACAACAGGATTACAATGACATTTTCAATTTCCACAGAAAATTGTAAAATAATACACCTTGTTACTGAAATATTGTGTATAATATGATTTAGAGGTCCCTTGATTTTTATGGGAAGTGTGAATTTATATAAATGTGGATACAATTTGGCAATGACTTTTGTGGCCTGTGCAAGAAACTATGAAATGAAATGCAAGATACTCTAAACTTGTGAAGTATTCTGCATTCAAGAGTTCAAAAATGCATTCACTCTAACACTCAGTGACATATTTGATATTTCCAAGTGTAAAACTGAACTTGGGAAAACGCATAAGCAATACGTTTACCATTAAAACTATTCTCGAGACTTAAATGTAAACAAAGAATTCTAATGTGGTACTTATATAATTGAGAGACAAAAATGGGGCTTCAGTCACTGCACAGAAATGATGATCCATGCGCAGAAACTATCGAAAGAAGAAAAATTTATTTTCATCCTATGCTCTACCAATTACCGGGAGCCAATCAGGATCTATTCTATTCTGGCTTTCACCACACTTTGTAGTCTTGGAAGTGCAGTGTGGTATTCGAATTTAAAACTGTGGTGTTTTAAGAAATAGATATTGTTCGATGTTGGCTATATTGTCATTGAACGAATAACTTGGGAGAGGGGAGGGAGGATAGTAAAGATGATACAGCCACTGAAACCAAAGGCTTTCATAAAAAGTGACTTAAAAGACGTCAACGTCAATCTAAACGTGAAGCTGCTGACATACTTTGCAGTTGCAAAACACTTCCAATGATTTCAAGAAACTTAGGTCCCTATTTCGCATGTCTACCCCGTTCGTTTGGTAGCTACATTTCATTATAAAGTGGGCGTGGTCATTACAAGTTTGGGCATGCAGTCTTGGAAATGTTCACTTCAACAGGCACCGGGTGCACATTATATTTCATAATATATGAAGCAAAACGTTTCCAAAGTCATGCTTCCAATAGGCAACTCTAAAATATGATGATGGCACCGTAAATTTCGTATCTTCCACTACAAATTATGTGAAAGAAATTTCTGAGATACAATACATATTACTAAAAGGTATTACTATAAAAATCGATGCATTTTGATAGGGATATCCCTATAACCTAAAACACCCCCCCTCCCAAATAAAAGTGTTGCAAAGTCCACCACTGCATGAGAGCAGGGTTCTCACTTCACTATCATAGCCACAAGTTTCTAAAACTCTTTCATAACAAAAATCTGCCTTACTTTCAATTTTCTTGGCTTTTCATCAATTTTGAAAACAGCTGACATAAGCTAAACAAGAAGTAATGAAAAATTATGATATGGTAAAGCACAAGAGATCATTTGGTTACAATAAGCTACTGATCATTCCGCAGCATGTGCACAAAGGCTTCGGAGCAAAGCAAGTACTCCATGACGTCTGGGATGGAGAAATTCGGTTCGGGAATTTAGTAAGCTGAAACACTCATATAGGGACTGAAAAATTAAATGGCCTCTATGGCGAAAGGAGTTCAGGTTTCATGTCAATTCATTTCTATAACCATAGCAAATAGACTCTTCTTTTTAATAGGAACACACTTTATACTCTTAGGTTCCTAATAAATGGGGGGGTCGGAAAATTTTCGAAAATTTAATAAACGGGGTCTTATTAAACGGGGGGGGGGTCGGAATTTCGAAAAAATGTCAAAATCTCTAAAGAACACAATTCCATAGAGAATATCTTTTCGAAAACAAGAGAAACTAATAAGAACAGTTTTTAAAATAACCCAAGAATAAGAAATACAAGCCAAATACAGCATGAAAATCGATGTATATACTGTAAGCATCAAAGATATATCTGATATATTAATGGAGCACAAAGACAAACAATTTGTAAAAGTTGAAGAAAAAAGGACAAACTCATCTATCAAATATTTGAAAATTAATAAACGGGGGGTCCTAATAAGGTCCGGAGGGTCGGAAAAAATCGAACAATTAATAAGCGTCCAGGGACATTTATTAGGAACCTAAGAGTACGAGCACTGAGGGTCGATCCGCCAAAAAAAAACAAGAACAGTGCTAGAACATGGTCCACCACATATGAACATTTTCACAAGAACTCAACTATACCCACATTCATATGGCGAAATTCTGATATGGTTGCTAATATACATCAACATTCGATGATCTATTTTCAATAGTCAGCCCATCGAATGTCATAGAAACTGTATATTGCATGCGGTTCCTTAAAAAATTTGCAAAAATCGCTCTTGCAAAGATACTTTTAAGAATATTTGAGCATAAAATTATTACAAAAAAGAGCATCGACCATCGGCCAAAACTATCTGGCTCTTAAAAAAGAGTGTAGGCAGTGACGGAATGAACAAGTCCAGTGTTGTCTTAGACGCATTGATCAGTGCGTCTCTTTGAAAAAGCCTTTTGGCACAGTTTAACGAAAAGGCGATTATGCAAAAATGTACCAAGGGCCCAATTTAGTCGGGGGCCCATAATTCTTGAAATAAGGCACCATAAACTGCGCTGTGACACTGATCCCTGAGAGTGAGACCAACTTATGGAAAAGTTTGCAGATTATACAAATATCATTCAGTAGATATGTCATACTACGAAATCGATGAAATTGATGTTTAGTTGAAGAATCTAAAGAACTTGCCTCATTCAGTTTGCTGCCTGAACGCGATTTATATTCGGTTGCAGTCATGGCTCTTCCAGCAAAGGGATCCAATTGGTGTCCTTTATAATCTGGTGAAAGCTTCAAAGGGATCTGCTCCTTTATAGATAGGAATGGCTTGGTGCTACATGAAAAAATATGTGAAGAGAAATACAAAAACTTTGATTTACGAAGCTATTACATTAATATTGAAGCATTAAAGGTAGTTACAAAGGAATGTACAAACAACAAAATCTAGCATAATAACTGTTGCAGGGTTTGAAGCAAGTACTTTGTTGCCCAAAGTAAATTGAATCAATTTCTATTCAAATTGGTTTACATTCTGGAAGAAAATAACAGTCAAGAGATTTAGAGTAGTAGATAATAAATAAATATGCACTTATAGAGCGCTAAAATCTATACACATATATTCTAAAGCGCTGAACAAATTCATATCAAAAACCTTTAAATTACAGCAAGAAAAGCTAAAAAATGTCACTCATATGTTAAAACAATTATCAAATAAATACGTTTTTAATTTTTTTTTGAAAGTATGGACGCTCTGAGATCTTCTAATTTCAACAGGCAGTTTGTTCCAGAGCTTAGGGAATGCCAGAGCACATGAAATTATTACTTGTTGTCTATTTTCTCAATTTAATTTCTTCGCTTTTTCAAAACCATTTATACAAAGATCTCTAGAGAAAATTTATGAATGCAAAAACGGTCTGTATCACAAAAGATCTGGCATTCTACAAACCCACCTCTGCGCTTCCTGTGAGCTTATCTTTCGTCGAGGTAGACTAAGATGCACCAGTTTTCGGCCTCCTGAAATGTAAGAGAGTCTTCAATTGCTTTGATATTCCACAGACAGAATATATCAGTTTCCAATAAGGTGCATTAAATACGACCAATGACTCATTGTAGCACCACAAATTCCTAGATAAGAACCCATCAATCAAAGATCAAAACATAGGATATGCCCCTCATTATTCAGTAGCGCCATCCCTACAGTTTATGGAAAGTTCCCTAGTAATGTAATGTAAACTTAAATAGATATTATACAGCTATTTTACCATTATACCTTTTTTCTTGTTTTCGTCTGAATATATAAGGTCGTCTTCGTCGCTCTCCATTTCATCTATCATCCTTGTCAAAACTTTTCTCTCCGTTTGAGAGCGTTGTCTTGTTGTCAGGCTTGAGTTCGCCGTCTGACAAACAGTAGACTGGTATTGAAAATGAGTCAAAGCAGCTTTCCACATTTAATTGCATTATAAAAGTCTATAGCAGTGATATATGCTAACTCACATTTAAAACTCAAGTTGATAATTGAATTCCTATGAATTGGTCTCGATTCTTTGAAAGTGACTTCTGTCGTAAAAACTTGGTTCAAACTGCAAATGACAGTGATCGCAAAAATGGGCCTGTTTTTGTGCAATGAATAGAATTCATTTGTCATTTGATTCACCAATTTCTATTAACTGTAAAGTTGCTCTTATTTTCCATTTAAATGGCAAGCGGATGTCCAACTCCAGTGATCTAAATTTTGAATTCTAATTAACTTTATCCCACTACGAGAAAACGCAGCAAATCTAGCTGAAAACCACCCAGCATCTGCAGACTATAAATCTGATAATAATGAGAAATAATTGACCAATCTGCAACTGCGATATTAAGTTCAAAATATCTAAGTAAATTCGCTAGCCCACGATGGTTCTGCTGTATGAAACAATCTCACTTTACGTTGATAACAATATACCAGGAAAAGAAGCAAGGAAGTTCATGAGCATTTTGCAATTCTATTGCCTAAAGGCTATCAAAAACAGACCCCGAACTGACTAAACTGGTTAAGCCATTGAAAAATAATTTTCTCTGGCAAACTCTGCATTCAGCATTCATTGAATGCACCGTTTGCTACACTATTTTATATAATTGAAAAGACATGAATGAATGAATGAATGAATGAACGAATCGATGACTGAACGAATGAATGAATGAATGAATGAATGAATGAATGAATAAATAAACGATATAAGAAGTAACAAACATATACTGAATTGAAAGGATGAATTATATATCTTTCACAAATAACTAGTAGCCTAGCAGGCAGGTAACATACCCCTGATAAGTGTAGCATTTCCAAATCCTCACTAAAAGAAATTTTTAACTTAAAAAACTGAATTAAATATATAACCAAAGTCAAGTATATATATATAAATATATATATATATATATATATATATATATATATATATATATATATATATATATATATATATATATATATATATATATATTAATGAAAATTGAAAGTGCGAGAAAATAACCGACCCGAGCGGGATTCGAACTCGCGACCCCTGACATTGTACGTCAGTGCTCTACCAACTGAGCTATTTATATTAATATATAAAAGTTAGTTTTCTAAGTGCACACACGTGCGCGTAAGTGCATACAGTGATTCATTGATCTAGCACAACTCTTTACAACAGAGAATTGTGTTGTTTAAGGTGACTATGCGTGACGTCTTCCTGTTTCTAACACGTATACAACTTCTGCTCGAAAGTGTTTCCCCAACATTCCCCACAGTCAAAATATATAGTTATTTGTCTGACAGTAACGTAAAAACGGCAAAGCAAGAAAACCCTTAGCGCCCCATTAGTTAAGAAGTTACCAATCTTGTTAGCTAATACTACATTTACTCATTTCAATCGCACCAGTAAGAAAGCTTGCTGAACAAAGTGCAGCAAACCGTCAGAGGTGAAAACTTAACGAAGTAGAAATATAGAAGTCAGGGTTTCAGTAAAGGAACGGAACAGAGCAAGTTAAGCTGAAACGATGTACGCACTTGCTTAATTGATAGATGAGCTGAAACTTTCGTACATCCTTTTGTTTCTTCTTCATTAACAGCAAATAGTAAGCCATGATATGATTATACTCTTTCTTGAAACAAAAATGTACATGTGAGAACGAAATTTTGAATAATGTGCAAGCATCAACTGAAAACATCCATTAAATTAAAGTCTAAAACCTAGAGCTTCCTTCTTTGCAACTACAGCTTTCCTTGTCACACAATATATGGTGACATTTTACATATCTGTCTAAGGGCAATTTAAACTCTACGTATATTTCAGAACCTATAAACGAAACCTTAAACCAACGCCTGGCAAAATATAATTAAATGGAGTTATTCAAGGGCAAGAAAAAATGCTTCCTACTGCTAAAGCTTGAAAAATCAGAGCCTCTGACAGAAGTCCTGATTTTTTGATAAAGAAATGCTACAACTGCTTTATCTGTGAATTTTTAGCAATTACCTGCGAGATCATTTCATTTAGAATTCTCTGTTCTATGAATAGCTAAGACAACACTAAACATCAGAAGTTTTGGGAACATATTTATAGACGACTGATGCGGTACCGACACTATCCAGATACGAATCTGTCTCGTTTCAAGAAATACAAGTGATAAAATACACATTGTAAGCAGCTATTACCTTCGATATAGTTGATTTTACTTTCTGCACATTAATATCAACAGCAATAGCCACTTCTTCTGCAACATCTTCATTGATAGATGAACTCTTAAAAATAAAAAGTAAATAATGAATTATATTTCACGTACTAATGAAGTCTACATACAATGCTTCCTGTGTAGACAGAAAGGGTAGGCCATGACTTCATATCACCGTAGTAAGTTTTTTTTAAATAAGAAAATCACTTTTTCCCGAGCCTCAATTTCCCTAACTTATCCCGAAAATGAGGCTGAGATTTTCTTAGCATTTTCTTAACTTTTACTTGAGTAAACTGGCTAACAAAGGTCATCATTATTTGTTATACAAAATTTTGATCTTTGCTACCCAATACTATCAAAGAAAGTCTCGATCTTTCTAAAGGAGCTTGCAAAAAATGAGCTAATATCGATTTCTGGCACGGAAGAAAGATGAAATTTGAAACTTGAGCCTAGCAATTTTCTTAACATTTTCTGAAGATTTTAGCCTTTTGAGCCTCATTTCTAATTCATCAAATGCCCCTACGCTGCTACTAAATAAAGATTTACAACTTGAAAAGAATCATATAATGTTACCTACTTCAAAATTACTGTCAGATGATACTGCAGGCAATTCGCCACCATTTATCAGCCATTCATCCACACGAAGGTCCGTCATTGATATTCGCTTCCGTGGATCAATCTTCAATATCAATTGATTATGACTTGTAAATCGAAACTCTATCTCGGAATTTCATTCATGTGGCAAGAAAAATACTCCTAATTGAAAAAAGGATTCGCTTCATGGTCCAGTGGGATGGCAATATTTCAATATGATCTCTTCACAAACTGGAATGATTACTGTTTCATTTTCAGACTTAAAAATAATCAAGTTTAAACCAACGATTTTTACCGAAATATATGAACAAGATAGTGTGCGATCCAAGAAAAAATCACTTCTTGCTTCCATGCGATCAAGCTCTCGCCAAAACAAACAACAGTAGGTGGTACTGATGAGGAGAAGGGGGAATGTCCAAAATTCGCCAAATTTGCTAAGGGTCATGTGAGAAATTACTAACTGTTTAATAAAAAATGGATACGAGAACCCTGCTGAACCCACTGAAAAAACTCTCTTTCCCTCTCTTATACCGTAAATAAAAAGGAGTCTTATACAAAATAAAAGCTCGCACTTCAGAACTGCACGACATTGTACTCCATTAAAGTAATAATTGGAAAGATGAAATTAAAGCCATTGCTTTACCTGCAACATCTTCTTAATTAATTTTGCACTACCTAAAAATGAGGACATCAGAAACTAAAGTTCTCATGGTAAAAAAGTAACAGTCAAATCGACATAAGTCCCATTACGAAAGATAAGCTCACTAAATTCAATACACAAAATCAATCTACCGTATATTGAAAATACCTGGAGAGACATTTAGGTAAACAGGTGACAATTTACAATCCCCTTCTGGCAATGGTATCATCTTTAGATGATGAAAGAATCTAGTACCAACCTACTAGAGATTTTTTTAATCATCATTGCATATTACAAAATTCTGTTTTGTAAAATCACATGATCTGCATGTCAAAAATATGTTGCTAATGTAATGGACGATTAAAAATCCTAGAATAATTACCACGACTAGAAACATCTTCATTGGTGTACAAGAAGGTCTATTTGACACAGCCAATATTCATATAAATGGCGTTTGGCATAATCAAGTGACGCAAACCCTTTAGAGCAAATACTAAGCACTATCATCAGTATGGAGAAACAGAGAGTAAAACCATATATTTCCCAAGGGAATACCACAGTTTGATAGAACTGATAAGAATCGCGTTACCTTTACTAAGATGCTTGGGTTGATAATAGTCTCCTTTCTAACTTTGAAAAACAAATAATGTAAAAATTTTTGCATCCGATTCAAATACCAATAGATAGACAAACGAACGTTGTTCTTGTATAGTTAACTAAGTCACTACTAAGTCCTAAGCGAAGCGTGTTTGTGATAAATACTAAAACAGCCTAATGCAAACAAGTTTGATACCTGAATGTGTAACATGGATAAGTTTCGTCAAAAACCCTAAACTCTAGTTGGAAATTATTTATGGACTGAGAGGTGTATAAATTTTGGTTTTTAAAATCCTACTAAGGAGGGCTTTTGGCACGAGCCTATGCCAGCAATTCTCTTGGCAACGATGCTAAAGTCAATGTCCTTTTAGTGTCAACAGAGAAACTTACGTTCTAAAACAAGAGTGTTTAACATATATCAGCAATATGCACAGACTTAATGTCAACCAAGAATGCACTCAATCGTATAATACAGAAATATAAAATCGAATATTGAGAATATCACCTTTATTAATTCATATAGTTTCTCTGACGTGTCGTCGTCAAAAGGTAATCTCCCACACAAAACAGCATACAAGACAACGCCTAAACTCCAAATGTCAGTCTACAGTAAAACGCAGACATCAGCTATTAATAGGAAAGACCATATGGCACAACACACACAACACACACACACACACACATACACACACAATTGACATATCACACGCAAATATATAGTATTACACCACCCTGCTAAAATGGCGGCTAGCAGTGGCGAACTGCCAGCTCTTGACAATCTTAATAACATGATTATGGTGGTTCATAGAGCTCTCTCGCTATATTGATGAGAAAATATTCTTCGTTTCCTCAGCTTTGAAGTGAAGCAAACTTTAAAGTACATCTGAAATATTTTGACAAAAATATTAGGGATTGTACTAAAGGAGTGCCGTCAAATGCTTGGGCATTTTAGTTGAAGTTGGCATAACAAAATAGCGTAGAAACATTTATTTTCTGAAGAAAGAGTGAGATATTTTAATGCTTTTAGAGTCAGAATTTAAGAGGCCTCGTGATAGTAGAAAAAGTCTTCCTTGTTTAGTTCACTCCGGTCAGACTATCATTTTAGATCGCGAACAGTATCAGATGAGCAATATGCTGCAATGCCATTGGTCATGTAATTTTGGTAAACTTCCATTTTTTTCGATTCTACATTAACATAGGCCTAAATCTGGCCCTTTTAGTAACGCTTACTATCAAACTTTTCATATATGCCAAAGATGAAGCTCCCTAGATAATCCTTATTCTTATTTTAATGCATCTTCAACTTATTTCCTACGATATATAGAATCTCCAAGATCAACTCACATGAAACTGCTTCATGAACTAAAATATTTCCGCTCTGAATGGCAAAAGCCATTTTTACTAAAATTCACTTCAAATGCTAGGCCCGAAACATTTTCATCTTGAAATGATGGAATATCACCCTTCTGTATTAAAAAATTATTCATTCTGCTCCAATTTGCTATTCCTACTTTGAACATTTATAGCCCATACTTTTGATAGCGAATTTTTCCACAGAAAAACAGTTTACCTGCACAGTTTCTTTCACTTCAAAACTTGAAAAACTGGCGAATCTTTTCCCGCCTAAGGGATCGGTCATCAATTCTTCCAGGGGAGGGGTGGAAGACATCTGGGAGGGGGTACGAAAATTCTGCACACTCAGAGGGCGGGGAGATGAAAAATAAAGAGCACTTCAAGAGAAGGGCTATGGAGTTTCTTCTGAAGTCCTGGAGTGGGGATTAAAATATCTACATTAATCTGAGAGGGGGGACGAAAATTCCATCAAATATATGAGAATGTCTTCCACCCCCTCCCCACAAGTAATTAATGACCCGTCCCTAAATAAAGATTAAACAAGTCCTTACAGCGTGACACTTTTGTTATATGACTTTTCCGGACTAGGCCATTGGCCGCTGTTAGCAGCCATTTGTTCTAGGTGGTGAAATACTTTCCGAACGTAAGTGTGTGTGTATATATATATATATATATATATATATATATATATATATATATATATATATATATATATATATATATATATATATATATATATATATATATATATATATATATATATATATATATATATATATATATATATATATATATATATATATATATATATATATATATATATATATATATATATATATATATATATATATATATATATATATATATATATATATATATCATCATCATCATCATCATCATCATCATCACTCAGCCTGTCACGCCACTGCTGGCGGATGGCCTCCATATCTTTCTCCACTCATCACGGTCTCGGGCCCTCTGGGTCCACGTTCTGCCTGCTCTCTGCTCTATATCATCTCTCCATCTCCTTTTTGGTCTCCCCCTTCCTCTTTTCCTGTCCCATGGGGTCCATTCTGTTGTTTTCTTTGCCCATTCGTGGTTTCTCATTCGGGCTATATGTATATATATATGTATATTTATACTGATACAGATACAGATATGCACTGTATATATGATAAGTATATGTATGTACTGTCTCAACCCCTAGTGGTCCCATGTGGAGGAGATTACACAGGCGAATCAATGTGCACATGTGCCTATATCAACCAGAGCTTTCTTTCCATTAGGGCGAAATGCAATCCTTACTAAATGCACACTATTACTACCATTATACCAAACATAAACACCTTGAAGGGGCGGCGCCACAAGTCTATACGTGGGAGGCTGAACACTTCATCTAGTGTCGTAGGAGGACCCACCATAGTTAGGTCCAACATGGGAGAAATTTCTCTAATTTTACCTTCTAGAATGGCAAGAAAGGAATTCTGCCAGATTACGATTTGATTCAAGAGTATGGCTCTCAAATTCTCAGGGAGTCTAAACACTCCCATATATTTAGGACAGAGTGCTCAGACTTGGGCGCAAACCATCAACCACAAAAAATAACTTCTGGCATACAGACTGACTCAATGAAATAAGTTTCCTTGCCATGCACACCTAATAAGATAACAAAGAATACTCTGTTCCAATCTATCGAGAGATCGTGTAGACAAGGCCATACTGTCCTCTAGTGGTTTTAAAGTTTCATTGTAGCATTATGGCCAAAACCTTTTCAAAGTTTTCATAAGATCAGCTGTTCATGCTCTAGAAGATCCTAAGAGGTTTCCATCCAAAATCTATTGAAAATAAAATGTTTTATTTGTAAATCCCGCTTGCCCCTATTAATAAACTCTGCTCGTAAAAATGCTATCTTCCATTGACCATTGAAAGCTTCCCTGACTTTCCCTGACTTTCCTTGATCTGTTTGAATAAAACCCTTTTTCCCCTCACCTTCCCTGGCCGTATAAAACCCTGCAGTTTATGTTTGTAACTGATATCGCTAATATATCGCAAACGAGATTAGGGCAGCTCTCGGCATGAAGTGCACCCTCCCCTACCATCATGCAAATCTATAACAAAAGTAAATAGCTTCCAAATGGAATGAATAAATGAAAATCAAGAATGTGGAATTTGTCAGGAAAATCTGACCGGTCAAATCCAAGCAAATAAATGAAACAGCATTTGAAAACAAACATACTTTCTGATATTTATAGTACACAATGAAAACCAACCTGATCACCATAATACAATTCACCAGAGACGAGTTCTTAAATAAAACAAATATTAGTAAATAATATTGTGTACAAATGATTCATAGCAAATTTCTACAGCTCATTTTAATGACCCATGTAAAAATCATCTAACACTGTTATGTTTAAACCATGTTGTAACACACGAAACATCATATTAAAAAATACTCCAGAATTTCATAAAGAGCAGACAGTCCTTGAGCCTATAAAATGAAATCTAATAAACAAATGATCTTCAAATTCTCTTCAAATTTGAAATTATTAATCTTTTCATAGCAGAATGGAGAACTTTACTTGTATTGCTCAAATGAAAACAAGACAATGTATGGAAAGGTACGCTTGCTTTATGTAAAACCTCGCAAACAAATCCACATCTACTTCTGACAAAGTACATACTCTTTTATATGATAAACAAACTTTCTGCTTTTAGTCTGGCTGCTTCTTAATATTTTGATATATCCAAACTTATTTCTTAAATATTTTTTAAGATTCTTGAAGAAAACTTGAGGATTCGATGGTTCAATTGATTCCATGAACTTAACTTCTATTGCTAAATGGTGCAAAGGGAAGTATCTAAAATAATTAATTTGCATCTAGCTTACCAAAAAGCTTCTTTTACGAACAGTTTTTTCAAGTTTACTTATTAAGTACAGCTTCTGTTTCTTAAAAGTTTCCTAATTTTTACCTTATTTGAGCTTCATGTTTCCCATATACGTGTTTGCCGTTGTGCATGCAAAATCTATTACTAAACCCAAAAAGACTATAAATAGATAATCAACTAATAAAAGGTTGCTTTTAGTGCTGGCTGTAGTATGATATTACAGTCAACCTCGCATAATTCGGATCGCACGGGACTGGCTGATTTTGTCCGGATTACAGAAAATCCGGATTACTTAGAAACTTTTTTCAGTGTTGCACTTTAACAGGACACTAATTGGACTTAGCAATTCTGTCCGGAATATGCAAAAATCCGGATAAAACCGATCCGAATTATGCAAGGTTGACTGTATCTGGTAAATTATTGAAAGAAAAGGTCATGCTACTTCCATTCTTGTATCATTTCTAAAAATATTTTTATCCCTAAATTTACAATTATGTAATTTTTATAGTTTGCCGCCGTTATCAAAATGTGTACCTGGTGCAGCATATGCTGGTGATCCAACTCGAGTCAATAAGGGAACAGACAGTCCACTAGCAGGTTTCACTGAAAACCCAAAATCGATCATTTTGATTGACTAAAACAAATGAAGGATACGTGAACACTATCTTTTATCATAATATATAGGCTTTCTTGATCCTTCGTCAGCTAAACATCGTATCTTTTGAAAAGAACAACCAGTACCTCTATACTCAGCGAATGCAATATATACCAACGGATTTGTCTCAATCCAATGTATATGTGCCGGTAATGTGATATAAAACTACATTAGGGATTCATAATAATTCATGACAGAAATAATTACATAGCACGGGTCGTTGCTATAAGCAGAATCTTCAATAAATACTGTTATATAACTCATTTCCAACAAAAACAACCAACCAATAATTATATCAAGTTAAACTAATATCCAACATACGGTGATGCAAATGGCACCAAATTGCACATACTATACCAATTACCATGACCAACACATAAAATCACCCATAAAGCCAATTCAGTCTCGTGCTAGAAACTGATGCTACCAAAATCAGACTTACAGTTGTTTATAATATAGCTAAAAAAGCAATACGGAAACTTTCTTTTCCAAAGTGTTTTTTAGACTATGCACACAATGAGGTTGTTACACTTAAAGGAGAATCCTGCAACACAAACTATTGATTCAAAGTTGAAGTAAAACACTATTCATTTATTTACTTGAGTAGTCAGTGCTTTTCGTGTACACGCCCTACCTACATATAACATAGGGAGATTAAACAGTCATGATAAAGGAAAATAGTTTATTTCTATCTGCCATTGTAGATAGGTTACGATACATTATTTGAGATACTCAGTACTAATATGTATTCATTTGAAACCAGCCATTAAATTATTGTCCCCCTCCCCTTCACGTTCCATATGCTTATAAGAGAAAGACAATATATTCATTTACCTTTTCATTATTTAATAGCATATTTTCCTACAAAAGAAAAGAAAATACGGTGATGCATAAATGTAATATATTATATAAAATGTTCAAAAGGAAAAGGAATATTGCTGAGTAGCAATTTACAAACGTGATTAAGCTCTTAGGCTACTTAATAAATTTCAATAGACTTTTAGAATCTCCCGTTGTAATACGTACAGAAATTCAACCTCGCCATGTTGTACCATCGCGTCATGGTCGACCCCTGGCGATATTTAACGTGTAAGTTGTCCATCTCAAGTGCTCATCTGCTGATCTAGCCATATGTACAAGATTTTCATATTATCCTGCACAGCAAACTAATCAACCTTATCTTAGGTTCCATTGCTTCTTCATTCCTCCATTTTACAAACTACAATATCTTTCCTTACTTCTCTGACATTCTCTACTCTATAGTGGCACAGAAACTGTACCTGCAGCAAGAGGTAAGTAACGGCACACCTATAACGTAATTTATCCTTTTCTCTAGTGATCAGTCCAGCTTATAACTTTCATGCATTACTTCTTCATTTCATTTCTTCATTCAAGCTACAACTGTCGATTTGCATTGCTTAAAACAATGAAGTTGCATGAAAAATGCAAGACACCTTGGCTTAGATGTCCACCCGGGTTTGAAAAGCCGAACATAATCTACTGAGTGAAGAACAGTTTCTTGACACCCTTTCTCTATAGTGGTATTTGAAAGGAAATGATTAGATCAAATGAAAAGTATAACTTTTACCGGTTTTAAATCCCTATGTGCATAACCATGCTTATGTGTAAAGGCAACAGCAGCAACCATCTGACGAAAGAGCGTCCTTGCTTCATTTTCCTAGTAAGCAAAAGCAAATTAAATCAGCTATGACAGTAGCCAAATCGTTTGAGTATATCTGCTACTGTCTGTGACCAATTATATTCATTTGAGTTATTCAATAATGAATTAAGCTATGGAATCATGCAAAATTTCCATCAGAAAGAACAATCTCTAAGACATGACTACTTGTTGCAAAGTAAGGATAAGACATATTGGTATTCTGTTGTTTTTGGCGAAAAACTGCCCGATAACCATAACTTAAATTTTCTACACTTTTGTTATAGCACTTTGATAAATAATACTCAGAATACAGGGAAAAGTGGACAAACCCATGGGATTCATTTTTTGCCAAAAGTTCCTCTATAATGCTTTCAAGCACCAATTTCATTCAAGGGAATAAATTCCTTCATAACACACAAAACCAAAATGTTTATAACATGCATGAGTTTCTTACGATTGATGTCTTCTATAATGAACTTCTTTGAGAAACGAAGTGTCAATATTGTACTATTGCAAGAGTTGAAATTGGTGATCTTGGATAATTACTTTTTTTCGACATAGGTTATAACAACCATTTTCAACTTCACTTTCAAGTGCTTCTCTCATTGGAGGGACATTTAAGCTGAATATATTTAATTACGATATGAATTGTAAAGAAGAACTGAAATATGATATTTACGGGCAGCTTCTTCTTCGAGACGATATAATCGAATAATTCTCCTCCAGGACAATACTACAAAAATCCACATCTACAAGAATTTCTTTTCATACCATGAAACAAACACGACTAAGGAAACATACAGTTGATACGCAATGTAATCAAAGCATACATAAAAAACGGGAGATAGCGTCTGGCATTTAACTGTAAATATTGGGTGCTATTACTCCCTATGCACAATTAGTTAAAATCATATTCTATGCTTATAGAAAAAATGGGTAATATCCAATCACGAATTTAAACCTAATAATAAAGCTCCAATAATCACTGTGGACCAAACGTATGGCGATTCTTTGATGCTGTAATGCAGTTTTACGATATAACGGAAGTTAGTAAAGTGGGACCTAACAAATTAAGGAGTGTGTCAGTAGGCCATTTTCAGTCAACCAATAAAGTCATTAACAGCTAGTGTATGAAGGTTATCAAGCAATCCATTATGTGATATAAACATGACAGGAGAGAAGCAAAACTTTGTTACAAAGTCAAGCACTACAAAGACAGCAAAAATTTATAGCATAAAGCTACTCAAACACAATTCATGAACAGGGTGAGAATTGATGGTAAATGATTGTCTTACCATCGAGTAGAAGTAAAACAGAAATCATACCTCCATGACTAAAGAAACAGATTCCTCATTTTCATGAACTTGATAAAGCTGACATATATTTTGATGAATTAACGTTTTCAGTGCCTCGACTTCAGAATGAAATCTATGAAGACTGTTCTGAAAACGATATGATCGCAGATCAGAGACACTCAAATACTAATGAACTTTGGGATTATAATTTATAAAAAACCTTCACTTTCATTTCTGTGGAATGGCTAACGCACTTCAAACAGTTCTTTTTTTTAGAGAAAGAGAATCGAGTTGTGATAGCTCCAGCTTAAAGATATCAAGTAGAGGAATAAAGATAAGGAAAGATATCGTGTATCAACTTCTTGCCAAAAAAACTTACTAATAAAGAATTCATTTGAAAGAAAGGAAACAAATGAAAACAAAACTTTGAAAATGCAAAGAAAGGTAGAACATTAAAACAGTTTCTCAATTTCAAGTATCTTCAATGCAGTATTTCAGGTTCTGGCTGAACTTGGTACATTCCTCGTATTTTCCCATATAAATGAGTTATTTCAAAATAGTTATTTTAGAAGATTATAAAACTGAAATCACACCCAGTCTATTTCTTCCTCTTATTTACGTCTACCGTAAATGCACACAAATGGATACTAATCCCCTTTGCTAATAAAGAAACCGTGATAAATGACACAATCTGCCGCAAAACTTTGAGAAATTACTCAACATTACAGGGCTCATACACATCCTGCCTAAGGTGTTTTTCTTGACTACATGTCAGGAAAATATATTTTTCTTGACCAACCGGTGTTACAAATGATGCGAATGATCCATCTTTTAAAAGTAAGTAATTGAAGAAAGTTTTCCTATTTGGGTAAGACAAGGAGGCTCTTTGGTCAGTTATTTTCTCAAACACGAACAAAAACATATCAAAAACTGTGCATTGTGTAGAGTTGTCTGTTGGGCACCAACAGAATTCATTTGCATGGATAATAAAACTTCCTGACTTTCTCCTGACTTTCTTCAGGTTTCAATAGAATTTACTGACTTTTCCTGATGCATACTTGGCTTCATAACAAAACTACATGTAATAATGAAAACATGTCATTTGATTGGCCGATGCCATACCTTTTTCTTCAAGTTTTCTTTGCTCATAACTTTAATTGCAACCTACAAAAAGACAAAAGATATGCGTGAGCTTCAGCATTCGGATGTACAAATTCAAACATGTACATCAAACATGAATACATACGATCAAATACTATATATTAGATACACATAACTAAATAATAACATCTATAGAAATATATATATATATATATATATATATATATATATATATATATATATATATATATATATATATATATATATATATATATATATATATATATATATATATATATATATCTATATATATATCTATATATCTATATATCTATATACCAAAGTGTTCGACAACGTAATGGAGCAATACAATAAGATAAAAGCTGGATTCTATTGATACTAATTCGTTGTGTGTATATTATGCGTTGTTAAATTATTATCTCCATACGCCTGATGATTGTGTTTGTATGAAACTAGACCAGAACGGTCGCGTATACCAGTATTTTTAATATTTCTTCTCTTTTATTTTATCGTATTCCTCCATTACGTTGTCGAGCACAATGGTGTATATATATATATATATATATATATATATATATATATATATATATATATATATATATATATATATATATATATATATATATATATATATATATATATATATATATATATATATATATATATATATATATATATATATAATGCTCAGAAAATTAAAATTCACCACCACCTGGGATCGAACCAGGGTCTCTCGCATTCCGGGCAAGCGTCTTAACCACTAGACCACAGTGGCGTGTTTTAACTCCCCTGGTTTTAACTCCCCGGAATGCGAGAGACCCTGGTTCGATCCCAGGTGGTGGTGAATTTTAATTTTCTCCTGGTTTTTCTGAGCATTATATCAACCTTTCCATTTGCACCAAAAAAGGAGAAATCCTGGTTACTCGCTAGCTACTGATTGTATATATTAGAGCTGCTTGATAAAGGCGAAAGCCGAAAGTGACCATAAGGTGCTAAAAACCAGGGGAGTTAAAACACGCCACTGTGGTCTAGTGGTTAAGACGCTTGCCCGGAATGCGAGAGACCCTGGTTCGATCCCAGGTGGTGGTGAATTTTAATTTTCTCCTGGTTTTTCTGAGCATTATATCAACCTTTCCATTTGCACCAAAAAAGGAGAAATCCTGGTTACTCGCTAGCTACTGATTGTATATATTAGAGCTGCTTGATAAAGGCGAAAGCCGAAAGTGACCATAAGGTGCTAAAAACCAGGGGAGTTAAAACACGCCACTGTGGTCTAGTGGTTAAGACGCTTGCCCGGAATGCGAGAGACCCTGGTTCGATCCCAGGTGGTGGTGAATTTTAATTTTCTCCTGGTTTTTCTGAGCATTATATCAACCTTTCCATTTGCACCAAAAAAGGAGAAATCCTGGTTACTCGCTAGCTACTGATTGTGTATATATATATATATATATATATATATATATATATATATATATATATATATATATATATATATATATATATATATATATATATATATATATATATATATATATATATATATATATATATATATATATATATATATATATATATATATATATATATATATATATATATATATATATATATATATATATATATATATATATATATATATATATATATATATACATATATACGCAATTCAGTACAAATAATAAGAAAACATAATCATTTTTAATAGTTGCATGCGTTTTGACATGAATCTTCGATCGTGGCTCTACATCGAGGCCTTCAACTGCCAATATTCAAATGAAAGAGCGGTGCTATTTTGATAATCTTCATGGCTCAAAGAGCGTGTGTTGTTTGTATACTGCTTCCTGAAAGTCGCTTCACATAAACCAATATATTTCTTGTCAGGCAAATGGGCTTTAGTATCTACAATTGCTGCTTCATATACTACATTTGGCACCAGGCAGTTTTTGACTCATAGGACAGCTTTGTTTAACCAAACAGTTACAGACCTTGTCGTTGGTATGCTAGATGTCAAAGGTAAGGATACGGTTGTTGTGGGCAATAATGACTGATCTGATGCTAGACAAACAGCAATAGCTAACTTTTTTCCAATATTTGTCTATGCATTCTTTTCCTATGGAGGGTTGAACCAAATGATGTTACGTTTTCTGGTTGCATGTTGCACCTTATGCATGGGCTAAACATAAATGTATAGGAGTAACCGGAACGAGAGAAAGCCTCTTCGTAATACGGAATAGCACTTTTGAAAATGTCTCCATTCGATACTCGTTTTTCAATGGCGAGTGGTACCTGCTTAGTTATGCATGGTGGATGGTTGGACTGCCTGTGGACGTAGTTCGTTTTGCTGTGGGATTGTATATACTTATAGGCTTATGGGATGGTATATATGTTGAGTTTTGCAGATGTAATGGGACATCAAGAAAGTTAACGACTGTATTTATAATATGTATGTATGTATGTGTATATATGTATATATGTATATGTATATGTATATGTATATGTATATATATATATATATATATATATATATATATATATATATATATATATATATATATATATATATATATATATATATATATATATATATATATATATATATATATATATATATATATATATATATATATATATATATATATATATATATATATATATATATATATAAATTTGGTGGTATTTGGCTCTACTTGACTAATTTCTATAATGAATAACAAAAAGTTGACTTGGCATTGTGGCTCTCCTGGACATTTACAGCATACATGTAGTTGTAGGATACAGTTAAAAAAGACACAGCAGTTTACAGCCAGAGCCAATATATATATACATGATATATACTTAGTTCGTCCTTGAGGATCAATCTTCGTAGCTGAACTCAATTCATCAGCATTCCAAATACTAAAATCGGCTCAATTTAAGACTATACACAGTGGAGTCTTAATGGTCATGAGCATCCAGAAACAATTAACACATTGAGTAGAGGTTAACTGCTACTGGGTTTGACTGAAATCATGAGGATGTTCCATTAGACGGATCTGTAGCTAATGCTCCGCAGTATGACTCCGCAGGCTTAACAACAGTTGCTAAACCCATTCCTTTGTTTTCTGCAAAATTTGAAGTTCTCATAAGTCGAAAATCTCCTGAGCCGTTGAGCTTCTGAAATGTACCGAACAATTTGTCCACGAAAGTGCCTTACCGAACATGCATCTAAGAATTGTTGGCCCCACTGAACTATTGTTGCTCAGTTTGGGGGTATGGTGGGGATACCAAGCTGATCACCATGCAAAAATTGAAAGAACAAAACTGCAAGACTTGTCACATGCAGCCCGTTTGATTCATCCCGTAGTGGACTTGCACCCGGTAATCTGTGTCAGATCTTCCCCGATTGTCTGATGTTCACAATCGGGTCTTAGAAAACACTAAGTCCGATCTAGCTATACCTCAAATGAGAACATCCTATTGTCAAGGCATTTGTTTTCCGTGAGGCTGCTACATGGAACAAACTCCAATATGAAATTAGCCTCCTCCATCCAGTCATTTAAAGCCACGTACTCTTGGGTCCTGAACAATAGGGGTACACGTATTAATTTTTCAGGCCTCTCTGACCCTCCCTGGGCATACTAATATCCCCCTTTATTAAATTTCAAGGAATGAAAACTTATATTTAAGTTTTTTTCCTTGAGATAAGGCATTTTTTCTTTCACCCAGTGATAGTGTTTCTCAACCAAATAGATATCGCGTTTCGGAAGCGCAAATGACAGTTAAATTTTGATTAGAGTTTAAAAATATTTCCAACCTACGTTTATGTAGGCCCCCTCCTGTTCATAAGGAACCTAAAGTACCAGGCTCATATTTGATTATACTTGAGGAAAGCACGTCTTAAGTTTTCTTTCTTTCTTTTTCTTTCCAGCTTTCTTTAGTGTAATTACGTATACTGTAGTAAGTTATCTTTATTTTAAGCTACATGGTGCACTTTAAAACAATTACTTCAATTGAATTTTGCTCTGGACAAAAAAATTCCAAAACAAAAAAACAAAATAAGTATTCATATCTTACGATCTGCTTACCGTTTCCTTTGTTCCTCTGTGCTCTGCAAGAAGAACTGTGGCAAATGCACCTAAAAGGAGGATATATTGCAAATTTACACAGCAAAGCAAATAAATAAATTGTAGAAGTGCAAACTGCAAAAGCAAATATGATATATGACGAAAATTTGACTATTAACTACAATCATGGACAAAAGACATCCGGACAGTCTGTTAAAAATTTTGAGATTATATTCCCTCTCCTCATCCCGCCCACCTATTACTGTTGTTCCTTTGTCAGATTCTGGTGAAGATGATTCAAAAAGCATATAGAATGAAATTTTTCGTCGATAATAACATTGATCTTGGGAGAAAGGGGGATAGAAACTGGTCATAGAAGAACCTGTTTTATGGGATGTTCATTCAAAAATGTGTCAATGATAAACGTTCTTCGTGCGAGAGTGGCTCTCTCATGTTTGTCCTTTTTCGTTTTTATTAACTATTTGGGCGTATCTTTTCCAAAAGTCTTACAAAACTTTTTTGCCCATTATCAAGAAATTCCGTTAACTCTTTTGATCTTCCAGTTGTAGCTCTTTTACCAGTGAATAGTCCGCGCCACGTTCATCTCGTAGTAGAATCCACTCCCATGCCCAGTGTCTTCTTCTTTTCGATATTTTCAAACTTTTAAGTACACCTGCTGCTAGTAAGCAAATTTCAGCCTGGTTCGTAATAGAATCTGCTCTTCTTTCGTTCATATAACAAAATAGTTCACTGGATTGCAAATAATGAAAATGATTACTCATGAGTCAAAAATGCATCGTCTAAACGGTTTGACTCATGAGTTGAAAACTCATGCATTTTTGGCTCATGAGTCAGACGCAAGACAAAAATGTATCGTGTAAACTGGCCTTAACATAAGAAAAATTACACTTCTGGACATTGCAGGGCAGAAGAGAAATGCAAAGATCATTAGAAAGCTTTCTTTTATCATACCTATGCAAAATTATCACTACAGTGCTAAATTGCTCTTTATTTTTCATCCCCTCTCCCTCTGATTGTGCAGAATTTTGGTTCCCCCTCCTAGACGTCTTCCACCCCCTCCCCTGGAAGAATTAATGAAAAGTCCCTAAGATATAAAAATTGAGTTCACTCGGTCAACGAAGGCGTAATACCGATCTGCTTTCATTTCTCCGACGCCAACTCAGAGCGTTAAACTAACGTTGACGTATCCACTAGCGTAGCCTTAGGCCGAGTATGGAGCCAAGCTAAGCCAATCGCCAACATTTCTGTGGCCGATACGAGCGAAATTTGGTAACTTTCAACATATTTCGCTTCAACTATATAAGAACAGCCACGGCCAAATAATCGAAGGCTGGTTAATCGAAGAAGTACTGTACTGTTAAATAAAAGCCGCGGCTTATACTTCTAATCTAAGAAAAAATTTAGGCTTATATTTGAGGGTGGTCTATATTCAACGGTGTCTTCTATTATGCTCGAGTGACAGAGCTTTGTTCTCAGTCATATGAAGAATGTAAATGAATTGACAGATAGATTATAATCGAAGAAGATGAAACACAAACTTTGTCATGGAAACACGTCGCTTTTATTCCATTTCTGCCTTCAAGTATTTCGAAAAGGTACATGCGACTTCTAATCAAGGGCTGCTTTTAATCAACTTCTAAAGAGAATTTGGGCGGCTTTTATCTAGGGGAAGTTTCTATTCAAGAAAATACGGTATAATTACGCTATACGGTCCTCAATAACATTTTCATTACATTGACAGAGCTGAATAAAAGCTGATCAAGTGGGACTCTTAATGCTGAATTCAAGATAATCTGCGCTATGATGGAGATGACCATTCTACACATTAAAATGATCTGCATGCTTCAGACGATGCTTTCACTTGAATCCCAATGACATCAAATAAAACCATATTTTCAGATATACTAGAAACTTTGTGCAAATACAACGATAGATATAAGCGCCTGTGGCAACAATGAGATCTCCAGCATAGTCGAGCATACCGCAAGTTTCTACAAAATGATATTGCAGTAAATCCTTGATTATCCGTCTTTTGATTATTGTCCCTTGATGAGCCATCCATGGATTAAACGGTCGCTCCAGAGTCCAAAATCATCAATTTTAGTATTCTGCGGCATGAGTTTCTACTATCCGCATGCCGGTATGAAAAATTGCAACCCAATTCAGACTAAACAAAAACATCATCTAGTGATGAAAGCCAACAAAGAATAATGAGTAGTTTCTGCATGATGTGCAACTTTCTCTGAATGATTTTTATTTCGAACAATATTTATGGATTAAACATAACCAGTCTTTCTTGATTATCAACATCATTCCTGGGAAATCCGTGACCACCCGGGGCTGGATAATCGAGGAAGTAGTACTGTATTGCAGCACACCAATGAAAGAAAGACTGAGAATTTATATCAAATTGTTTGATGATGATCATCATCATCCTCATCATCATCATCATCATCATCATCATCATCCTCATCATCATCATCATCCTCATCATCATCATCCTCATCATCATCATCATCCTCATCATCATCATCATCATCCTCATCATCATCATCCTCATCATCCTCATCATCATCATCATCCTCATCATCATCCTCATCATCATCATCCTCATCATCCTCATCATCATCATCCTCATCATCCTCATCATCATCATCATCCTCATCATCATCATCATCATCATCATCATCCTCATCATCCTCATCATCATTATCATCATCATCATCCTCATCATCATCATCATCCTCATCATCATCATCATCCTCATCATCATCATCATCATCATCATCCTCATCATCATCATCATCATCCTCATCATCCTCATCATCATTATCATCATCATCATCCTCATCATCATCATCATCCTCATCATCATCATCATCCTCATCATCATCATCATCATCATCATCCTCATCATCATCATCATCCTCATCATCATCATCATCCTCATCATCATCATCCTCATCATCATCATCCTCATCATCATCATCATCATCATCATCCTCATCATCATCATCATCATCATCATCCTCATCATCATCCTCATCATCATCATCACCACCATCATCACAATCATCATCATCATCATCATCCTCATCATCATCATCATCCTCATCATCATCATCATCCTCATCATCATCATCCTCATCATCATCATCCTCATCATCCTCATCATCATCCTCATCATCATCATCATCATCATCATCATCATCCTCATCATCCTCATCATCATTATCATCATCCTCATCCTCATCATCATCATCATCATCATAATCACCATCATCATCATCATCATCCTCATCATCATCATCATCCTCCTCATCATCATCATCATCATCATCATCACCAACATCATCACCAACAACATCACCAACAACATCATCACCAACAACATCACCAACAACATCACCAACATCGTCGTCATCATCATCATCAACAACAGCAACAAAAATCATCATTATCATCAATATGACCAAATATCACCATCAGCAGTGACTTTTAAGAAGGATATAGGGATGGAGCACCATGATGACTATTATGTTCATTTGGAGGTCTACCCCCTTAAATTAGGAAATATCACGCATTGATCTTACTGTTCTAAGCATCACAATTTTCCATAGATAAACAAGAAAGCTGTAGCTTCAAAGATCTTAAAGTACAATCTACACCCCCTGCTATTTTTCCAGCCTCTGTTCAGGTTTTAGACAATCTTTTCAATACATACTTTAGTCCAATACTCCCTACACCACATTTTATTGGTCAGGACTTGTACAAGTTGATAATAAGAAGCACAGAGAACCACAATGAACCACATTGGGATTGGAAGAAGTGAACAGTCCACTGTTACATTTATTGTATTCCATTTGTAATTGCGACTTTCCTATTGAGACACATCCCAGTAAGTTACGTCAAATTAAGTTAGACCATGCCTAGGAGAGCGTTTCAAGACTACCATTCCCACCTTCAGCTAATTAAACAAAGAGAGCGGGACATATATAACCAGACTAACACCATGGTAGCGGAAAATACCCAAATAAGGAAATATGAAAATGGATCGATACCATCCATACTCAATATTAACTGAATTACTAAAAAATATGGAAATAAATCGGAAATGGTACTTCAGATTGACGGCGGAAAATGCCTATATAAGGAAAACAAATAAATCATATATAAGAGGTGCAAGGGGATTAGAAAAGAACCAAAGGCATATTTATTTTCCTTATATATGCGTTTTCTGCTGTCAATTTGAAGTACCAATTCCGATTTATTGCTCGTTTGGTAAATTCCTAGCTTGGTAGTATGAAGCAATTCTTTACTACACGCATTTTTTATAAGAAACCACTTTATAAGGAAACTAAATATACAATGCCAAAATATTAAACGAATTTATACTGCTAAAGGAAAATCCCTAAGGACCTTTTCACTTTGAAAAGTTTTACAACAGCAAGTAGCCACGAATCAGAAAGCTGGTTCCATTCATTTGCAGCCAAAATCCGCATAGATTACCTGCTATGCTTATGTGAAAGTGTTTCATTGATTAAGAAAAAAACGTGTAGAACCACCTATCCCTAAGGCGTGATGTAATTATTGAGCAGCTAGCAAAGTCCTTGCGGCCCAAATAACATGATACCGTCACATTAGGTCGCTGGGGTCACTGGGGCACTGGGGTCGCTGAGGTAAGGCTTTCTCCATTTGGCGCGCATTCTATTTTTCAAAATGGCAGAGATAGAGTCACGAGTACGATTATCAGTGACAGTAGTCCATGAAAAAGGTCCATGATCTGTGTACGCATTGAGTGGCACACGCCAGGGTAATTGGGTTATTGAACATTAATTACTACACCCTGAACATTAATACTGCAATCGGCAATGTTAAGTTTCAGCCGGCCAGTTTCTGGGAAGATTGGGCTGCTGGCTCATTTGGTAGTATCCATCATGTCAAAAGGCCATCCGTTAGCCAACGCATAAAGAAGTCGGCTGAAAGAATTTTGATTTAAAAACATGTTGGCGTAAACCCGTCCAAAGCATACATATCATATTTCATTGTATTTTACCCAAAACGGCAACGGCCGTTGCGTTTAGGAACTTGGTCCCTTACGGCCCCCCTACGACTCTATCGATGACATTATGTGATCTTTAATTTCGTCACCGTGAGCATGCCTCTGACACTAACCTCTTCATTCTCTGTAATATCAGCTTCATAGTATGGATATACAGTGGCATTTACTATCTGACTATTCTATCGAAAGAGGCGCTAATCCAATAAGCCCCAACTATGCAACTACAGCTATCAATGGGCATCCATTTTCATTCAAATCAATTCATACCTGAACCAAGCTTGGTGTGTTTGTTCTCATAAATTGCATCCAATTCCTCTGGGAAATGAGTATCATCATCGTCTTCCTCTTCGCTTCTCACAGACATTATGCAGTCAACCTTCTGCCACTGGCTTTCGTTTATATTCCTGAACGATGTTTATTGGAATGATGATGGTAAGTAAAACATCATCACTAATTTCCGCGTAGAGTAAATGTTGACATGTACGATTGTCATTGCAGCTGATGTTTCGTACACTTCCGCATGATACTGAAAGAGGACAGAGAGCGGAGGATTGATGTCCGCTGTGAGATGCTAAGTGAAATCCTCCCATCCATCCCACCATTGTCATCAAGCATTCAGTTTTTGTAAAGAACAGCAGAGTTGAGCCTCATAATGTCCACGGGCTTGCAAAGCAAACTACAGAAAGCACCAGGAAAATCAAAGTACTCTTCAGCATACGTTTTTTTATAAGAACAAACCATATAAGAACATAAGGCCTCAAATGTCAAAAAGTTAAGAACATGACAAGGCTGTATAACCAGGCACGCCTGCCCACACCGAGGGCAAGGGGGGCAAGGTTCCTATTGAGGGCACATTATAAACACTTTTGCACTAAAATAATTAAGTCCTTTGAAAGGGCAGGAGGGGCAGCTGCCCCCTTGCCCCCCCCCAGTGCAGGCGTCCCTGTGTATAACTTTCTTTCAAAACACATTAGATAAAAAGAGTAAAATACTAACAAAAGATTAGGAAAACGTATATCATCTGAACCCCATCAATGTCATTAATGTCCATCAAGTCAGTTGACTTAAATTTGACCCGCGGCTCTTTTTAAGAGCAATTATCGCCCTCTTGAGAAATCAGTGCACATTTTGAAAACAAGGAAAACATTTTAGGCTTTCAAACCAAACAAGTTAAGAACATAACTAGGCTTCATCGAAGTTCGATGTTCTTATAAAACAAACGTGTGCCGAATAAATGGGGGACGATTATTGTTTTCCACACATTTTCCCACCACCTACAGCCTATGAGACTTGTGGATGTTTGGACCTTCATCTGCTGTGTAGAGCAAAATTTCCAACACCACTACACTTATTAAGGCCCTTCTTGCATTTTCAAACGAATGCAAACCTCCAGGCTATTGAGAACAATTGTACTCTACATATTGGACTCTTCATGCCAAAGAGTGCCGGAAGAGGGGCAAAGCCAAAACTAACAACTATTCCCTTTAAATTATTTTCTATGGAGTTGCAAAACGGGGTATACCGTAAGTCCAGGAATGTCCTCCCGCGAATAGGCTCCCATGCTAGATCTTCGAATTGTTAATATACCTCCACCCCAGATGACGATGAAGACATTAATAACGACTAATGCTTAAATTTAAACTTTTATTTTAATATTATGGAGAATAGGAGCTTTGATAATGAGCTTTTTATGCGACATATCTCAAATAATTTTATAGGCTACCCTCGAATAAGCCCTCCCCTAGAATAAGCCCCTGCCCAAAGTATCCAAAATAAATAAGCCCCCCATGAGGCTAATTTGAGGATTTACTGTAACCGGCTTGTCGACAAATTCAGTCATATCATATGGTAAGTTAATTCAAGTTGTTTCTAAAATCTAATACATAAAATCCTTTCTTTTGTTCAGCATTTGTCCTGTGCCTACTAAATGTGACTTTCTGCAAGTGTCCTCCACCCTTCCCTATTGATGTCTTGAAAGAGTCAATAGTCTTTTACTTTTGATCCTCTTTAAAGGTATTCCACAATAATGGTTCTCTATACAGAATCTATTGTCTCCCCGCCTTAGTTCTGTATTCAGGGACATTAAACTTTGTGCCACTCCTAAGGTGAGGTTCAGTGTTCTTGCATTTATCAAATAGTTCTGAAATCCGGTAAGGCAACCTCTGTAGGTATAGTTTCACACAACAGGACCATTGGTTTGGCCACTTGCTTGTATTGGTGGCAAATTCTCCTATCTTTCTGGAAAATTAGATGAATTTATATTGTCCTAAACATGTCATATAATCAAATGCTAGGACTAGCCTGGTCTGTGCTCAGTCTATAAATCATGCTTCATTTTTAAAGCAGTTCTTTAGCTTGGTAATTGTATTGTATAAAGGTATGTAGTCTTACTTGTGGCGATCTAGTTGTAAGACCGTAATGTGCATTAAAATACTTTTTAATATATTAATTGCAAGGGAGACTGTAGTCAAGTTCATATATTTCCAAATTAAAATGTACCAAAACACACCACTTACCTCTGCAACAAATGAACATACATTCAGTGACATGCAAAAATGCCAAAATGCAAAAAGTTATCCCAGAGCATGTTGAAAAGACAGAGCTATCTTAAAGATGGAATGCTTGCTGCCATTCACAAACAGGACCAAACTGACTCAGTGGATATCTAGGCAACTGTGAACGAAGTTTCGAGGCTGAATATATATATATATATATATATATATATATATATATATATATATATATATATATATATATATATATATATATATATATATATATATATATATTTATATATATATATAATATATATCTGACAACCAAATACGAGAATTAACAAGTTAGCATGAAGAGTACTCTTAGATAAGATGAAACTCCACGGGACCGAAAGAGATGGTCCCACTTATCGAATGTTCCACTTATCCGAATTGTTCGATAAGTGGAACCTCCATGAAACCGAAAGAGAGTTCCACTTATCGAACGTCCCCTTGTCTGATTTCTCTAGAGAACAGGGCATTTACGAATAATGAAAAACAGGGGGAGAGGAACAAAAGAAAAGGCTTTATAAATGTTTACGCTCCATATGATGATTATTTTTAAATCAATGCAGCTATGCAAAATAATCTTTTATACACGCTTGCTTAGAGTTTGTGACAGTTCCTTTGCAATTAATTTGGAAATTTCCATGGTACAGCGTTGAACCTGGAATTTCTATATATAAGTTCAAAGTATGTACAAATATTGATAAAAAATGCGTGTCAGAATAGTAAAAGAGTTTAATCTAACGGGATCTATTTGTTCAAGAAATACATGCACAAATGAAACTACCATTAAAGTAAAATGCCGTGCACTCCTTGAATAAAATATCAAAGTATAGTGAACTAAACCACAATAAGAAATTAGGTTATATTGGAAAATCATTTTATATATTATGGCGTAAGATATAAGAATAAGAAATCTAAGAATAATTATCATATTCCTATATACAAGCACAACTAAGATGAACTTAATTCGGCAAAAACTGAAAGCAGTGAAGAATATCTTCTCTCAAACTATATATTCGTAACTCAGTAGTATTCACAACATCAAATCTCTCAAGAAATAGTCCTTTTAGCATTCTGGCACTCTGTTCTCATAGTCCCTAGTCTATTACAGCTCTTGCTGTCGAATGTATTAAATAAAATGAATTGCCAATTTTGGATGAATTGCGATAGCTCCCAAACTTAAGTTTGTAATATTTTTAAGCAGTAGGAATAAAATCGAACACGATTACATTCAACAGCTGTGACATGAGAATAAGAACGAGCCCACATCATTCACATGTGCACAGGATTGTCCTAGAAGAAGTTCATTATGAACATAGGAGGCTACAGATGCGGATATGGGTAGACATGTGTATTTTTAGGCACCTTTACTTCTGAGATTACTATAATGGGCGAGTGGCCAAGTGGCTAGAGTGCTTGACTTATGTGCGAAACATCGATGGTTCAAGCCGAACCCTCGGATCATAGTTGGGATCCTCGCCCACTGTTCACCCAGCAGCAAATGGGTACCTGGTGGTAACACTGAGGAAGTTAAAGGCGGCGAGGAAGGGAACTGGCCACCCTACCTCACTATGCCGGCGGCTCAGGATAAGTGTCCCTCAAATGGGCACTCCCCCCAACGTACGGAATCGTACGTGGGACTCACCTTGACCTTTTACCTTTACTTCTGAGAAGGAAGTAATTACGAAACTGGCATTGTCTTCCGAGAGAAGACCCTGTGATGGGACAAAATAATGAGGAGGTTGGAATTTTCAAGTTATTATGTAATGACTGCAATAGGCAAGGCTTGGAAAATTCGTCAGGAGTTGATAGAACAGATAGCTGAACTGAAGGGAATGGCTATATATAGTGGTGTTCGTCACCTGCCTAAAACGCTGCACAACAAATATTGATATTGACTGCTTTTGTTTGGATAGTCATAAAATTATCAACAGTTTTTAAGTTTTCTTTGAAAATTACCAATGCCCAAAATCGGTGGTACTCTTAGAGGGGAGCAGGGGGCTACCCCTTTACGTAGATCAGTGTCATAAAGCAAATCAAGCATAAGACAGTAGCTACTGTTCTGAATCTGTGGGGGGCAAAATGTATTTTTCAATTAAGATATTTTTAAAAAACAGAAGTTTACAATAAATCAACTTCTCCATAAAGAAGTAAACGTATTTTTCTAAAGATCCTAAACTGAAGTTATTCGATTCTTTGACAGACATGATTTTGTTAATTTTTAATGGCTTCAACCATTCAAATTGGCGCAGGTTTTAATGAATGGTATTAACATTATTTGGACGTGCTTGGACTCTTCCCCTGAGGCAAAATTATTGTGAAGGATTTTTCAATATTCTCGAAACACATTAGAACATGTGTGTGTATTGCTATGGGCGTATGAGGCAAGGGGACTGAAGCCCTCCCAGTTGGGAAGAAACCTAATTCATTCGGGCACTTTCTTCAGAAAGAGACAGTGGTATAGGACTAGAATTGGGTCAAATAACAGAAACATTTCTTTGTCACAAGTTTGGCCTAGTGTTCTTACGTTTCCAACTATCAACACAGTAGCTCTTTCCAAAAATAGCTGCAGCTTAATAGGGCTAGACAGCAACTCAATCGAATAAAATATCAGTGATTTGGGCAGACAGTTTGCACCCCCTCCCCCTGCATCCCTGCATCCAACAAAAACTTTTAAAGGATAAACGTTCGGACAATAAACTTTGACAAAAGTATTTTCGGGCAGATTTAGGATATTTTGGACAAATAAATTTTTGGACAAAAGTTGACCAAAGCTTTCAATGATAAAATCTGAACACGTTTCAATTGAACTCTGGAGAAATTCTTAAGGAACTCTGATAACTAAAAGTTTGACAATGTTAAGAAGCCTTCTGTATTGAACTGGGTAAAAATGTATGGTTTGCTATAAATAAATACCTATTTACACTAGCCAATCTCTAGAGTGAAATCCTTTTTCGAGATCAAATTTCGAAATAAAGCGAAAAGGAAAAGCCTACTAGTTTTCGCGTTTACCTTAGATTTTTTTGTTACTTACATATAGGTAAAAAGCCTCTTCTAAATGAAGTTCAATTTCTGTGCCTTCATCAATTCATATCATGTCAATGAAATTGTGCATGTAATCGAAGAACTCAAGAAGATAACTAGGGTTTACTGGCTTCATCACAGACGGCTCTTCATTGGGACTTCCTAAATACCCCTCACTTTTTTATTTTGAAAGATACTTCTATTGTATGCCACTCTTAGAACATTTTCCTCAAAACTCTTCTGCAGCCATTCTAATGGCTGCAAATGATCTGGTTAGGCTTACCGGAACGTAAACCCATGGACGTATTTTCGGTTTGCTGTGTGATCATTCAATTTCCCTGCTAGTTAACAAGCACTACGCATGCGCAGTATGTGCAAAATCTTTCGACGAGACAAATTTTCGGACAACTCTAAATCTCGTGCAACTACATATTTGGACAAATCTTTGTCCGAAAGCTTGAAGCGCCGAAAATTGTTGCACTTAATATACTCTGAGGTACCTAATATAAGGAGGTCGTAATGAGCGGGGGAAGGAAACCTTAGAAATAGTATGTAATAACCGGGGGGTCGGATAGAAGCACCAATAAAAACTAGAAAACTAGCACCAGACTTAACAAATGCAAATATTGGAGTGATGTAAGATATAGATTCAAGAAAAGAAATCAACATGCACAAAACAAATATAGAACGGTTTTATCTCAATAAAATAAAAGTACAGCAAGCTCCATTCTTTCATTTTCAACTCATGTGCAAAAGTTGCCAATCATATTCATTGGCTGCCTAATTATGTTAATGATCATGTGACGAATATCTGAGACTCATTAGTTACTCAGTTAACTTCCATGACCATGTGATTTTGCTTACAGAGCCCGCTGGTTAACTAATCTATTTGGTTAGTCATGTGATTTGTGCCTACTGCCCAAGATTCATTCACGTTCAGTCAAGCATTGACAGGTAAATATACCTTTGAGCAATTTAAATTTACTCGTAAACCAAGTTTGAAGGGTCAAATTTAATTAACTTAGTTGTGGAAATAGCTAATAACTCTTAAACGATGTAATCATAAATCAGCTTCTCATTCCACACAAATGCACTTGAAACAACAGAGCTAAGAAAATGCTGCAGTTTATTCAACGGAAGAATTCCAGGATCTTCATCCTGGTTTTAGCTACCGTAACAGCGCTCTCTGCTGTTTCAAATTGCACAAATCTCGAGGAAAGATTCATTTCAAAGAATATCGAAGAAGCTGCAAAGATTGAAAGTGAATCGAGCTTTACAGACGACCAAGATGCAGACGTATTTGTTGCAGAGATCTTCCCTGTTGGAGTTGGAAATTTTGAGCAAATCTTCCATCCACTTGCGCGGTATAAGAAGGCAGTTTTAGGCCTGGATGCAGAGATAGAGCCTTTTAATAACTCGCAAGATCGCAGGCAAGTAACTTCAGAAGCATATGTTGTGGACCCTGTAAAGACACAATCTAAGGCATTACCTAACAGCTCGGTGGATGACTTAGAAAAAGAATTTATTATTGTGAACTCTTCACATTCGCCAGAAAAGAGAAATAGGCACAATGAACCGTTTGCCAAGAATACTTCCATTGCCAATGTACAAGATAACCTCGATAATGTTCCATTGAGAGGCTACAGATATCTAAACTCTAATTCTCAGGCATCACTCCAAAAACAACAGCAGCAAACAGGTGATCTTGTTGGGAACGGAAAGCAAGCCCCAATGCTTTATGTCAACACAACCGATGAGGAGGACTTGACTGCTGATAGCAGTGGTTCTGGAATTAATGAAGGAAGTGGAAGTAATCAAACAGAAAATACAAAGAATGACAATTTACGAATAGATGAGCACAAAATGGCAAAGATTAATGATGGATTTTATAGTTCAGATAGCTCAAAGAACAATAATGAATCGCAAAGTGTACCGCTTCCAAATGAAACACTACAAAGTAACATTGAAACTGACGACAATTATATGATTAACGAAACATTGAAGGAAAATTATCAAGCCGTTACTGGACATAACATTTCAAATGCCTCCAAATATGATAGTCCTGTGAAAGTTTCAACGACATATGCAAATACCAAAAGCAAAAGTATATTCACTGATTTCGAAAGTAGGACCTACAACACTGAGGGAATGCAGTGGCAAAGCAAAAATCATTCCGGGTCCCTGTCTCAAAACATTGTACGCTACAAAGAAGCAGATGAGCATAATACAAATGCAAAAAATATTACTCAGTATGAAACCAGCAATATGCGAGCAGTCCACAAGCTTGAAAACAATGCATTACTCGCACCAGTAGATAGTTTATTCAAAAAGCATGGTGGTGTTAATGAGCAGTCAGTAAATATGGATGAAGGATCAGGAGAGTACACCAAAGAGAATATAAATGCTAGTGAAGGATCTGGCGATAGTATTCCAGAAGTTGACGATCAAAGGAATGTAGAGTCGCTTTATAACCAAAGCTCTTCCTTTTCAATAAATGACAGAAATGGGAAAAATTTGAATCCTGAGAAAGCAAAACATTGGAGCAATATCAAGGGTACGAAAATTGGAGAAGGTGATTCGCTAAGAACAAGGTATTTTACAAACTCTAGTGGAAACAATACGCCATTCTTTACTCGAGAAATGAAGTACAATTTCACTCCACCAAATGATAAACAAACTGGTATCAAAATTCTATCTACGAATAATACACAAGCTGCAGCAAGATTTAATACGACAAAAATACCAAAGGCATTTCAAGGTGATCTGCGACACAAAGCAACCGAAGTCATGAATGAAACAGACGAACTGTCTGAAAATAAGAGTTATAATGGCAAAGTAGAAAATACTTCAGAAAACAGAGCGAATACCATGATGTCCATAAATCCTCATGGGAATGATGTGATAGAAGAGGATGGCAGGAATGAAGTTAGATTGGTGGAGGGTGACAAAAATCATAACTACAAACCAAAAGCTGGAAATGTTACGGAGTATGCTCAAAATCAAAAACTTACAAACAGTTATGATGTAAGAAAGGACATGAAGTCAAATTTTGTACAGAATACAAAATGGACCGAGAAAAATTATGGAAAATTTATAGACAATAGAACTGGAAAAAAATCACAAGATGGGCTAAAATCCCAAACACCAAGATTGCAAGGGAGCGCACGCATGGAATGGAGATTAAGCAGAGGAGAAGCAGCCAGGAAATTGTTTCTGTCAAGCTTGAGCACAGAGGACATTGAGCAATCTAGGGAGCAAACTCCAAAGAAACATGGAAATGGCTATATAGATAAGACTCTAGTAGGAGCTCGGGAACAAGAAGCAAAATCTGGCGGTGATGTGCAACATAACATGTTAATCAATACATTTCAGTCTGTTAATAAAGATTTTGGACTAGCCAATGGGTATAGCAATGAAAAGGTCAACGATGATAAAAAGAGCTCTTCATCACGATGGAATAGGAAAGGCACAAAGGAGGTAAGCAAAACTGGATCAAGAGGGGAAGATTTTAGGCTAATGAATCAGAACACAATAAACAACTTTAAAAGTTACCACAACAGTGATAGATTTAGAACGAACAATAAACGCACACACAAAAAGAAAAAGTTCAGCTTTCTTAAAGCAGGAAATTCAAATAAAGCGAATTTCATAACCATGATGATGAGCCTAAAAGCAAGAGAATTGTACAAGAATTTAATTCATGATACATCAAAAGCACTGATGTCTAAGAAACACCATCAAAAGAAGGGATATAAGCATCAACTTACAAGAATGAGACCAGCCTTACGTGATGAAAGTCAGGAAACTACGGATAAGTTAACAAGCATTGGAAAACATCAAATGCAGTACTTCGGACACAAAAAAGATTCACTGAAACCGCACGGAGAAACCAGTACAAGATCTAATGAGATGCGAAAATTAACAAACAGCTTATTACATACCATGACGGAAAATGGTCATCAGCTTATCGAGCAAACAAAGTTTTCTCCAATCAAAGCATCAGATAGGGTAGATATAAAAAACTCAATGCCAGAAAAACTTGATTCCCCTCACTCGTTAATAGAAAAGCTGGCTGAGCTAAGGTATGCGAATGGGGAACAGACAAAGGAAGAAGAAGTGCCCATTCCTCAAGCTGAAAACGCAGAAGATACAAGTTCTAGAGGCCCTGAATTTGAAAAGGAAAATCCAGGTAAGACAGTCCTCCAAAGACAAAGCAAAGTTGGCTTAGGAACAGATATCAACATGGATTCTTTGGATGGGAGAAAGCAAGGATACGAGTTCAAGAGTTTGGATGCAGAGATTGAAGGAGAACTAGCGAAGAATGCAATGATGACCGAAAATAACAAGGAGAGTTCTATTGGGAATTTAACCTCCAATCAGCTCAACACAGATATCAGAAATATAACAGATTCTGCAGTAAGAGCAACACCTATACCTTCAGCCTTGAGCCTTTATAATGAGGAGGAGATGCTGGAGAGGGGACCTGAACAATACCAATTGGGAGTTGATATTAGTAACGAAGAAAAATCCCATAAAAACGAAAGTATGGGCGAGTTGAAAGCAAGCAACACATTGACTCAAAAGGGAAACATGTCCAATCATTATGAGGGGAAAACACTTTCACAAGGGACGCCAAATGGTCACTTTGGGAAGCAATTGAAGAAAGAGAATTTGCAGAGAAGACCGACTATGTATTTCTCAGGAAACAGTAGTTTGTGGAAGCATCATCCTTATGTTTCTATGGATATAATGCCATTAGTTGATATATTCTATAAAGTGAATCATAAAAATCTAATTGACCTTGTAAAAGAAGAGGAGGAAGGGGACAGAATCGAGAAAATGAGACAGAATCATTCCTTTCAAATGAAAAAGATAAATAGAAAGATGATATCAGCGGAAAAAACACTACACAAACACAAGAGTAGCAAAAGAAAGAAAGTCAAGAAGGATCGACATAAGTTAAAGACGGGTAGCTCTAATATGCGGAGAAAGCACAAACACAAGAACAGAGGTGCAAAGTTTTCTTTGCACAAAGTTGAACCTGTAAATGATATGATGAGCCGTAAGACCACAACCAAGTTTGAGGATGGTAAGAAGTACTCAAAGACGGAAAGCAAGCGAATTCAAAGAAAATATAAGCATAAAAACAAAAAGCACGTGAAAGGAACGGCTAAATTTGGAATAAGCCAAATGAAGCAAGGACCAAACCCTCCTGAAATTCCAGTAGTAAAAGACAATATGCCAAGTGATGTGCAATACTACAAAATTGAAAATGCAGGAAGATATGGAGCTGTATGTATTGATGGTTCAACTCCGGGTTACTTTTTCCGGGAAGGCAAGGGACCCGACAGTAACAAATGGATAATCCATTTACACGGAGGAGCTTGGTGTTACGATGCTGAAACTTGCTTTCGAAGAAGCTATTCGATACTTGGCTCTTCCAATAATTGGTCTGCTGAGAATATAACTAATTTTTTTCAAGGAATATTATCAAAGAACAAAGAAATCAATCCATATTTTAATGACTGGAATGTCGTCGTTCAGTCATACTGCGATGGTGGCCTGTTCTCTGGTAGAAGGAAAAGGCCATTAGTGCACCGTGGAAGAAAGTTATATTTCAGGGGAAGACAAATATTGAAGGCAATGGTGGAGAGCTTAAAAAGAAGAAATTTGCAAAAAGCATCTGACATTGTTCTAAGTGGAACTTCAGCCGGTGGCTTAGCTGTATTGCTTCAAGGTGATTATTTGAGGCATAGGCTACCAAAAACAGCGTCGGTACGAGGATTGGTCGATGCTGGGTTCTTTCTCAATTCACAAGCTGAGGATGGAACAAATATCATTGGCAATCAATTTCGTGGATTATATGAGTTACACAATCCAAAACTACGAAAAGCTTGCGAGAGGGAACAAAATAATAGCACAAAATTCTTGTGTTTATTTCCGGAGAATACTTTACAGCAAAATAAGCTGCCTATTTACTTTATAAATGCTCTTTATGACCATTGGCAGCTCTCCGAACTGCAACAGGTTCATTGCGTGTACCACAATGATCAGTGCATGACGACAGAAAGGGACAGAATCTTGAATTTCAGGAAGGTAATGTTTTCAAGATTAAATGATGCTATCAAACACTTACCAAATGCTGGTCTTTTTGCCGATTCATGTATAGGACACGGCCAAGCAATCGTAGATTACACGTGGTCACGCATCCGTGTAAATAATAGTACGCTTCGAGACGCATTCGATAAATGGCTGAGAGATGTGCACGGTGAAAAAAGGCATTTCAATGTAGACTGTCATTTCCCTTGCAATGGCAGCTGCCCTAGGGCTATGGTTAATTTGTGTATTAAAAACTTCGAAGGTGCATCGATTAGTCACCGAACTAGAAGAAATGCCGAGTTGTGCTAATAGTTATGTAGTTTCATAACTGTATCATTCAGTTAGCTAATATATATAATATAGAGATTTGTAGGTATCTTTATTAATGTTTGATCATAACTAATTCTGATTTGATATGAATGGCAAATTACAATATCAGCAAACTTCATACAACATCATCAAGATAAATAGGTATGATGCACCTCTAGTAATCAAAAAGAAAGAGAAGCCGTTAGGAAAAAAGGCTATGGACAGTGATACTAGGCATCAAAGCAAAGATTGAATGAATCGAGTTGGTTAAGATCCATTAATTCATAATAAAAATAGTTATGGCATCACTTGAATTTTTAAAGTTCTTCAACAAGATACCCTAGGTTACACCATTAGACCTTTCCATGATAATGAAAATATTGATGGTACCACTTGAAATGTTAAAGTCCTTCGGCAAGATACCCAAGGTTAAAGCATTAAAACTCTTCATGTTCGCTGGAAGGGGGAGACTGATCGGAGAGGCAAATCGGATGTGGCCCAAAAGCTAGGACGCTTGAGGACCCCGGATCCATTCTTGACAGAAAAGTTTATGCCATCGAGAAAGGATAACTTTTTAATGATGACAAACCATTTGAGTTGTTGCATATTTCTATAGCATATCTCCTGATACATCAAAGTTTATTTCCCCTCGTTTCACTCACTTTGACAAAGTGAATGGGACCCTTGTACCTTATGAATCTGTCAACCCACCCCCGCTTAAGTGTATCCCAATTCCTGCCAATTCCACTATATATGACACAACAAATGTACTGCTGCCTTGCCATTGAATGGCTCACTCTCTTTCAAGTTTTATACTTTTTTGTCGATTCGCTAGTATAGATAATTTGTATTGTCATATGGTGTAAATTTATGGAGGAATAACTATGTGTTCATTTATTTTTAGTAAAGTCATGTAATCATCACGTTATCTATTTGTTGGTTAGATTTGTTTCGTACAAAGTTGGTGAAATTCCTGTTGTTCTAGTATCTGCTTCAGAAATAAGAAGATGTGCTATCTGGCTGCCTAGCTCATCAGTATAAGACCACCAAATTTGGGCAGATTTAAAATAATTCTATTCCCTAGCCTACCTGCATTATAAGGTCATCACCTGGAAAATGTTGAAGAGGCTTCTATGAAGAAAAGCACTTGAGCAAATAAAATGAGATTCCAAGTGTAGGCCCCCAAAAAAGCTTTAATCAAGAAATTTCAAAAGAATCGAGACAAAAATGTAAATATGGAATAAAGTTAAATCGAGGTACGAAAATAGAGCAGTAGATTATCATTAAAAGGGCTTGGATGATTAGCAAAAAACAAACTATTATAAAAGGTCGCAAAACACAACGACATGCAGTATTATTTGATAACTGGATATTGCAAGATAATGCTTGTAACAATCCAAATTTAGAGGATCTTGGGATCGAATGGATCCATCAGCAATTCTACATTTGTCAACAATGATTTGTGTCAGGTATTCTTCTAAAAAACGGTGTGTAGATATAGCCTAACTAACCAGTGAATCATAAAAACGGTTATCATAAAACATGTGAGTAAATTTTGGCACGAAGACCTGTTATGATAAATGACTTTCCCTATCATAAGACATGAGAAATACATGTAAATTGTTAAATATGAGCTAGACGTTTTGATGCTAGGTTTATTTTAACAACTAAAGGGAATTCGCTTTGAGTTTTTAAGAACATTCCTTTTACAGATCATCATTAAAGGTTTGCCCTCAAATCGAAGTAATCTGTTGAAATTGACAAAATTTTATTAATTAGGACTACTAATTTGCACCGAAATCCAATGGAATTATTACTTCAGCATAATTTTTACAATCAGTGTTCAGAAAATGATCAGAACTTATTATTTTTGAACGTAAAATAAAGAGATATGAAAATTAGTTGGTGGTGCATCATATATAGCTTCAACTTATTAACATTTTTGGACAACAATGTTGGGCGACATTGCTCGGTGACATTACTCCTTTACTGTAAATTTGAGCACGCCAAAAAGTGTGTGGTCAGCACAACTAGCATACCTTTCTACACCAATATGCTAGATAGGAAGAAAATTACAAGCTTCTTTGTCATCATAAGAAATTCTTAGACTTGGCTCAAGGCAAACAAAATTAAGGACTCGAAGAAGATGTTGTTTAGACTTATTCAACATTTTCCAAGCACTTAATTTGTATCATATACGTAGGTAGACGTAGAAGATGAGGAAGGGAATACGTAGCTTAATATGATACCGTGAACTCTACTCGATAACATGCAGAAGGGTTGAGTTGAATTACTGCTAGAAATTTTGCCAAAACTCAAAATAATTCACTTATGTTGCAAGAAAATGATTGGAGTAAATATTTTTGCCTATAATGTGGTAATGAATTTTTGTACCACTATAAGGAAAGTATCAGAGTTATACTTGCCGACTTACGCAAAATAAATTTGGCAGACTCTCAATATTCTAGCTCCGAAAATCGTCCCACTATATACCACAATGTCGAACAATCTAGTTCACAAGGGTATCTGCCTCCCTTGCTCCCTCCAAAATCCGCTGCTGCCTCAACAGATACAGTTACCGCTGTTTATTTTATTTTGTGCTGAAAAACAACCATTTATGTAAGCGTTCTCCCAACAAAACCGCGAGAAACGGCATCAAAAAGTAAAAGGCGGAATTTGCCTAAGGCAGAGAACATGACGTAGATTATGATTATCGTATTGAACACGCTGACACTCAAACGCAGACATTTATCATGAAATTCTGAAAATCTATCATTACGAATTTCAAAAGAATAAAAACTGCTAGATGCTCGTAGGAAATGTTCTATTGCTCTTCCAATGTCTTACTTGAACGACGTAAAATGACTGTAGATCAAATTTCTTCCCTGCCGTTATAAGGGCCGGGGTAAACGAGCCTGCATTACATTGGGACCAGCGTGAAAATGGTCAACAAAGTAAGCAGAGCTATGACGGTTTTAGTATTTCAACTCTGTTATCAATTGAAAACCTACTAATTCAAATTCGACCGGAGGACTTGGAAACACATACTAGGACTGAAACCTCTATAACGGGTTGTTATGTCACTCTCAAAGTCCTCTTAACTTGAGTCAGATATATACCAGTGACAAAGAGGAGTTATTAAACTTACGAAAATTACATATGTGCACTTTTGAATCAGCAAGCAGGGCCTAAGGCTATGTTGCTGCATACATGCACAGACAATGTCCCTGATTGAAATCTCAATGCTCCGTTTGAATTAAGTTTTGACTGAGCAGTTCCGTTAATTTTCTGACATGTCCTCCAATAGAACAGGAAGACATAAAGCTGCACAAGTGAATAATAAACAGAAAAGTTGAAAATATCTAAAGAAATTGGCAAAGGGGAATTTCGAGTTGCAATCTCACGGAAATATGGAATTCGTTGTCTAAACAAAACAAACGTTGTCCGTGTGGACTAAAGTAAAATCTATGATTTATGATGAAGTAGAGAAAAAAACAGCGGAAATTCAACAGGCTGTTGAAACACTCGTTAATTTTTCCATGTTCACAGAAAGTAGAGAAATGGGGGCAATCACTTTGAAGGCGTCCTCCTTCATTGAAATGACGCTTAATCCGATCCATGAAACAGATGATCGCCATAAACGCTTTCATAAAACAGTCGAAAATGTGGTTGCTTTTAAGTCCATAAGTATTGTCTCAACACTTTGAAGATGATCAACAAATAATCTTGATAAATCAGACATTTTCGTACTTTTAAAGAAAATCCTACATAGCAAGAAGTCCAGTTTACTCGCACATTAATTAACTCGTACCAATTTCCTACCTCCCTAGAGGGGAGGAAATAACGGGAATCTATTGTATTTATTCATTGGGATTCTAATGGGATTCTATTGTATTCATTCTTTTCATCTTTCGTACAATCAAATTTTTCTAAAGATCACATGAGGTTAATTACAGGCAAGAACATGAATTTTTTGGTTGTACCAATCTGCTTACCTGTACCGTAAATTTCGGAATACAAAGCAGATTGAGCTAAAATCCCTTATTCCCTTTCATGGATGGGGAATGAATTGCCTAGATCAGCCTGACTAGTACGTTCTAAAAAACAGTTCAGCTAATATACACTCATCCTCCTAGGGGACATAGATACTATGACTAAATGCGGTGTGCAATGATTGTAGGGGCTTGTTCAATCTCTCAGAAAACCAAGGAAGCACACCTTTTCAGAGAAAATGTGTGATGATTCCAGAAATATGTGTAAACTATCTCTTCCAATGAATGTTTAAATAATGTTTCCTAAAGTCATAAATAAATAAGGAATTATTCAGTGAAAATGGAGTTATACTAGTCGAATGATACGTATCAATAATGAAAATTATTGAAGCCAAAAAGGGCTTAGCAGCACAAGATCAAATATGTTAAACATTAAATCCGTCCATTTTTATTTCACAGTCGTAAATCTAGACGCTATTTTCTCTTTCTTTTGATGGATTTGATATAATTCATGGGGCTCTCTGCGTCACTACGATATATTAATTATCATTCACCATCAATCAATTAGAAGCATAGCAAATTAATTGCCGTTCGAATACTTTGTGCACAGTAAGGACGTCTTGCATATTAGAAAGTTGCTATTTATCACTGGTGTATCACTGATATTTGCTTTGTCAGTATTTATAACTCCAAAAACTCCAGAAATAGTTTGCATGAATCGTGAATAGATAATCAGTAATCTTACAGTACAAAAGTAAAGGATATATGCTAATATTACAAAAAGAGTTGTCCTAATGATCTATAATTTGACACCATATGATGGGTCGATTTCACATTTGAAAATGCAACATATAACCGCAGAACCAAAGAAAGAACATTGAAACTATGGTCACAAAATTGGAATAAAAAGTCACTGTCTTGAAATATTCATGATGATTTGATATGTGCATTAAATCACAAAATTCTGGATAAATTTACAAAAGGTCTATAAAAGAAACTAGTATGTCATTGTGTATCCCTAGTGCACAAATATGTCGATTTTACTTTACTCGATGATCTAACATTTGTACAGAGAATCAATTTTCATTATTTAAAGTTACATTCTAAAATCACCCTAAAACTATAAAATTAAGATTGCTGAAATGAAAATGGAATTTTTGAAATATGAATTTTATAAATTAATGAAGAATCTTTCATCAGTCTCTCTACCAAATTTTATCAGATTTCTCACCAATAAGACAAGAGAAATTGTTGCCAGAGCTTCTATCCTTCAAAAGGAGCCGTTCTTGTTTTCTAGAATATCAAAACAAAACAAAACAGCTGTAATAAACTGATTTGAGAGAAAGTCAATTCACATGCCTAGAACCCTGTTCAATTGTTTCTTAAAAACGAGTGTAGGGTCCATTCTGGCTGCTATATATTGACGTATTCATTTCTGGTTACTCACTTTTTCTGCCAGAGCAGTGCACATCATACCTTTATATTCATATCCCTGATGAATTAAAATTATCTTGAAAAAATACGATCAGCAACCTGGTAATAGCGATTTAGCTATACCTATCAATAAAATATAGACCAGCAAAAGCTAGGGTAATGATGACATAATTATCAGTTTTGAAGAGGCTGTGGCATAGGCAAGCAAAAGGCATCTAGCAGCTTAGCTGAAAATCCTTACTAATGTGCAAAACTACAACTTCAAGTTCATGAAGTCGATTTCCCATAATAAATGTGTTACAAATAAAGGAATTTTGATTTCAGCAATAGATTTCCCATTAACTTTGTTATACCAAATTGTACATCAGTCCTTTCTTGAAAACTCTGTTGGTACTACAGAACTTCACTACAGCACGAAAAAGCGGTACCTTTCTTGTAAATTGGCACGCGAGAGCTACTTGATAAAAGAGATTAAATGAAAGTGCTTCTTCACATCCCAATTTTTTATTCATTCTTATTACATCCTTACAAAATTTGCAAGAAACGTACGATTGGATACAGAACATCTCAATTTCTAGAGTGACCTTGTTCGAAATTAGCGAAACTCTAACACCTCGTGTACTCATATATTATTGAAAAATTAGGCTTAAATTAGTCACATTAGAATCAAAGAAAAGGAAGATTCTGGTCAGCTTTTTCCCAGCACATCTAACAAGTCAACGATAGATTCTATGAGTCAGTCTCAATAAGTACTTCAAAGATTGAAAATCCAAACTTTAGTCCACGGTTACTGGTAAGTTCACAATAAAATATTAATATCCATTTGGCAAAAGGATAATAGCTCTATTTACAGACCGAGTACAAAACTGCGAGTTGTTAGTTAAAGCTATCGACTTAGTTGAACTACATGAAGATCTGCCTACTTTAAGAACATCTCAGTGCTCAGTGAGGTCTCCAGAAGACACCAAACGATTAGGATCCTAAATGATGAACTAATGCAACAAAACTTCAGCTGTTTTGGATATGACATGATTTCACTGATGTAAATTCCGTATATCCGCAATAGTAACGTCCTTTAATAGCATAATCTGTTGACAAAAGCTTGGTCAACAGTTGGGATCCACATAATGGTGTAGAGCCAAATTGGTCAACAGCAAGAAGCACCTAAATTATATTATAAATGGCGGATTAATGATCTATGGTAGCAGTTATAATCTCTTCCTGGACGGCTTCCATTCTTCTAGTTTGATTCTATTTCAAACTGAGTACAAGACAACATTTAGGCCGGCTACAATATCCATGATTTGTGCCCAATGAAGAGGTCAGTTCCATCAGGACGTAATACAACTGTTATCATCCCTCAACCCTGATTCCTACCTCAAGCATGGCGTCGGCGGGACGGGGAACTACAGGGCTTCAGCAGCCCCCCACTTTTTGCCAGTCAGCGATTTCCCAGCCCTTATCAAGCAATTTCATTGTTTGTATCCCCCTCATTGTTCATATGTAACCTCCTACTGTTTGTTTGGCGGCTCCGTGCCTGTACCTCCAAAATACGCTGAATAAAGGCATAACTTTCAGCCAACTTCTTAATCTCTTTACAGACTCTCTGAACAAGGTATTTTAATTCATAAAAGATGCCAACTTTGATACTTATAGATGGTAAACGAAATAATAGCCATCCAATAAACATAACAATTTTGGAACGGAGACCCCAAAAAAGGTGTTTAACGGAACAGTACATTAGAATGGCAGCAAAGCAATAATGAATATTAAATTATGCTCATCAGGACGATTTAATTGATTTGTTCCAGAAGAAGAAATATACCATATGCAAGTAAGTTGCATAATCAGCCGTTGATTTTAGCCAAAAGAAAAAGATGACTAAAGAACGACTTTGAATGACTCACGTTTTCTGATTTATCTATGAATTCATCAGAATATGTAGTTGTAGCACCTTTCTGCATATTTGATGACTTTAGAAAGACATTTGGCACTAAAAGAAATTTGAACCTTTCTTAGACTTGAGTACAATACAATAGAATTAATACAATACACTACAATACACTACAATACACTGCAATACACTGCAATACACTGCAATACACTGCAATACAATACAATACAATACAATACAATACAATACAATACAATACAATACAATACAATACAATACCCGATACAAAATAATATATTCTTCTTCTGATGCCCTGTCAGTTCCTGACGTTGGCGATCATGAGTTTAAACCTTCGTTTATCAGCAACAGCACGAAGCAGTTAAATTACCAGCAATCGATGACATCGAACCTTCCAAATAAATTATTCTCTCTCTGTCCTTAGCTCTCTTTCCAGTTGCTTTTCCTTCAACAACCAGTTTCTCACTACATTCTTCTCTGATGGTATGGCCAATAAACTTAAATTGCCTTTGTTTTCTATTCCTTATCCATTATCTTTCTTCATTACAGCTAGCTAAAACATGAACATTCCTCACTCTTTTTACCCAAAAAATCTTCAACATTGATGTAGAACAGCCCATTTCCATTATCTCTAACTTTTTTTACCTCTAACTTGTTTTGCCTCTAACTTGTCTTGCCAAAATAATATGTTGGATTTAAATGCAATACGTCTCCTTGAGCAATATCAAATGTATTCTCTGAGTCCCCTATATTTTAATTGATACAGGGAAGACCTCAAGACTATGGAAATAGTTATCATCCTTCTAAGTGTCCTCGAGGTATTTGCTATGACTAAAAGCTGTGAAAATTTGCACTAGCCTACGTAGTGTAGCGATGGAGTTTGGGAATTTCCTAAATCAAATACCAAGTGGCCACCGCTTCTAATTCAAACATGTACAAGAAAGTATGCCACTGACAAAAAACTCCTAGTGGTTGACAGCTTCATCCACTACTTGAACATTGCATTAATGAAAATAATTTAATAATTTTTGCAGCCAATGTTATGATACTATAGAATAGCTCTATATCTATAATATAATATCAGTGCAGCAAGGTCACATGGTAACAAAACTGTTTGCTGATTCACTTCTAAGAAATCTTATTTTTAATCTCTTCTTAATCTATCATTAATCTAAAACACCTTTATGTATTCCCAAACTTAATCTACTTCCAACCAGTAGCAGGGTTACATCAAGCACTAAATTGATATAGAGATAAAATTACCGTGAAAAAGCTCTTGCTTTTCTTGTTTCTGATTGGCTAATATAGAGGGGTTTATTTCTAAATTATTTCTTCATTTCTAGCATATTGCATAGTACTTAATTAGGTCATCTCTATCTTCCATTAATGTGGCAAAAGGACAATGCCAGATTTCAATGGAAACCGTAAGGTCCTATACAAAGTGAGCTTCTAATTTGCTCTGTAATCAAGATCTATGTAGTCCATGACTCAAAGCTCTGAACTGGAATAGAAATAGGGAACAAAGCCCCTTGTGATAAGGAGATGTCATTACTCTAGGAAATGGTGACGTCAGTGATCCTTTAACAACTATTAAAGAGATAAACATTTAAAAGAACAAACTTTCTTTAAAACGTTACTGAATCACAGAAAGCTTCTAGCATTCGCAAAGTAAAACAGCATAACAGAATTAACACAACTGATGGATATTTCACTTACCTGCTCCAGTAGCCGGTATGTGCTTTAGCGAGTTACAGCCATATTTTGTTGTGTTATTTTTTAAATCTACACGCACCTGCGGCTGTTGATAATCAATTCGCTTTGTCGAATCCAGTGTGTATGGTGGTTTAACCGAATTCAATAGCGGAATATTGAGCTTAGGCTCATCCATTCGAACGCCTACAACATACAAATAAACCAAATACATCAATTCAAAACCAGTCATGATCATGTATTCATAACGAATTTTTTGCACTATATAAGCTTTGTATGCTCAAACTATTGACATATTACTAGGAATAACTATTAACAGTATATTACATCATTTGCACTACACTACATCATTTTGTTGCAACTCTGTCGCAATGCACATAAACCTCTATAAAACATGAATATTTTCCCTAGCGACTTTGCGTATAGACTAAACTAGGAAAAACTTGAATCAGCCAGAACATAAATAAATCCAAACTATTCTAAACTACAAAGAAACTTACAAAGAATACGGTTATATACTTGCGGGCCACGAAAACTCTTTTCGCAGATTGGATGGTGGACAACAAGCCGTAGGTTGTCCACCCGTGTGTTTAAGTACTCCTCTTACCTTGAGGTGTTCCCAGATAATCTGTTTTGTAGGTAGACTTTAGCAACCTCTTTGAAACACGTTCTATTGCTTCCAAATCCAAGTCTTGCATCGGTTCAGGTGGGGGTAGATGACGGGGGAACCTCCACACAGTGAAGCCCTAAAAAATTAAAATCATGACTCAATTTGCCACCATCGTCATTGTAATCGGCATTAGATGTGTAATCAATATCAAAATTTAAGCTATAGAAGACCCAATTTGAAAAAATGTACAGTGGTTAAAGAAATAAAAATACTCCTTTTTGTTCAATACTCAGCTGACATAACATATAATCCCTCACAGTTCGAGAGTTTCCTATGACCTACAGTAGCGTCTGGCTGTTTTGCAGAATGCATCGGAACATGATATACGATGGCCCCTTGCTTTTTAAATCAGGTGCCACAACAGATTATTGAATGTAAAATGGTGCCAAAAACTGCCCAATATGGAAGTTAGAAACAAAATGAAAGCTCAAAGTAACGTAGTACAGCAGGTCGTAAGGAGAAAGTTATGATTGTTTGGACATGTCTGTCGGATGAGAGATACCAGACTAGTGAAAAGCACAATGCTCGGGATGATGGAAGGTACCAATAAAAGAGGAAGATCAAAACGAGAATGGCTAGATGACATAAAGGAATTGCGTGGAAATGGTAGATGATATTTGTAAAGATGAAACGAATAGACTACTCTCCAGTCCGGGTTGGAAAAAAGTCTCAAAGTAAATAAGCGGGGGGGTTGCAATAAGCGGGGGGGGGGTGGAATAAGCTCCAACGTGAATGTCTATGGATGGGCTGTTATAAATGGATGTGGAGAGAAGACCAACATATGCATTAGTTAAAAATTCTAACTTTTTGAAAAAAAATTATTACGTTTATTACATATTTCTAGCAGGCTAGAAATGCGTCTATCATCGGCGTCCATAATGTCATCATCATTGGCACAACTAACGGCTGCGTTTTCAGTGCTTCTTGCAGCAATTATGCATTTCACGCTAGCATTTTTTCAGCGCAACAAACATTCACAACGAGTTACTTTCGCCGGACAGTTCTTGGTCTGGTTGGGAAAATTTCCTCTTGGCTCAAAATTAATAAGCGGGGGGGTTGCAATAAGAATGTCCTGGTGTGCATTTTTCGAAAAAATAAATAGTCGGGGGGGACGTCTATTCCGGACTGGAGAGTAAATTGGAAGAAATATGTGGACAGAGCAATCAACACCAACGGGCAATGGATCCAAGGAGATTAATTAATAATAATCGGGAACAAAATGAGCACTTACATGTAATGGGTGAGGGTTATTGCGTTTTGGATCATCGATATTCTTTTGTTCTCCAACAGCAGCATCAGTGCCACGGAAGTCTTCTTGGTATGATGACTTATTCACTTTAGAGGATGATGGATAAAGCTTTGAAGATTTTGGCCTGCAATCACATGAAATTAAGTTATGATAACAATCTGTGAGAGTAGTGCGAGTTGATAGTAATTTTGAATTAAACTTAAGATTCTGCAGTTGCTGCAATATTAAACATAGACACCCTCCAAAACCTCGAGGATATCAACTGGAATGGTTAGAAACCACCAGCTATTATGAGAAGAGAGAGAACCATGTGTTGTAGAGAAAAAATTACAACAAATTTTCCGAAAGATATCTTGCTTGCCCAAGACTGAATATTGTCTGAATTCAGAAATGCTAACATCAATATCAACTTTACTAGGCGGTGATCTACTACTCTCGAGTACCGAATAATCGCCCCCCCCCCCAATTGCTAATTTGTTAAAATTTGTTCCAAACCCCCCTCTTTGCAAGTACTCCAACACCCCATGCATTAACTTTCATGATTCTTTTTTTATTTATTTAGCGACTAGCCAGTTATTTAGTGAATAGTCAGTCTTCCTAAGTTTTCCTTTGCAATATCGATGTGTTCTACTTCCCAACCACCCCCCCCCCATTTATTCCAACCCACCCATTTATTATTTTTCAGAGCATTTTCCAACTCTCCCTACTTATTCCCACCCCCACTGCATTTATTCTATGCTCAAGAGTAGTTAATACAACAACCAAAGGTGGTGCCATGGGGAGGGATTGGTGGAACCCAGATTTCCCCAGGATTCATTTTGTAATTCATCCAAATTTGAGCTAAAGGTTTGAAGAGGTGGGAGATCTCTGGTGAGATATAATTCATTATGTCATATATTTGCATGACTGTTTGTCACCCTATAGATGCATATTTTATTACATGGAGTACTAAAGGGCATGGTAGAAAAGGGCACAGTTTGTCAAAAAACCCTTGACTATGGTTGCTGGAACCACCCTTGACAACAACTGTCACTTTACAATGAAGTTAAATCAGTTTATCTTTGTGGCACAATAGAATATATGGTGCTTTCTATGCTTTATCCTTAACATTGATATTTGAAAGAGATATCTATAATACAACAAAAGCCATGTCAAAAACTCCCCTTTAAACCAAAATGTGTCAGAAAGTCCCAGGACAAGAGCAGTGATTTTTTGTTTGTTCATGGGCATTAATGGGCCACTCTGAAATTATAATAGTGGTATTTCTCTATAATGCCTTTCCCTGTGTGAAAAATGCACTTGCTCGCAAAGATAATTCTTGGCAAAATGTTGAATAAACCTATTTGCAACTGACAACTCAGTGGGCTCTGAGACATAATGTGAATTGGAAACTGGTCTAAAGTTCTGTCCAGTCCTGTTTTTTCTAATTGTGGAGTAAATATAATGGATTCAAAATGTTTCAGCATAACTGACTATCATACATCCCCAAAGTAGCATCAGTGAGAAGAAACTTACTTTAGAAGTAATAGTCATAAATTATATTTGGTACACAATTATTCACCACAAAGTTCTAACTTTGACTTAAATTATGACACAAAGAAAAACTGGATTTATTATCTTGTCAGCTTATAATCATGAGCTTATCAGATTCTTACAAGAACAGAGGATGACTTGATTCATCAGGATTCCCACTAAAAATATAAAAATGGACCCATTCAGGTACAATGTACCAATGCTCCATGGTGCTAAATCCTGAGGCTAGTCAGCAAAGCAAAATCACAGACAGTAAGGAAACCCAAATTAGCTAGTCAACAGTGGTAGTCTACCACTTAACATACCTGGCATTTTGTGTAGGTGCTATCTGATGTTCTATGAAATCTTTCCTATGTGATGTCAGATAAAAGTACTCTGGATCTTTTAAGCCATTAACATTACTGTTGGCTTCTTTGTAATTCCCATTTGAGAAAGTTGCGAAGTCTAAACCATTACTTTGGGAAACACCTGAAATGTGATGTTTCAATCAAGGCGTAGATCCTTTCAATTATCTGGAATATAGCTAAGAGTGATATCTAGCATGGGATATTATGCCTTGCCAATGCTTTTGATAAAGATAATGTTTACATAAATGATCGTGTTGCTGATCATAAGGCTGATCAACAAAAGCATTCCAGTTCTATGCTTTCTTACATGTATAATACCTATAAATACTCACAACTATCGATAGTTTAGCTTACCTCCAGCATCTCTAATAGGCTGTTCATACATAGTACTTTCCATTTTGACATGCAGTTTGTTCTTTCTTTCCTTTGGTGTAATCTGAAAAATTGAGTGATGGCATATTTTTGATAGATTAGAGCCAAAACAAAAGCCATATATTAAATATTTACACATCAGACAATAAATCTTTTTGAAATCTAAGTTTACTATGTAACCTAATGCTCAATCACTTGGACTTATAATTCTGGGGAGGTTGGATCCAAAGATATGGCCAGTGCATGCTTGAGCTTCTATGCTCCAACAATATCAGGAAAGGAGCATGACTTCATGAACAAAAGTTCCCACCACTTTCAATGCAGTTGTTCTTCCAACAACAATATTACTTATGAGAAATTGGCCATAAGTTACAACCTTAGCATAAGTGCCATGTAGAGTTTAGTTTTTACAAGAGGAGCCACAGACAATAATATTGATATGCTATTAAGCTGATTCTCAATGGTACAATGGCAGGGCATGGAGGACTCCAGCTCCCTCAACATAAAACCTGTTGGAGATTTTGAGACCTTTGCAACTTTTTCAGAATTTTATGATGCACACTGACCATGCTTGAGAGGATACAAGAAAAATTGCAGGAAACTTCTGCTTTGGCTCCCCAGAAAATGAACAGCATCCTTGTTGATCCTTAACAATACAGTAATAATGCCTATCTTACATAAAATAAACGGCTAGGTGGTATATTAGGACTAGAACCGAAAAGTAGACACGAATGTATGGGGCGCCAATGCAGACAATATTCGGACTTAAAATATATGTTCCTGTTTTCATTTATATGGGCGGTTTTTCAAATATATCTGCTCAAATTGGAGCATGTCATACTTATTTTTTATGTGCTCTTCAAAATTCTGTATATGCTTCATTTTTATATGCTGTTCAGATTTTTTATATGCTGTTCAAAATTTTATATGCCGTTCAGAATTTTTATATGCTGTTCAGATATTTTATATGCTGTTCAAAATTTTATATGCCGTTCAGAATTTTTATATGCTGTTCAGATATTTTATATGCTGTTCACAATTGATATGCTGTTCAAAATTTTTATATGCTGTTCAAATTTTTTATATGCTAATTGAAATGCAGATTTATTTTCATAAATTATGCTATGTCATCCAACATGAAGTACCAGATGCGCGCAATGCAAATATTGTTCATCGCTTTCACGATGGACGAGTCTTCAACCATTTACATTGAATTTGGCTATATCTTTCCACCTAAAATGCTTTTCGCGGAGAAATAAGATTTGAGATGGTGACAAAATGGTAGAGGGTTGCCCACGTTGTCCGCCTCTTGCAACCTCCGGTTGAAAACTTGCATCATTTTGACCCTCAAGATACATAGTGCCTTCCCGTTTGGTAAGGAAGAAGTCATAAATTTTGTGAAATGAATTATTAAGCGCAGTACATTGCGCGTGGCCTTCGCTGCATTCTATGAGATTCTGCACAAGTAATGAAAAGGACATGCAACATTCTTGCAGTCTTGAAATCACAACTTCTATCTTATCTACTGAGATCGCTGTCCATTCACCATCAGTGAGAGAAGCAAGCTGGCTACACTCCATCAATAAAGATGTGCAACCCTGTTTGAAAGCAGCAAAATCTGCCTCGCTGGCACTCTCCATCTGCACACGGCAAGGCCATCGACGAAGCGCAATCACATTTGACACTTCATGTCATTACATAAATCATGTACATAAATCTACATTTCTAATTAGCATATAAAAGTTTTGAACAGCATATAAAATTTTAAACAGCATACAAAATTTTAAACAGCATATAAAATATCTGAACAGCATATAAAATTTTGAACAGCATATAAAATATCTGAACAGCATATAAAAATAAAGCATATACAGAATTTTGAAGAGCACATAAAAAATAAGTATGACATGCTCCAATTTGCGCAGATATATTTGAAAACCACCCATATATATCAAAACAGGAACATATATTTTAAGTCCGAATATTGTCTGCATTGGCGCCCCATACGAATGAACATAAAAGGATTAGTAATTCAAAGCATAATATAATAAGCCCGCCCAAAAATATAAGGGAGGCTCAAACTCCCTTTAACACTTCTAGACAGCCTGGCTCTCTGACCCCCTACGCTATATGTCTATGACTTCAGCAGAGTCCAGTGATCTAGGCAAAGTCGCTATGGTAAACTGGTGAATGGTACTTAGGTCCTAGTGTACATTAAAAACGTCAAAGCAGCATATCTATTGCAGAAGAGCAAGCGATAAATAACTAGTAAGTACCCTGCAGTGTAAATACCGTACTCGACCTTTGTTACTTGTAAAGAGTCTTCTGCTTCCCAAGCTAACTTTGGGTCTCTACACCCACTCCTGCGGTTTGAATGCGATGTTTTTGGTCTTTTCATAGCTGTAGTCATTATTCAAACGCAATATTGATAAATGTGTGGCTTTATGACATAAAATTGATTGACTTTTACAATGCTGACTAAGTAATCACATGCGGGAAAATGCGTTGCTACGATACAGTCTCATTTCCGTGTAGCAGAAAAAGCTGAAATTGACAACGAGGACTCTCGCAAAAACCTAAAAGGGGGTCATTCAAAAAGTACCTATCTGTATGGGATGGGTGGGTAGGAGCTTTCTTTCGAGAGAGGAAGGCCATTCCTCAATGCATACAAAGCAGGACAAAGTGTTAATTATGAATTACTACCCAAAATTATCTATTCATATGGCTTTTATAAGAACCGTTTTAGCCTAAACGCTTGTTTTATAGAAGAACAGCCTTTATAGAAACATCAGACTGAGATTTGCCCAAAAAATAAGAACAACATAAGAAAAGAAGCAGGCTGAAATTCAACCACCCTTAAGAAATGTAGTACCAAAAACAATTGAAACATAACAAAACAACGGAAGAACATAAAACTAGACCTTAAGACGGTTTCTCCAACATAAACAGTTGCAGTAACACAGCCAGATTGATATTGATATAGCTTTGATTACTTTATTGAGCAATCGTTATGTCTGGACGCTACTATGCATTGGAAATTGCAATGCAGAAATAAGAAACAAGATAGGAAAATCCTGAGGCTGAAATTATATGGAAAAATAAGAAACGACAGGCTGAAACTGGAGCCAAATGTTATAAAAAAGCGTGTAGGTCCATAAAAGGGAGGTTATTTTATGTGGGTTTTTACTGTAGTGAAATTGCTATTTTGTCCTTTAATCGAAAATTTGTGGCCATGCAAAATTACTTGAAGCGCATCACTGACATCATGCTCATATACGTATCAAAAGCAATAGTTGGTATCAAATGCGCATTGATCTTTTTCTGCGTTAAGCTCCCTGGTCAAGCTCAGTCACAATTATTGGGGAATTTTTATCCTCATGTATTTCAAGTTGCAAATGATGAAATGATATAAAAACTGGTCTTTCCCAGAAGTTGAAAAGGTGTGATCCTCGACGCATACCCTAGTCTTCTCTATCCCCTCCACTTACGATTGGCACCGCTGCCTAAATGTAGCAGTTTTAATTGATGGAAATCGCATGTCTTGGTGTGCAGCACATTTGAAGCTGCTATGCCAAGTTTGCAAAGAAAGTACAATTCAGTATGTAGGCCGAAATGAAGCAGTACAAAATTTCATCAGCAATTATTTTCGGCACGTAAGCTATTCTGGACATTTCAGCACATCGTACGTCAAGTTTTAGGTTCTACTCCCAACCCTGTGCTGTAAAATGAATTCACTCCATTTATGTAATGTCAGTTTAGCAAACATGGGAAGTTTTCATTATTGGCTTTCCACTTTATGCTAGAGAATATGTATAAGACTTTTCTATTACAATGAAATAGGGAGCTTGTTTCAATTGACATAGATATAAGCAATACATAGTCTTCAAAAACCGTGAAGATTTGATTTTCTTAAATGAGGAAGTTTATTCTAAAAGTGTGGCAGTAAGAGGGAAGGTGGATATTTCCTGGACTCTGCAACATCCTACACTAATTACCAGGGACTGCGTTTAAAAGCCGGGAATAATTTCTGGCATATTCCTTTAGCATGCTGAGTAACTTTTAACAGTTTTCTATCGGGCGCCCATGCAGACAATATTCGGACTTGAAATATAAGTTCCTGTTTTCATTTATATGGGCGGTTTTTCAAATATATTTGCGCAAATTGGAGCATGCCATACTTATTTTTTATGTTCTCTTCAAAATTTTATATGTACTTCATTTTTATATGCTGTTCAAAATTTTATATGCTGTTCGGATATTTTATATGCTGTTTAAATTTATAAGCTGTTCAAAATTTTTATATGCTGTTCAAATATTTTATATGCTGTTCAAAATTTATATGCTTTTCAAACTTTTATATGCTAATTAAAAATGTAGATTTATGTACATAATTTATGTAATGACATGATATGTACTTCATTTTTATATGCTGTTCAAAATTTTATATGCTGTTCGGATATTTTATATGCTGTTTAAATTTATAAGCTGTTCAAAATTTTTATATGCTGTTCAAATATTTTATATGCTGTTTAAAATTTATATGCTGTTCAAAATTTATATGCTTTTCAAACTTTTATATGCTAATTAAAAATGTAGATTTATGTACATAATTTATGTAATGACATGAAGTGTCAAATGTGATTGCGCTTCGTCGATGGCCTTGCCGTGTGCAGATGGAGAGTGCCAGCGAGGCAGATTTTGCTGCTTTCAAACAGGGTTGCACATCTTTATTGATGGAGTGTAGCCAGCTTGCTTCTCTCACTGAGGGTGAATGGACAGCGATCTCATTAGGTCAGATAGAAGTTGTGATTTCAAGACTGCAAGAATGTTGCATTTCCTTTTCTTTACTTGTGCAGAATCTCATAGAAGGCAGCGAAGGTCACGTGCAATGTACTGCGCTTAATAATTCATTTCACAACATTTATGACTTCTTCCTTACCAAACGGGAAGGCGCTATGTATCTTGAGGGTCAAAATGATGCAAGTTTTCAACCGGAGGTTGCAAGAAGCGGACAGCGTGGGCGACCTTCTATCATTTTGTCAGCATCATAAATCTTATTTCTCCGCGAAAAGCATTTTAGGTGGAAAGATATAGCCAAATTCAATGTCAATGCTTGAAGACCCGTCCATCGTGAAAGCGATGAACAATATTTGCGTTGCGCGCATCTGGTACTTCATGTTGGATGACATAGCATAATTTATGAAAATAAATCTGCATTTCAATTAGCATATAAAACATTTGAACATCATATAAAAATTTCGAACAGCATATAAAATATCTGAACAGCATATAAAAATTTTGAACAGCATATAAAATTTTGAACAGCATATAATTGAAAAGCATCTAAAAATGAAGCATATACAAAATTTTGAAGAGAATCTAAAAAATAAGTATGACATGCTCCAATTTGCGCAAATATATTTGAAAAACCGCCCATATAAATGAAAACAGGAACATATATTTTAAGTCCGAATATTGTCTGCATTGGCGCCCCATAATTCCAAACATTTAATTTTGTATCGACAGCTTTATTTGTCGAGACATAGCATTCACCCTTTTAAAAGTTGGAATATTCATTCTCAAATATAGCACAAACCTGTTGCTATGACTCACTTGAATAGTAACTTAACTTTTAAACTTAATGTTGTTGTACGGAGGAACTTATGTCACATTTCCCTGAGTAAGCTGTCTTAGATGTATATTGTCGCCCATTTGCAACTTTTTCCTCACGCCCCCAGTTTTTCAAGCATACCACCTCACTACTTCAAATTGCAACGATTAAACCACAACTAATTTGCGGTAAAAGTTATGTTTCATTTGATGGCTCTCAAATTTAACCAATATTGCACTACTTCTCGTTACCGATGCAACTAAACAGTTTTATGTACAGCCAGACACGTGCATACGAAGGGACCGTTAACATTACTTTGTTCTTGTTGAGATGCTAATTAACACTTTTACCGGATATCACAACGGCTTCCCATCTCCTTAGCGATGGAAAAGAAAAAAGTCAATTTTCCAAAAAAACAATTCAGCATCATTACAAGATGCGTGACTTAATCAAGAAATGGTTACAATTATTGTCATCACTAAGTTAATTTGGTCTGTTTTATTACTACCCTACCTTCTAAAAGAAAACACCCATGATAAGCGGTTGCAAACAGGTGAAATCAGACAGAGTTCTTAATTGCAATTAGACTCACCTCGAAAGCTGAAAGCAGCTCTGCCGATTCTGAACTCAATGAAGTCCGACTAATGTGTTACTCTCCAATCTGACATAATAATAAACAAGGGTTATGAATTTGCCATGGAAACGGCAGTTTGATTTTGTTTGTTACTAGTGCCTCCTTAACTTTACAGGTGCTTCCAATCATGTTCAAATGATCTGCCATATATAATTAATTATGCATTAGTAACCTTCCATCGGAACTATAATTTAACATTCATTGGTAGATTAAAATTTGATTGAGAAATGGGTCAGGTTCAAATCAAAATTCAACTTTGTCGTTAAGTCGTGAACATCCTCAAAGCCACATGCAGTTTATTTAGCAATGGTTATGCAATTGACTCAGTTACTAAAGTAAGCCCCAAAAAAGAGAAGGCTAGAGCATGCGCATTTGGCATGAATGAAATAATTCAACATAATTCGTAGATCTTGTGTTGATAATGATGGAATTACCACCCTGCTAAAAATGGCGGCAAACAGTGGCCAATGGACTGCTCTTGATTATTCTAATAGCATCATTTCGGCCCATCATTTCAATCACCATACTTATAGTAAAAAAATATTCTTGGTTTCCTCAGTTTTGAAGCAAAACTTACTTCATAGTATTATTGAGATATTGTGGCAGAAATATTAGGAATTGTGATGAAGGAGAATTGTTAAATGTTTGGGCATTTATTAGTTGAAGTTGACAATAGTGTAGAAGCACTAATCTTTTGAAGAAAGAGTGTGCTGTTTCAGTGCCTTATAGTCAGCATTTATGAGACCGCATGATAATAGAATAATTTTTGCTGAATTGGTTCACTCTGGTCAAAATGATATTATTTTAGATCACGGGACAGTTTCAGGCGAGCGACATGTTGTACTGCCAATGGGCATGCCATTCTGGTAAGCTTCCATTTTCTTGGTATCTTACATTTGGTCCTAATAACTATGCTTATTATCAAACTTTACATATATACCAAAAAGGTTCTCTAGATATTTCTTATCTTTATTTTATTAAATACCTAGCTTATTTCAATCGATATTTAAAATCTTCAAGATTTACTCACCCGTAACAGCTTCATGAGCTTAAGCCTTGTCGCTCTAAATGGTAAAAGCCAGTTTACCATACATTCACTTCCAATGCTGAACCTGAAACATTTTCACCTTGAAATGCCAGAACATCACGCTTTTATATTCACAAATGATTCATTCCTCTACAATTTGCTATGCCTATAGAAAAACTTATTGCCAATATTTTTGATAGCACAACATTAAAATCTTGCGAGTTTCTCCAGGGAAAAACGCGAATATTGTTTCAACGTTTGTTCTACTTCAAAACGTGAGAAACTCACGAATCTTTTCCCGCCTAAATCAAGATAGAAGAAGCCCTTACAGCGAGACACTTTTGCTATGTAACTTTTGTAGACTAGGGCCATATATATATATATATATATATATATATATATATATATATATATATATATATATATATATATATATATATATATATATATATATATATATATATATATATATATATATATAAACTCAACAAAATGACAACTAATTTCCTCGCGACTAGTTTCATCCGTTCAAAGCGGACTCTTCAGGTTGATTCAGCCTGAAGAGTCCGCTTTGAACGGATGAAACTAGTCGCGAGGAAATTAGTTGTCATTTTTTTGAGTTTATATCTATATAAGAGCACTTCGTGTTTCGCTTTATATATATATATATATATAATATATATATATATATATATATATATATATATATATATATATATATATATATATCTATATATATATATATATATATATATATATAGATATATATATATATATATATATATATATATATATATATATATATATATAGATATATATATATATATATATATATATATATAGATATATATATATATATATATATATATATATATATATATATATATATATATATATATATATATGATGTTTTATGTATGTATTTATAGGTATGTGTGTGTATCCATGTAATTTTCCCTTTTTCTCCTATTACTTCGTAAAGCTCTACCACCCAGGTATTGAGCACTGTATCACGGAACTGAACACTATATATATATATCACTATATATATATATATATATATATATATATATATATATATATATATATATATATATATATATATATATATATATATATATATATATATATATATATATATATATATATATATATATATATATATATATATATAGCACGAAAAAGCGGGAACATTGCTTTAGCATACTGAAAGCTTTTTTCGTCCGACACGTCAGAGTATGAAACGTCGGATAGCGACCGAAAGGTGAAACGAAATATATAGCCAGATGCGGGTACACGTGATATGATGAATAATGCGTCTATTTGGCTCTATGATTGGCCAATCATAGAGCCAAATAGACGCATTATTCATCATATCACGTGTACCCGCATCTGGCTATATATTTCGTTTCACCTTTCGGTCGCTATCCGACGTTTCATACTCTGACGAGTGTCGGACGAAAAAAGCTTTCAGTATGCTAAAGCAATGTTCCCGCTTTTTCGTGCTATAGTGAAGTTCTGTAGTACCAACAGACTTTTCATATATATATATATATATATATATAGTTCTTAAACTTTCGTATCGCAAAGAGCAGTAGTAATATACATAAAATTCTTTTAAGAGAGAAAGACAGAAAAAAGGCGTCGTATGTGCGGAACGCGTTTCATCCTTTCAATGAGGAATCTTCAGCCTCTTTGATTTTGATTCTCTTCAGCCTCAGACTGAAGATTCCTCATTGAAAGGATGAAACGCGTTCCGCACATACGACGCCTTTTTTCTGTCTTTCTCTCTTAAAAGAATTTTATGTATATATATATATATATATATATATATATATATATATATATATATATATATACAGTATATAGGTATATATATACAGTATATATATATATATATATATATATATATATATATTTATATGAGTTTCAAGGGTATGAAGATGGGTCATAATTAAAAATAGGGGAATGCCCATGAGCAATACCAAGCCTCTCTCACACCAAGCCAACCCCACCTTCCAGTAGTGAAATCCATGTTTGGCAGTCGTAGCTCTGGCTAAGTACAAGTGCTTGACGCCCCATAAAATAACCAAACTCGCGCTGCCTCATGGGTTAATCTCGGAACGTAAATGCTAGGGTACCACAACCCTTACAGAAAAGGCGCAGTGGTGGGCACGTATGCAGTTGAATATCCAAATGGTGACTCTTCTGACAGAAGTTACTTCTCTAGTTGTGCCAAACGTCTTGACATTGTCTTGTCTTTGAACCTCATGCAATGAGACTTAAGGGACGAGAATGTACTGAGGCAGCCACCTCTCTGCATGTAAACGCCCAGGTGTGCGCGCCGAAGGCTCCATTGTGATAGTCGCTGGTTCAAAACAGGAGGAATAAGAGCCTTCTGTTCTGCTGGAGTGACCAGGCAACCCTATGTACGGATGGCCTGCTTGCCATGAATTTGGAGGGCCTTAGAAAATGTAACCTAAAAAGTCATGCTCCTACCAACTATCCTAAGATGAAACGAATCACAGCACAATCATCAGGTGTATATTACTTCCGATCATTGAGTTGGGGTATGAAACTGAAGGTCGCTTATACAAGTAAACAGTTTTTCTTATAAGGAGCTAGGCTGTATGCTACATGCTTCCTTTTATGAAATCCCCCATACAAGTAGGGGATTCAAATAATTCATTGACTTGAAATTTCCGTCGTGAAATTCTTCAAGTTTTTAACATGCATACTCCTGCCGCCTTTTCGTGAGAGCAATACTTCAAGTGACGATTCATACTTTATGAAGTGTCTGAAGTGTATGAGTTTATTTATCAATTTCTTAGTTTGCACCTTTATTACAGAAAAGCCTTATCAAAGGGCAACAAGTGAAGCTCAACAGAATTACCATATTTTAGATAGTAAATGCCTGTTCCTCTAGAAATATAACTATTTAACCAAGAAAAATACTAACCTGTTTATATACTTCGGAATATACCATTTCAATATTTTTTGTGAAAGTTAATTGGTTGTCAATTTCAACCCCTAGAAGCTTAACATGATATGTTGCGCTTACTTTATCCTACTCAATGTTAAGACGTAGCCGTCTGTTCTCTTTCACACCAAGGAACATAATTTAAACTTTTTTCGGCTAGCAACCATAGTATTGCTTTTAAACCATACGAGTAATTTACTGAGGTCACACACCAAATTGGTTACTATTTCTTGTACATGATGTCCGCGTGGGTATAAGGTGTTGTTATCTGCAAAACTGCATATCTCCTAGGCTAGGGTGATGAGGGAGAGAGATAATAAACTAAGACATTAAATAGCAAGGGATTCACACCGATCCTTGTGGCACCCCTTTGTTTTGCAGCACTTCTAAGTCAACTACTTTTTACCCTTTGATAGCGGTGTCCCAAAGGTTATTTATACGTAATCTATAAGCAGCCAGTTATGTCATATAGAGGTCATGACGTAGGAATAAGCTGGCAAACAGAGGTTACCACGATTTGTTATAAAAATTTGATCTTGTTATCCAAGATTATCAAAGAGAATTTCCGATCTTTGAAAAGGAACTTGCAAAAATGAGCTAATATAGCTAATATCCATCTCTAGCACTTAAAAAGACGAACTTTGGAGCCCTAGCCTTACGATTTTCTTAATAGTTTCTTTAGATTTTGGTCTTTTGAGCCTCATTTTCATATAAAAATGTTTCATATAAGAAAAACACGTGTACATCCACTACTGCATTTGTTATAACTGAGTAAAATTATCGGATTCATAACGTCAGTTGGGCTTAGGGGTCATTTTAGAGTACGTATCAGTAAGGAGTGGGTGGGTATGAGCCAATTTTGTGGCAAACTGTTATGAAAAATATAGAGGTAGGGGTGCCAAATTACTTTTGTTACGTAATACCAAATATTTAGTGCAATTTTTTTACTTTTTCACTTTATGATGAATGGGTTCTAAAAATACTCAAATAAAAATAAGAGTTTAAGACCTTATAGAGCTTGAGTGTTGCATCATCCCTAATCATTCTTAAATTTCAGCGATTTGAGATTTAATGCTCTTATAGAAATACATTCTGTTAAAAATTTGACGCCAGTGTTGCTGAGAGGGATTTTTTACCAGAATGTTACGCAACAAAGAGGGGGTATCAGTTCGAATGTGACAAGCCGTTACATAGTGGGTATGGGGGGGGGGTCAAAACAACAATTTTTTCCGTTACGTACTTTTTGAATGACCACTTAATTGAGAGAATTTAAAGGTATTACCGTTTACGCGCTGATTGATCACCATATAGAGGGTAATCTTTATTTGACTATCGCTCTCAAAACCATTTCATCTATTCCGAGTTGTTCATGGACCTCCTTATAATAGGGGTCAATATTAAGACAATCCGTGATGTTTGCAAAATAATTATCAAAGCACAGTTTTCCAACATTTTTTCTCGCTATCTATTGCTTTGCTTGCATTGTCATAAAATGCTGTTTTTCGGCCTCTAAATTTAATTTCACAACCAGGTTCTTTTGATCTTTATATTTCTTACACCTTCCTCTCGCTGACTCCTGTTTGCAACTTTTTCCACATTGCTCTTCTAGTCATAGCTCTCCGTAATCTTTTATTTACATCTGGCTTATTATTATCCTTAACTACCTTTGTTTTAGTAAGGGCATTTGCTTCAAGTGTTGCAAAGAGATTCGAAGTTTCCATACATCAATGGGTGCACTATGTTAGGGTTTAGCCTCAGCTCTTCCATAAAATGCAATTGAGATTGTTTCTTCTAATCTCAATAGCTAACATCCTTCTGAGGGAGTGTAACAAACGTTGTCCTCAGGATGGTGTGAAATAATTATGTGATGATGATCAGTAAATCCAGTTTCCAATGAAATGAAATGCATAAATGAGTGTTTTCCATATGTGAATATCAAGTCAATGCTTATCCCAGAAATACTCACGACAGCAATAACAGTCAACCAATTAGATTTCTCATCTCAATATAATCGATAATTAACACAGGTGATATACATACGTGTACATATACATACATATTTTAAAGATAAATCTGCCATTAGTGTGCGAATCTTCATGAAGAGCTACAATGAAAAATGTTCGAACAAATTGTATGCTTTGCCCACAATGTCACAATACAGGCTTATCAATAGCTAATACTGCAAAAGATATGGAGCCTATGACACAACAAGGAACCGACTGGGATTTCAAAACAGCATCGAGGTTTCATATACTACTCAGTATATTATTTACTGTATAGTATTAAAGATACCAAGTAAAATCATAACTATACTATAGTCTTGCTTAGCAACTTTCGTGTTCCATATCACAAACTCTAAATCCTATACTAGATAACTGTCCATCTATGTTGTTTCTGCTGGGCCTCAATGCATCGGCAGTTGATTTGAAGAATACTTAGTGCAAAAGGCTTGCAGTACAATTTATTGAATACAGTAATTCAAAACAAAACAATAGCATATAATTGCTGTTCAACACGTTCCTATCATAGATTTCACTACATATCCCAAACGAACCAATTTCGCAAGGTTCTTGCCAATCTGTACTAACATTGATCACCTTGTATGCTCTTCATAGATATATACGAGAATTTTATATGTATCTGAAGTGTGGCACAATAAATTACATGCTTTATTACAACCTTCAGGACCACCTTTCAATACCGTAAATATTACGAGGTAAAATCAAGCGTCAAAAATTCATGAGGTTGTACATACGTTTCATAGGATTTATACTACGACAACAGGAGAATCGTGTATCATGGTAGAATAGGTAGAATCGTGGAAAGACATTTTCTACAATAAGACATAGGTTTTGTTACTAAAAACATACCAGACCATTCATTTTCACAAATAAAAAATAAAACCTTCCCCTAATCAATGGTATAACTAAATACCCCGAAAAACACTACTGAAAATTAATTTAATAATGTATATCTAGGCTACTGATACCTCTCTAAACGAAACTTGTTCTGATTTCGTGCCAAATCATATAATAAAAATTGTTGATTCAATTCCCCATCCCCATATCAGATTGTGAATTCTACGAATGCGGGGAACTAGGCTGGAACTATATACATAGAGCCGGCAAATACTCTCTGTTTATACAAGCAGATTTATCAGATAATATCAAGAAATAAATACTCTAATTGCAAAGAACTAACTTGTCATATTATCGTGGCACCTACTTTATAGCATCATTCTGAAGTCCCATAGAATGTGATTTCTATTGACTTTATCATCCCAGCTACTGGACTTGCGTCCAACGACAACTCCCCGCCAAGAGTCCTTCGTTTACGATTTCGGGCGTAATCTTCTTCATCGTCGTAATCTCTATCCCTGAAAATTCCACCATCATGCATCTCTCTTTTCCGATCTTCATCGTCCGCTGCATGTGAATATTTTCCGCGCAGCTCATCAAATGCTCTCTTGTATATCATGACATCAGGCACGTCATCAACAGACTTTGGCTTATCCATATGGTCACCACTGTCAGAAACCTTCTTGTGAAGATTCTCAATTTCTGATTTTCTCTTCTGCCTGTCAAGCATGTGTACGTATACTTCCTCCATATCTCGCTGATAGCGTTTGGCAGTAGCCTTTGGTACTTTTTCTCCATCCATGAATTTCAATACCCATACTCCTTTCGGATCTTCTCCCCAGTTATAGACTGTCATAAAGGACCAGTCCTTTAGGCCATTTTTTGAATCATCATTGTGGCGTCTGTGCAGTAACTTGCTCTTGGTGCCATTTGGAGAAAACAGCTCAATACTCAGATCACCTCGATTTCGGTATTTAAGAGTAACCGTGACCACCACATGCTCCAATTTCGTAATAGCATGCTTACATCTCCCATTTGCAATTTTGTCCTTGGGTAAACATGTCTGGCATCCGTCAGTCTTGATTTTCAGTTTCAAAGTTCCATCACTTGGTATATCTTTGTTCCTGATCTTTACAGGAAAATGACAGACACGCTGCTCTGCAACAGTCTGCCAGTTCAAAGCTCTCTCAACCATCTTCAATGCATTCAAGACACCAAATCCAAATTTGGCATTATAGTGGTGGCCAGCACCATTTGACCTCCAACTAGGATCTAGAGGGCTTGTCAGGTCTGCCGTTTCAACAACAAGATGTTGCATATCACGCCATGTCAACTTTGGGTTCGCTTGCAAAACAAGAGCAAATATCCCAGCAGCTAGTGGGGCAGCAGATGAAGTGCCAACAAAATGATTGGTACACTGGTGATGGAGATATGTTGTAATAACATCAGCTCTGTTATTTCTTTCTCCATACTTGTGTGGCCCACTGCAATAAGTGACTGCCATAGTAGAAGAGCACTGTTCACAGTAATATGTCGAAACGCCATAATTATTCACAGAACCAATAGATATTGTATAGATGCTATTTACATAGCCATCTGCATTACAATCATCATTCGACATACCTCCGTTTCCAGTTGCCCATACATAAATGCTGCCAAGTCCTGTGAATTATCAATAAATACACACTCACTACTAAACACTACACTGAAACAGAGACATTTCCCAAATGTGAACCAATACTGGTGAGTATACAGTGTTCAATGCCAAACTAAATCAAGAAACGAATGGACCAACTAGAAATTCATAACCGGAAGTTGAAGAATGCTACAGCCAATGAGTTTCATACACTCAAATGATGCAGCATCCAACCAGAGCTTGTAAAAGGGAACTGAATCTTGTAAAAATGTCAACTTTGGTTGCCAAAAGCCCTCCAAACAGCAAAAAAGTGCACTTTGGAATTTGAATTGTTGCAAGCAAGAAACTCTCAATGCAACACAAACTTATGTTTCATTCAAAGAAGAAGAGTGATTCTAGGTTTTCATTGTTTTCACCTACAAATTTCCCTCCTAAAGCTTGCTCACCCAACCTGTACTCCCCTATACCCAACCAGTAAGTCTCTATATCAACTACCATAGCAAAAAGAGGTAAAATCTGAAAGTTCAACTTTAAAAAACCTGAAAGAAAAGAAGTCAAGAGCACTGCCAAATAGCTCACAGACATAGATTGTCAACACCTTAAAAAACTTCAGATGTTTACTACACAAGAATTCTCTGTTAAGCATTAAACATAAACAAACAAAACACTTAACCAAAAAAGATATATGCAGATGTACAGATGCTTGCCAAGTGTCTGCAAATGACTACCACTCCGTTTCAAGGTCACTGCAGCTGCCTAAGCCTACCAATTTTGTTTCCTTGTGGAGCAGGTACAAAGTAATCAAAGAGCAGACTACACCTATATAAACCTAAATGAAGCTTCTGGACAAAGATATTGGGTCAACTAGAGCAGAAAAATCTGTGGGGGTTTCCTTTAATTGGGCATACCTAGCATATAACAGTACTTAATGACTATGATTATCAGTATGATGATAGTCATGGTGAAAGCAAACTGAAAATAGTTCATAAAGCTGTTGCTTAATTGAACTGAGAAATAGTTGAAGTACTTTCAAAATGTAAATGACAAACTATGCTAAGGTTTTGAAAGTCAAAATAGCATAGATTCATGACACAGAGTTACCTTTTGATTTGATATGTTACAGCCAAAAATTAAACCACCCTTATACTATCAAACTACCCAACCTGCATATTACCTTATCTTGTTGTTTCACACAAAGAATGGCTGCTAAGTTTTCAAAATACAACAATGTATTCAGCTATGAAAAAGAAACTCTCAATCCTGGTAGAAAAAGTCATTCATTCCAATAGGTAGTTAATAATGCATAACTTTAATCATCAGTACAAAGGCAGGTACCTGCTTTGTAATTCTGATCAATTCTACGTCATTGAAATAAACAAAACAATCTGCCAGCCTTATTCACCTGCTGAGCTCCTTTTTCCATTTTTGTCATGATTTTCCTCAGATAATCAACAAAGCAATAAGGCTTAGAAGACTTATTTCTTATCTATAAAGCTAATATTGATCCTAGAAGGAGACTTATTTGAAAAAATAAGCAAAGCAAAATTCACAAAAAACTGAAGACATTACAAGCTTTGTTAGTTAGTTTTTTATTGAATGAACCTATATCTTATCTAGCTTTTAGTCCAGCATGATTGGCAACCATCAAGTCTCATCATCTTATAATTACTTTCCCAAACCTGAGTAAAATACCTTTTCTCAAACTCCATCAGATATGAACTCTAGGATAGTAGTACCTTGGGTCACATAAGGGTTACATAACTCAACTGTGCATATGCCAGTTCTGGCATATGTTCTTTCAAACAATACTCACAAATTCTAAAATGTTCTAATGTCTATAATTGAGAGTCTCCTGTCAGTAAGATATCATGTTATTAAATAAACTTCACCTGAGCTCAGCTCTTGAAGAAATATCAATAAAAAATTTCCCTCTCCCTTACAGCAGACTTTATGCAACCTGAGATCTCTTCAAGGCTAGAACTTCAACTACATATAGAGAAAGCTTGCTAGATAAACAAAGGTCTGTCTAAAAAAGGTGGCTAACTCTTGGCTCAAAAATGACATTGCTCAGCCTCTCTAAACAAGATATTTAGCATTTGACTGTAAAATGACTTTGCTCAATTTTGCCAATAAAGTGAAGCAAGTGACTTTCAAGATTACAGAAAAATATTTTCAACATTTCAGATATGAAAATGATATCTTACCATTTCTTCCAACTGTTGCTCCAGCTTCAAGTGCCATTCGTCCTAGCTTACCGGGTCTTCCAAATGTTTTTCCGTTATCTTTTGGTCCCCAAGAGCAACTATATATATCAATATGTTGTGGGTTAAAAGAAAGAGCATCCGCTTCAAGACTGTCAGTGGCCTTTCCATCAAGCATTCTTACTGCCCCAATCTTTGATTCATAGGCAATACCTACACCACACAATCTATTATTGGCCTTAGCAGCAATCGTTCCCGCACACTTTGTCCCGTGTGCATTGTAAGAATTAGAATCATTGGGAAATGGATCTGAATCGCGTCCATTTAAATCAGTACTTGCCTCTGGGTCATAGTTGTCTTTTAGTTCTGGATGTGTATGATCCATCCCATCATCAAGAACGCTCAGAACAACTCCCTTTCCTGTGTACCCTCTCTGCCAAACATCATATACTTTGCTATCAAATTTCGCTGGTCCCGATGTCTGTCCTACGTTATGAATATACCATTCCTCTTCTAACCTTGGGTCATTAAAATGAAGATCTCTGTTCCTAGGCCCATTCGGCGTATCGATTCTTTTTTCTCGTGATAACAATCGTTCCCTTTTTACCCATTTTACCTGCGGATGCGAGCGAAGAAGTGTTTCATGCTCAATATGATCACGTTTAATGCGGGTATGTACTTGCTCTGCTATGCTCACTCGATCACTCTCAACCGAGCTTCCATGCTCATCATTTTCCTGGTTGTGGGCATCATGGTGATGCACCGGATGGGAAAATTTGTAAACTCCATTTAAATTTGCGACTTGTCCTAAATTTTCGAACCCATACTTTTCAGCTATATTGGTTGCTATTTGTGCATCACCAGCATCAATTCCCACTACCCAAGTATTATGATAAGTACTATCGTTTGTATCGTCTTCATCGTCATATTCCTCATCTTTTGGCTCGTTGAACATTGAACGAAATTTTTCAATTTCATCTTCAGTGAATTCTCTTTTATCAGTTTTAATGAACGAAACATGCAACAGGCAAATCAAAAACAGGACTAACGAATGTTTCAGTTTAACTCTAAAATTCATTTTCGCTTGTCTATTTACTACTTTACTTGCTCTGTCGACCGATGCTACCTTGACTGAGCGTTTCCTTCACCATCGCACTGATGGTCGTCAACAAATATATCCAGTTTGCTCGCCCACTCAACTGTCTATATATGATAGTCACGTGATAGTTTATTCTTTTGAACAGGAAGAGCAACATCTGCATTCCATTGCCATGTAAAAATCACCAATTAAAAATAGCTGCTCACGAAGTATAATTCATAAAGATGATCAGTGGGAAGTAGTTTTCCTTTAGGTAAATGAATATACACTTGGCAATTCTCAAAGGCTCCATCTATGATTCCCTATTCGTAATATACCCCCCTTTCACACTTCATGCACTAATTTACTTAGTCTTCAGGCGCATTCAAGAAAGTACTTTTAAAATTATTGGGTACATGCCACAGAAAAACTTTTCAAAACTCAGTTTTCTTAAATGATAGACCATAAGTAAAAAAGAACAATGGCATGTCCAGGGAGGTTTATAATAACTTGCAGTCCTAGCATGAAGGCTAGCAAAAAACTACCTTTTGTCTTAAATTATCCTATCTTTCCTTCACCTTCATCTCTCAAAATAATCTTAAACCACAACAGACCAATGCTCAAATCGTAATTTTCAATTTGCGAGTAGCCCACTGTAGCTTTTGTCGATTCTACAAAAATAGTGATAGCAAATACGATGCAAAGTTCCGAAAGGTTAATAGTTTGATGAAAATTTCTAATAAATATTTTTAAACTTTGCATCGATACAAGCAAGATGTCTCCATGAATCTCTATATATCTGTGTTTTGAAAATAGATCATGGGAAGGAAGATTAAGTTAGTAAGTCCATAGTTCACAGCCTCTTGGAAGTAATGAGAATTTATGTGATTTATTTCTATTTCTATTTTATAATATTTATACAGGGTAAAACATTCAGTTTTACTGTTTTACAATGTACCCTGTTTAAAATAAAAACTAGCAAGCGAAAAGAAACAATCTAAATTTACACATAAATCTAAAATAAGATAAAATAAATAATCTAAAATATAAGAGAGAGTAACGCGATATAAAACGATATAAGAGAGAATTAGGTAAAAGCTTGGTTTGCTATGCTTTTTTTGAACGTTTTCAAAGTCGGGGACAATTTTGATTCTAAGCTGAGACAATTCCACATTTTCGCGCCTTTATATGAGAAGCATTTTTGGCCATAGGCAGATTTTCGCATGGGAATCTCTAAATCAGATCTAGTATTTCGTAATTCTCTCTTATGTGTATCAGAGAGTCTTGAGAACATTTCGGTAAGGTAAGTGGGAGCCAGATCATTTATAGATTTGCATACCATACTCAAAGTCTCCATTTGAATAATTTCACTAACAGTGTGCCATCCAAGTTTCTTAATGATAGGCTTTGCAGAAGCATCATATCTACTGTTAGTGACTATTCTTGCAGCCCGATTTTGAAGTTTCTGTAATTCGTTTTTTGCTATGGAACCACAGCTCCCCCATACAGGGCAACAATATCTAAAATAAGGTTCTACAAGACTTTTATACGTGCATTGTATAGTGAGAAGAGGGAGATACTTTTTGGAGTATTTCAACATCCCTATTCCTCTAGAAACTTTTTTCTTGATAGTAGAAATTTGTTCTTTCCAGTTCAAGTGTTGATCAACCATTACTCCCAGGTATTTTGCCTGTTTTATGATAGAAACAGTTTCATCCCCAACATTGAAGAGAAGCTTTACTCCCCTTACCTATTCTATGTCGTTCAGACGCTTACTACCACCTATCACAAGACTTTGTGTCTTGGTCACATTGAGGGATAATTTGTTTGCATTAAGCCAAGATTTAAGGTATCCAAGGTCCTCATTGACGCATTCATTTATTAAAGGAATGGACTTTGAAGAGAAAGAAAGACTTGTATCATCGGCATCCATGTTAACATCTGAGTGTCTCAAAGAGAAATGAAGATCATTTACGTAAATAATGAAAAGAAGAGTCCTAGGCAAGAGCCCTGAGGAACTCCAGTCTTTATCAATTCAAGAACTGAAAGCTGCCCATTAACCTTGCAGCACTGCTTTCTATTTGTTAGATACGAGCGGAACCATCTTATCTCTTTGTTTTTAACCCCATAATGCTCCAGTTTCTGTACAAGGATGTCATGATTCACCGTATCAAACGCCTTTTTAAATCAATAAAAGTAATGGCTGTATATTCACTTTTCTCTAAATTGAGATACCAATCATTGGTATATTTTAAGAGACAGGTCAATACGGAATGTGGTTACCTGAAACTAGATTGTTGTGAGAATAAAAGTTTATTCATATTTAGAAAGCCGTACAATTGATTATAAACCAGTTTTTCAAAAAGGCGAGAGATGACCGGTAACACAGATATTGGTCGATAGTTCGAAGTTTCATCTTCTGAGCCATCCTTGTAGATAGGTGCGACCCTAGCTATCTTCCAATCGTCTGGAAAAAGACCAAGAGACATCGACATGTTAAAGAGCTAACTCAGAGACCCGGCCAAAACGGATAGAGTTCATGAATTAGGTAGTAAAAAACGTTGGAAAGAGTGCCAGTGGGTATAGCTTACAGTGGCTTGGATACTTATCAGCAGGTCAGGAATAATATTCCTGATTTCCTGAGAACAATATCCGTGGAAGTACGTGTCGTAAAAGATAGAAAGATCTGCAAATATGCGACAATGATAAAGAAGCTGAAGAGTTTTGGTGAGGTTTGGATTGCATCTTTTCCATAGCCTTTTTTAATATATTTTTATTGGGGGGGGGGATTCTCAAAAGGGACGTGATACTAGGAAAGCAAGCTAAGGACATATGATTAATTCCAGGGAAATATCAAGACTGCATCATTTACAGCTAGCCCAGTTTGAAATAAAAGCCCAATTTGAAATAAGGTTGATAAATCTGATATATTGAAACAATGTTCATAAATGTAAAAAATGTGGAGATGAAATCTCTAGTTTTGTAATTGTCTCTACTTGGTCTTGATTCACGGCGAGTTTTTCGCTGAAAAAATCTTGCTATGGCTGGCCTTGCATCAAACCTTGATGTTGGGACACCATTCCATGCAATCAAAAGTCTGCTTCTTAGAGTTGCCTGGTGTGTTGATGCTCATAACTTTAAGTATAAAATATTGTACGTAGAAACATATCTTTCAACCATCATACTGTCAGATATTATAACAATAATGGCATATATAAAACCTTCAGTGAGTCCAGTACTTTTTCTTAGCATTTGCAGAATCCTCAAAGAATAGTCCTTTTCCAGAAGGTCACTTCTTGGCCTAAAAACAGCAAAAGCCTAAAACGCAGTATCTGAAAACTCTTTGAATTGATCTTTCTTTATGCCTGTACACTCCAGTCCAGCAATGGCTTTGAAACAGCTATAAAATCAGTTGACGAAGTTGCAACACAGAACTCTTTGATAGTCTTCATATCTTCTTCCTGCTCAGAATCCAGCAGCTGTTCCAGGAAATTGATAGCACTGTAAATAATCTCTTTTCCAATTGTATTGTAAGCTCGCCACCTATGCATGCCATCAATTAACAAGTGGATTTTCTTTGCTTGACCCAAATCATCAAGGACTGAGGTGGTATTGTCTAGAGAGCCAATTCCTCAAATCCACTTCTCCTCCTCGCCATCAAAGTATGTTGCATCCTTCATAGCATGAAGCTTACAGATAGCAACATCTTTAAATTACATTATATCAGGAATAATTGTGGATGCTTTCTGCAGCTTTTTTTGAAAAATTTGGAATACAGAGCACACATCTGACAATAAAGAGGTCAAATACAAATTCACTCCATCCTCTTTCCATGAACGAAGGAACCCTTCAGCCTTTTTCCTTTCCATTTTATCCATTGCTTGGTCTGCTGATACATTTTTCCAGTGCGTAAGACTACCTTTCAAATTATGAAGGACGGCTGTACAAACGCAACTAATGTGCTGTGCAAAACGTACTTCATGATAAGTAGGGTAAGTTTTAATGCTTGGAAATACAGTGTTAAGGCCTTTTGTCCTTGCAGAGGATTTATTGTAGCACTCTTACACGGAAAGCAGGTTCTACTTCCATTCTTTGAGCTCAGGAACACTAGCTTCCATGTCTTCCATAGCAAGGTCTGAACGATGACAAGCACATCGGAAGTTCATCAAACTACGCCCAACATAGTCCTCAAACCTCTTCCACAACCCAGTGTATCTTCCATTGTTTGCAGGTTCGCCATCTGTAGTCACACCTGCAAACTTGCCCCTCATCATTGTGTCACCTACACCAAGACCTTCCAGGAAACAATCTTCTAGTCCTGCAGCATCTGTCAATTCAGAGCTAGCAACAGTAGCAAACCTCGCCTTTACTTCCAATGGCCCTATAGGAGAATTGAATCTGATGAACACAAATTTGTCATCAGGCTGCATGGAGTCTACAGATCCATCAATCTGTGCTGAGAATTTTATTGCATTATGCAATTCAGCTTTAAGCTTTTCAGTATGAAGTTCAGCTATAATTGTCAGCATCTCCTTATAAGTTATTGGGACTTTGTAATGCAAATCCGCACAATCTGGCATAAATGGAACATTTAGGGCATCCACCCCATTCTCATTTAAGGACAAAATCTGCTGTTCAGCGCGTGCTGTTGCCAGGGACCTTGATGGCCATGACCATGCGGAGAGCGTCAATTGCTTGCTATCATTGTAGACATCAATGGCAAGTTTAATAAAGTTTTCGACAGTGCGTTTTTCTTTCTTTCGCAAAGTTCCTAACCATGGGTGGTTTACAGTCTGATTTTCCCACAAATTTCTACATTTCTTTGCATCAACTTCTGCTGCAAGCGCTTTAGTACTGAAATGGTCAACAATTTTCTCTAGCTTCTCTTTTGAATCACACTTCACTCCATGAGCAAGGAGAACTATGCCATTTCCAGAGCATGCTTTTGCATGTTCTTCAAATTAATTGAAAACACTTCGCAAGCAGACGCTTTCTCGAACCAATCTTTTCATGATAAACAGAAAGAGTACCATTTCCTACTTTTTCTTGAATTTTAGTAATGCTCAATGTATACCCCCGGTAGTTTGCCATTGATTCATCTGTAGCTGGACTTTGAAGATCATCAATTCTAGTACATGAGGATTCTGAGATTTTACAATCTGTGTGAAGAGTAGCATACGTTTGATTGCTTTCTTTGATACCTTCCTTGCTAAAAAAGTGAGTTAGCTTCTCGCATTTCAAGGCGCTTTCCTCCACCTTAGTTTTTCTCTTCTTGTGCAAGTACTCTTTACGCTGCATGTTAAAAACCTAGCTTTAGGACTTTTGAAGCAATTGTAATACACTGCACGATGCGTGCATATGATTCGAGGGGTCCCATTCATTGCAACACGATGACAGCAGTAGTTGTTTGACAACATAGCTGAGAACCTTTACAAAAGGGATATTTTTCTGGGGTCAAAAGCCTCTTCACTCGGGAGGCAAAGTTCAGAACTCGTGGGGCATTTGCCCCCCCCCAGTTTGTATGTTAAAAAAGGTCCTGAAATCAATCCCACATAGATGTCTCCATTTCTTCATATCAGGTGTACTGAATTTCATCTGCCAAAAAATTGTCAGAAATTGATGAAAGTAAGCTTATTTGCTTATTTAGAAACTCATACAAAGATTCTTTGACTAAATTGTCGCACTCGCAGTCATATCTAGCACATTTTGTAGAATTTATGAGCTCACCTGCTGCCATACTGCAGCTGCAGAGACAGTCTTTGTTTCAAGATTTCCCAACTGCTAACTTCAACGAATTCATTACAAGAATATGCTTATAACTTTTCAGTCATTTCGGATCATTTAAACAGAAAATGTCTCCCTTCTCTGGCAATGTGCTTGCCCAGTCACATACTTTAACAGATATCATTAAATATTTTTTATCTTCTTCACACTATACAGCGATTGGAAATAGGTATGTTGTCTAAATAAATTCACCTGCAAAATAAAAGAATGTCGGTTTTTCATAACTCTGATTTTAGGTTTCTTAAGGCCCAAAGAAAATGCATTTGGCGTTGTTGGGATTTGCCACTGACTTCGCTAACTTTGTACCAATTTACTGCCTCTCTGACTAGCGCATCTTTTAAGGAATCACAGATGGGGGAATGTAAAGGGGCCTCATTTTTTCAACAACAGTATAAGGTACAACTCAGGTAATAATGATCTATACATTTAGCCAGAGACTTTTACAAAGTCTCTTTCACAGTATGAATCACCTGTCAATTCATTCTAATGCCCTTTCTAAGTTCGAACTGAAAATTTTGAGTTAAAATGTGCTGTTGGCAAACAATTAAAATGGATGCCCGTTGAGAGTTAATGTTGTTTCATGTCCCCTTACGCAACTTTCAAAATCTCGAAGCACGCCTTTCCTCCATCATGCTGGGTCAACAGACAATACATAACTACATTGTTTGGGAGTATTGGCAGATGTTAACTCAATCAGTGATTAAAGAACTTAAGTTTGCTGTCTCTTCTAGCGAAAAGTGCAATAACCAAACCGTTACAAAAAAAGAGAGGAACATCTATTGGGGAGGAAAATACTGTAAAACGCGGTAATTGGAGTTTCAAGAATAAGGAGTGGGGATCATTGCCCCATAAGTTTGTACAGTAAACTCCGCGCAACTCAACTCTTTATGACGCGAACTATCGTATAACTCACGAAATCTATATCTCAAAATACTGAGTAACTCGAACAGATTCCATGAGCATCGGTACAGAATTTCAAAGAAATTCCTGAGCCTAACTCCAACAGATTTCGTGACCACTTGTGAAGAAGTCCATGAAATCACCATGAAACAAGAAATAGCGGCTTATCTATCTACGCGTACACATTTTGTAACACATGGCGCGAAACTCAGCTCTACAGTTGGCTGAGTTTTACGCCATATTGTTTTACAACAACGAAAGTGATTTACTTTACTTTGAACTGACAAATATGACTGTATGAAATAGACGTTTAAAATACTGTAATTCCTGGCGATCAGTTCATCACTCTTGTGGTGTGTATGAATACAATATTACTGTAGAAGAATACTAGTTTGCTGTTTCATGCCACGATTGTAGCTAACTCCTGATATTAGTGGTGGTTCATAGCTGTAATTGGGAAACTTCGTTTCATTCAAACTTCGAATAACTTTAACATTTTCCTGGTCCCGATTTGCCGAGTTACGCGGGGTTTACTGTATGCTACAAGAGGTCCTGCCTCTCATGTCTCATAGAGTACAAATGGCTACTTTATCCAAGGTTTCACTGCACGGAAAGACCATGCATGCTACATCAGCAAAGTTGCACACCTGAGAATCATCTACCATTTATAAGTACCTATATGTTGAGCGAATGAGGGCCAAGTTAGGACCCTTGTAGCATTACTATCGATGACATTTTCTAGCTAATAACACTGCTGCCTAGTTTGTCGCTTTGCTTTGAGTCAATCGTAAATCAGTTTCAGATTGCCTGTACCGAAACTGTAGGCCTCAAGTTGAGCAATAAGTAAATAATTAACACTGGGAAAAATCATATTGAAAATTGTTCCTCTACTAAAAGTAAAACGAATCGAAGAAAGCCTGACAATGAATAAAGGGTTCTCTTTAGATAAGAGTTTTCTTGCAAAATGGCTTCACCATTTTTAGACATTGATGATAAATCTGTGGGATTGAGTTTCTCAGTGAATAAGTAGTATTTGGTCACTTCACTAAAGAGTTTAGTTAACACAACGAAAGACAACGTCTACTTCAATTAAAAAATATATGCAGGAGTCTCCACTCATCGCTTCTGTTCTGTCAAAACACTCTACTTCATCACAGACTTTTGCAGGTTTGAAAGCACAAAACTGACAAGCAGCGGTGTCACTAAACATGTGTCTGGCTTTTATGGCTTTTATTGTGTGATCTTAATTCCTGTATGACCCCCAAGACTAGACAAGGGGCTGGCACATTAAGAGTTTCAATTATTTCTACAGTTTTAAGGTTCTGTTTCCATTTCCAATATGTGCTATGCTAGTGTTTGAGCTTACTACCGTACCACACAAGAGATTAAAATGTCTTGCAGAATGCCTGCTCGTTTCCGATATTCGTTGGATGAAGACTCTTGTAAAACTTCTTTACATCTTAATTTATGCTCATAACCAGATTTCTCTGAATCATGTACTGTCGATTTTCTTCATCATACCCAGAAGCATTCACTTTTACTTCTAAATCGATTGCGTTTCATTATGGTGCTCCGCAGCTCTTAAGACATACGAGACTTTTTGCTGCCTCCAGTAGAAACAGATTTCTTGGAGGTGAATCCGCTCGTAGTAAGATACAATATTTTCAACTTCAGTACAATTTTGAAGTGTGCTTCCTTTAATTCTAAGCGAATTTTCTTCACTGAAGGGCAAGCTTCAAAACACCTTCGCAAACAGAGAAAGCTAATAATTTTTAATGATGCTGGCCTTTCATGTTATAACATGTGGCCGGCATTGAGGTCCATGTTAATTGAAACTATATTGGATTTATTACGATATGCAAAACGTCGCTTTCATCTACAACCTGAATCAAAACGTGGCCTTCCTCCACAGAAGTTTGAACAACTCCGGTACACACCATATGATGGAAGTTATTATGCTGTTCACTACTACACGCAATATCTTTCTGCTGCATCATCTCAGTCGCTACATTACGGCACTAACGTGGCCAAGCAAACTTTCACGAGTTACGGATATAAATCTAGGCTTTGGTCATCACTGCATTCCTGATATGGGAAGAATAAGTTGGCTAATATTCAAAACATAAGATGACATCTTTCTCAAGATGACGCCTTTCACTCCCCTCTTAAGTATTTGCTTACCATGAATGCGATTTTTCACCTTTCCGTGTACTTTCAGCATTTATGGCTGACAGTAACTTAAAATCTGTCGAGGACATTGGTCCATCACAACAACAACAACGTTTTTCCAAACTATAATGCAATACGAAACTTGTTTTTCATGTGTCTTTTGTACCCCAGGATTGCATCGAATAAAAAGAAGGCGGTGTAAATAAAATGGAGGAATAATCAATTTGACATTGTATGTACAATCAAACACTAAGATACTGGATAAATGTCACTATACAGATAAAAACACCAATAGCTAGGATATAAATACGACGTAAGAGCTTGCTAAAAACAATAATATCCAATAATCTTCAAGTTTACCATACATTATGGCAATCTCCTACTACTTAAGAAGGCCATAGCAAATGACACTTGAATCCACAGAACGGTGCTTGTGCAAAAGGTTCTCGCACTGTTTCTTTGAAGGTACTATGAATAAAAGAACCCTTCTACCAGAACTGATCTCTTCTTCTTCTTGATCGCTCTAGCACATCTGAAATAACTGTATCCCTAGCAGACATCGACGAATCGGACAGCAAATCTGAATCATCCAATCGATATGTGTCTTTGGCTCTCTGCTCATGCTTACTTGGCCGTACATAAGCGCGCGGAGGTGCCATTACCCGGCTCATACCTTTTAGGGCTTGCGTCCTAAGTTCCGGATTCACTTCCTTTTCCTTCAAGTCACTCAAATCATCTCCACTCTCCTCATCTTTGTATTTATCATGGTGATAAGCCTTACGCATGACTACTGCTGGTGGTTTAGTTTCTCTCACAATCTTTGCATTACTTTCTCCCATCAGCAGGGCTCGATTGTCACTGCTATACTTCCAGTCATCGCTTTTTCTCCTTATGTTTCGCTCAGTCTTCTCAGGCGACTGCTGCTGTCTCCATTTCGTACCTTGATTGGAGGTTCTGAATTCGTGCAAGGGTGCACATATTTCAGATGAAAGCTTCCCTGAAGGGGCATTTACAGTTCCACCTTGTAAAGGAGTAGTTCGATCCAAGTGATGGCGTCTGTGATCTACATCAGCTTTGAGTCGTGCTGTATCCACCCTGCCTTTCAAGACATTGAAGAATGAATCGTCAGTGTCAGAAGATACTGTTGATGTTGGGGTACTACTCCTTGCTTCTTTCTCAATTTCAAATGCCGTTTGTGTTTCTTCATTTTCCAATTGTGCCTCGCCTCCACTTCGCTTTGATCTTTTGTTGTTGGCTTTGCTGCTGTTGTTGCCTTTATTCTTCCGAGATATCTCAGAAACACTACTGCTAACTAAATTTGTTGTACTCGTTGCTTTATCTCTGCTAGATGGTGCTTTGTTCTCCTTATCCACCCCAGAGGTACTTTTAGCCTCAGTTTCGCTACAATGCTCTTTGACAACCTTTCCCGGACCTGCTACTTTTTCTGAAACAGCAACCCTCGGATATCCGCTAATTTGCTTCTCATTTCCAGGAACAGCAACATTTGAAGCTGCGTTGTCTCCTAATCCCGAACTTTCATGTGCTCTAGCATTTTCTTGAGGGGACTGTCCATGATCTCCGTCTGTAGAACTATCATCATCTTCGATGGATGCCAGAAAGACAGTTGGATAATGTGTTGCGCGTGCTCTTTCTTTATAGGTCTGCGCCTTTTCCCTCAATCTAAGTACCTACAAGGTATGAAAATTGATAAACCACGTTGCACTCAAGTTTCATGGTCTATAACCTACAAAGTAGCTTTTATCTAAGATGTAACACTCCGGTATGCTAGTTGGAACTTGTTGCTTATGCTGTCTGCTTGTACCTTCACTGTTCGCCCTACCTACTAAACTTTACACAGGAACAAAAATTTGATACTATAATAAATAGTCTTAATACTTTTTCTTGTCCTTCATCCTTCACGCTATATATTACACACTTTTAATTCAATTTTCCACTCACAAAGATCTGCCTCTAATCAAGTTCTAGTCGGTTGCATATCTTGATGATGTATATAATTCTACCTAAAAACGGCTGGGAAGGGCTAACACATTGTACTTTCGTTGAGCTGTTTTCGTAATCAAAGTTACTTTCGTACTTTTCAATGATATGAATAATTCATGGAAGAAGTTGCTGCATTGATGGAGATATTCTCTTTTCTAGATAAATGACTGAAACGCTCTTCACTGCAAGCAGCGAGAATGAATATCTTAGTGACAAAATGAGCAATATTTGGCTCTAAAGATCTAATATCACAGTCACGCTTCACACCACCTTCCGACGAAATTTCACAGTTCAATCGGAATAAACCAGAACTCAGTTTCAAAATACCTGTCCAACACAGTGCTCTCATCACATGTCACCTATAATGTTTCATATTTATTGCAATTTATCATGACAATGCAGATAGGTCTGGTTGCATATACAAAGTGATGCTAATACTTTTCTTAAAAAAATTATCAGTTCAGGCTTATCATTCAAATAAAACATGGATAGATGTATGGGTGGATTGATAAAGGCTGGATAGCTAAATTATCTAAAAATTAGCAAATCAGAATATCATTTGAAAATCTCTCTAGATTGATGAAGTGTAATTGGAAGATAACTTGATTGAGTATCGTTATAGCTTCTAATCAATAGAGAGAGGCCGTAATCCATGTAAATGGAAGCTCGAGAGGAATACATTACCTGCTTTAGAAACAGAACAAAAACACTATCAAACAACAGCTTATTGCAATCACACATAAATTTAAAATAATTATGGCGTCTTGTCCTAGACGGAATAACCAGAAGTGGCAGTCAATAGTAAAGGGTTCGTGCTCAAAACGCAAAGAACTTCCAGCTATAAAGAAGTGTAGAAGTAAGCTATAGAAGAAGAGTTCAAAAGTAATGTTAGCAAAATGAAAAAGTATCCTATAATATACTAAATAAAAAAAGAATAGAGCTAATTATGTGTGGAAATCCGTGGGCGAGAACGTGGCGGTGTACAGCAAATTCAAACAAGTCCAGTGAGAATATAGCGCCTGAAAACATACGAACTATTTAGTATCCATGCATAATAAATTATGGTCGTGTACAGCTTAAGGCTTTTATCAGTAGGCCTTAGCAAACATGGGAAGACGAGAAAACACCTGAAATCTGTCACGTTCCCTGTAATCTAGAAACTATCTAACAAATTCAGTCTACTATCATATCTTTTGTTTTCTCAAACTCTTTATTGCCAATTCTATCACTGAATATGCATTTAACTTCCCATTCGGTACGGCAAGAAGGTCAGATTCTCGCAATTCTGAACTAATTTGGATTCGTCTGTAGTAAATTATCCACCACGGCTTGAAAACAACAATATGATACGCATTTTTTCGACCCATTCGACACGCCAAAAGAATCAGCATTTTTCACGATTCTCACGCAGCCTCAGTTTCAAGAATCATAGCGACCTATTCTAGTCTGATGAATGAGCTTATCTTTAGGCTTATAACTAAATGACCAATTCTATTTCTTACTAAATCCACAACTTAAACTTGTCGATAAGTATGTAAACAAGTAAGTAAGCAACGAGAGTTTATGCTTTTTGGGCATTCCAGTCTAGTGACTTCTTTACCAACCTACTGTCAATCAAGGTTAACTGTCTGTCTGGCATTCAGCATATCATGCAGTTAGTCGGTAGTTCTGGAAAGCTAATACAAAGCTTTAAAAGCGTGTCAGAGTGGGGTTCGAACCGCGTAAACCCCGGTTGTAAAGAAGAGGTACACACATCTACAAGATCGCTGCACAACAAGGTATACTGCAATAGTCAACAGTTCCAAACTCAAACCAGCATTTGATGCAGACATACAATAGATGGATGCATCTTACTCAATAGTCTAATGATTGATAACCACATAACCGAATACAAAAACAGTTGATAAAGGAGTTGTATTTATACATCACAAAGAGGACAAGAATCCAGAAACAATCCTACAGCAAATAAGATCAGCAGTTCTTCAGAAGTATCCTTCTATCATTAAGCGAGATCAAGTTCACTTTATGGGACCTAATTGTTTTAGAGATATCAATACTAGCTGACGAGGAATACACAGCAAACGTGCATTAGTGTAACTAGCTTGACACATGTCTTTTCTGAGAGCAAACCCAACCAGAAAATTCAAAACTGAATATTTTCTAACAATCTTATGCGCATACCTCTTTAAACCAATCAGTGGCACCAACTTTTTGCATCTAAAAAACAAATGAAATATCTTTAAATAACTCACTGTGTATGAAGCGATACGTCTGCAACCCTAGAATGCAATTCATGGAGGATATCAAATATCAGGGCCTGACTGCTCGTCAAAAACATTCTACAAGTACTAAATCCATCATTTGTGCTTTTTTCAATTCCTTCCATTTTACTAACCCTAGGTGGAATAAATGTTTAGCTTCCCAAGAAGAAGCCTCAAGGCTCAATTCTTTCTTCTATTGTCTTGCTAGTTGCTCTAGTATAGTCATTTTGAAGTATCGATGAGTGACAGTAACACAAATGTATGCTAGTTTACTAAGTTTTTGTCACAACTTCTCTGCTGTCTAAAGCTTCGCTAGGCTCTAAGAAAGTTAAACTGTTTCTTCCTTGACTTCTAAACGCCTGATTACATAGAAGTTTTCAATCTCGTGGCTGAATTTCAATGCATCTGACAGAGGTGAAAACTCCATTCCACCTTGCTACTCAATCCTTTGTAGATTTCAATTTTCAATTACATGGAGAAATTTCAAATCCATGGATGAAATAACACCCGGGGTTGACATTTCATCCAACCTTGAGCTAACCGAGGTGAAATCTTCAATGCGATAAATGCCCTTGCATTGGAAAGGTGAATGCTCATATAATAGTAAACCCATTTCAACCACGGGGTTGAAACGCTTTTGACACATGCGCAATGAGCAATCGGTGATTCCCGAAAGAGGCTGTCTTCTTGTATGTAGATAGCTTCATACCTTATTATTATTAGAAAATTATTTACAGTAGGCAAGTTAATATAATTAATATAGCTAGTATAATAGCTAATTGAAGCTTACTATTTACAAAAATTACAAATTAAAATTAATTACAATAAATGTGTATCAAATATTATAGACGATAAAACAATAAAATTAATTACAATGAATGGGTAAAATGAAAACAATTAAAACTAAAAGGATGACTCAGTATATAGGAACAACTATTTCAAGAGTCCAATCCGCGCAACGTCAGGTTTGCATAATCGGCAGTTGTATTTTGTATCTTTCCAAGTTTTAATCTTCTTTCTAAATATTGGGAGGCTAGAAGATGTTTTAATGTCGTTTGTAAGCTCTTGCCAGAGCTTGGTCCCATGTAGGCTGTACTTTCTATACCATAGCAATTTGTTTCTGGGTTTGGTAGCGAAATTCGTGATATGTTTCTGAGATTATAGCATGAGTTTCTTTCAGTAAAGATTTCTTTCATGAAACTTGGGTTGAGATTATGTATAGTTTTATATATTTCTGTAAGAAGCAACAGCAGACTTTTATCATGGATAGACATCGAGTAGTCTTTTTCAAGAAGAGTTTGAAAGTTTGATTCATAGTCATCATAGGCAAGACGCAAAGATTTCTCATGAATTCTTTTACCCTATTGTTTGTCTGTCGATCACAAAACATCCAGATCAAAGGACAATAGCTAAGTTGTGATAAAATGAAGATGCGCATCGTCTGTTCTACTTGTTTATCATCCATGTAGTTGGAAATTCGGGATAAGGCATGTAGTTTTTGGTTAGCTTCTTTGCATATCGATTGTACGTGTCGTTTGAACGACAAGTTATTGTCAATACTTATACCAAGAAGTTACTGTTCTTTACAAGGTTTAGTAATCGCACTATCTATTTCAAAAGATGTATCATTGTTGCTTTTACTAAAATTTATTAGATGGCATTTTTCCTCATTCAGTTTCATATAATTATTCTTAAACCATTCTCTCATAATAACTACGTCTTGCTCTAGTGTTTTAATTGCCTGCTCGATGTCTTGTTCGATAACATATAGCGTTGTGCCATCAGCGTAATTGCATGCACTGAGTTAACATTCAAAACTTAAGCTGCAAGTCTGCATTAAGAGGTCATTTTTCTTATTGGAATGAAAATAATTCATATGCTGGCGCACTTATTCATACCCGGGGTTGAAATACACATGATAGCAAATTTATTTCATCTCGGTCAAATGGGTTGAAACTCAGCCCCGTCCCCGGGGTTAAAAATTCCATGTAATCAAGCCTTAATGAGTACCAGGATAATTATTACAATGGATGTTGCCCCTTCGTAGTTGATCAACAAAACAGAAGAAACATTCACTATATACTGCTAAAAAAGACCTTCCATTGGCGTAAGATGAAATAAACCCTTCCTTTCTGTTCCTTCTCCCCTTCTTCCCCTCATTCCACCTTTCTTTTCCCCCTTTTTATTCTTCTTCTCCCCTATTTATTTTCTCTTCCTTTCCTCTTTTTTCCTTCTGGATGACTGAGCTTCCTACAAAGACATTTCGCGGCTTCGCACACTTTTCCACACATCTACTAGCATCCAACTCCCGATTATTTCCACATTTCAACAAACACTCAAATAGCACCATAACGGCTCTCATAGAACAAACACTAAAGTAAAGATAGGTTGGGTCAACAATTTGTATATCGCTCTATTGTCATACCGGAATTCTACATAAGCTGTGAAGTGGCATCAAATGCTATAGCTTCTACTGTAAAGTCATATGTGAAATAAAAACTATAAAGTGGCATCAAATACCACTTCAAAACCATGAAATCGCTATAAAAGTCTGAACTAAAGATCTGCTAGAAAGCGTGGTACATCATTCAAAAAATCACATCCCATGAGTAGCAATGGATTGAAAATCAGTAGGTAATTAAGAATATAAATTCTATGTAAAAAACAGGAATGTAGATTTCACGATTTCCTTCCGTGGCCCCTGACTAACGTTATTCACAACATTTAAGCAATCAACTACATCCTCTACGCTACTATCTTCAGCTGATAGCAAATATACGCAAAAAATGTTGAAAAGTGCAGATATTAATGAATGACTTGCAACTGAAGCAGCTGCTGTTGTGCATCCAGCGCAAAACGACCAATTCAATTTCAAAACAATGTTATCGTGTTGTGAGCTCAAAAATTCATGTACAAGCTAATGTGATTAAGTTTCCGTCTGTATGCGAGGACTGAGACAGACAATACACCCATCATACCGATTAGCTTAAAGTTGCACTGCAGATGCTAATTGTAAAGTCCAGAACGCGAAATATCGGATTCACGACGAATTGATTGAAGATATCTTCTATAGAACGGAATAATGTATCAAAATCAAAATGCAACCCCATGATAGAAAAAGGTGGAAAGATGGAATAATGATCCACAGACATAATAGGAGAAACCAAAGTAGCCTCTTCCTCTAATAAGGTGATCTACTCAATATCAGAAAACTGTGAAATTCTATAAAAGACGTAAAAAATCAAGAAGACTCCCAAGCATGGTTTAATTTCTCTCGATTGAAAACAAGACAGTAAGAAGTCAGATATAAGTACCTAGAACATTGAAACCAGCCTGTCCATGTTCTTGTAGGGTAGGGTAGTTCCAGTAATAAGGGTGCAGGTTCTTTGCCTAGTCTCATTCCTGCATACCATGTCTACCACAGTATGTTTTTAATGCTGCTGGAGTATCCATGAAAGTTGCTGATATGCAAAAACATGCTGAATTCATTTCTCAGTGGATAAAGTTTGGAGCTTTTTATAACAAGCTTTCTTGAATATAAGGCTGAAAAGGTTCCAAGTAGTTGAAATCAAAACATAAAATTTGACGAAGTATGTTCTTCATAAATGAAGGCTCTTATGTGACAGTTTTTAATATATCTGCTGCTCTCAGACACTACTGTGCCTTCCAAATTGTAACTTGTCAAAGCTACCTTTACACCTATCCCTACATTCATTCTATAACTAGTCCATATGCAATTGTTAGCAAAGAGTGACTATTCTAGAACAAACCAAAAGACGAACTGCTTAACAATTATCAAATCTCTACGGTGGATGAAATAATTCATTTTCCAGCTTTTTTTCATGATACTGTAGTAAATTCGAAAGCAACTTCGAATCTATTCCCTCACAATAATGCAAATCTACAGTGGTTGACACTCCCTTTTTTCAGACTCTTCAAATCCAATTGACAATTCCTTTGCTAAACTCTCCGGATTTAATCAACCGTTATCACATAAGACGAGCCTTAATTAAAAATTGAAGAAAAAGTTGCAGGTATTTGAACAACTGAGGATACTGAATGCTACAGAGCAGTAGAAATAAGATAAAGTAAGCACAGCTGATAACGCTGATTAGGGAAAACCTAGCACAAACGTTTTGAGATTATGAATTAGCACAATTGACAAACAATGGAAGACCAACTTGGACGAAGTATGACTAAGGGACAAAGTTAAAAACTCTCTTTCCGAATTACCAGAAGCACGTAGATACAGAATATTCTTGAAAAATCGAAACGACGAACAACAAGGATACCACAACTGGATGTTAAGCTAAGATTCCCCATGATTGCATGACCTGATTTTGACTAACACACTACGGCATTATTATACTGTTTGTTGGTTGCTATTAAGGGAAGAGAGGCGCACGACTGCTTTAAACGTGAGGGTTGCTGCTACTCCATATTCCAAGATTATTTTGCTATTCTACATCGTAAAGGTATTCGACGGAAAAAGTTACAAAAAAGTTGAACATGAGAAATTAACATGTGATTTGTACAACAAAGCAGTGAATTAAGATCTCACGCTCTCACTATAATTTGCTGTTGTAGCCATTCTGCATCTTGTAGTCGCACTAATCAGGGATACAACTGAAAATGCTCTCGAGCGCTCCTCCTCACACACCTCTCTTAGGCTACGTTCACATAACTCCGTTTTCAAACTCCGCTCTTTAAATATCAAGTCAGGTGACACTAGCCAGTCTTTTTGTACAAAACGGAGCATAAAATGTTTTGTGCGTTCACACTGCTCTCAGAAACGGAGGAGAACTATCCATTGTTCTGGTTTACTCATTTTTGCACGTCTAACATTTACAATTGGCATAGTACCTTTGGCGCTAATACTATTATCACACCAATTGAAAGTCAATAACATATGATTTCTTCTTGCTTGATGAATGCCTGAACAATCGGTAGCTGCTACTACATTACACAGTAGAAATAGCAAAGATCTTCTGTATTCCATCTTTCCAAGTTTTCACTTCGAATCATGCGATTGATGCGATTGATACAATTGATGCGACTGATGCGATTGATGCGATTGATGCGGTTAATGCAATTGATGCGATTGATGCGGTTGATGCGATTGAGTATGCACTTTGTGTAGTTGTCGTTGCTGTTGTTGCTGCAGCATTTTTGTTTTTATCCGTTTTTGTGCGTTCACACAGATTGACAGCGTTGTCGAATACCTTCGTTTTTGTAAATATCCACTTTCAAGAGCGTTTTCATAATCTCCGTCCTACGTATTTTTGAGCGGAGTAGTGGGAACGACTTAGCAAAAACAGATATTTCTCTTTGTTTTTGCGCAATAAGGAGCAATGGGAATAAGGCAATAGGATGGTTTATAGAATCATATGCTCTTCTAACGCACCATCAAAGAACTCAAAGAGATTGTAGCTACTAACCATGTTATATAATGATTATAAATTACTGAAACTTGACTGAATATCGCGATCGCGACAGAATCTCGCCAGCAAAAGAAAAATCAGTTTCACAGTCTTGCTTGGTCTCTAGAGAATAAAGATCTTCCGCATCCGCTGTCATTTGACCCTACTGTGCACCTCAACAGTATGCTCCCCTTGAGCTGAAAATTTAGCCAAATGGAAGTATACACTAATTGATGACCAAACTCAGTAACATTTGTCCATACACAAATACCAGTTGCTGGCAAAACAATAAATGTGAACTACAACCCTTTGCTAACGTAATCAGCTATCTGCTGACCGAAAGACTCGCCCACCTGTATATTAATACCACCTAATTCAATGCATGTTTTACGACAATCGGCCAAAACTGCCTTCTTCTAGTATAGCTTGATGAACGAGTAGAATTTGCAAGAAAAGGGCACAGGTTCTCTTCAACCTCAACAATGTGCACATAGCGCTGTGGAACCACTCTACCAAAGGAAATAAACTGGGAAATAAAGCTAAGTCGCATTTTTTATACATTCTGATGAGGTGCGTCCTATACTTCAAAGTCCATTGCCAATAAACACAAAAACCTCAAGCATGTTCTGTCAAAACACTTTGCTTCACGAAAAATGTTATTGCCATAGATTGAACTGCAGATAAACCAGAAATCCTAAAATACTATTACAAACTTACATCACTTCCAACCGTTTGAGATGAAGATTCAGGCTCCTGCCATGCAACTTTCTGTTGAAGATTTGATGGTGCGACAAAACTTGCTTTGTACTCGGTTTCTGACAAGCTGAAAAATGTATCAAGGTAATAAAAGATGCTAAATAACATATGTTTTGTCGCGTTCATTAATGATCACAGACATTCGGCCAAAGTTCAACAAACAGTGATTGTAAGTACACAGGGATACATAGTAAAACATATAAAAATGCTCAAAAAGATCTGGGAAACTAATAATTACACTGTATTAATGAGAGTTCCTATAGTCAAGCATAAATGATATTCCAGTGTTTGTCTCGACAGTTTCCCCACTTCCCTTCATTCCTGAAAGTCCAAAGCAACCAATTTTCTACTCAACATCGCTCGACTATTTTGGAATATCAAATGTCATTAATATTTGGCATCGAATGTTATCGCACATTGCAGCAAAGATTTCAAGCAGAAGCTTAAATCTACGCAAAGCCTCCTAGTTTTCCAAATTTAGAGATGCTTTCGGCCAATGTACAACGAAGTCCGCCACTCTTAACTTTCTGCTAAGCTATTTAGAGCTAATAAAAATGCAATCAACATTTTAAGACAAAAATCATATGCTTAGATATTTTACTAGTCGTCAACACGACAATCTATTCAACACCGCTGGTCTCTCCGATCCTAAACTTTAATAACCTCTCACTAAATAACATTTTTCTCCTGTCATGATCTGAGAGCCAACTTCATGCAGAGTGCTAGAACAATATATTCAGAATAAGATGTAAAAATAGAAGCTGTAAGCCATAACCAAATACTTCATAAACAACGGAACATAATAAACCACGAACCTTTGACTTCCGTGTGGAAAGAAGATTGGTTGAACATTTTTTGAATGGTGCAAAGACCGCTTCTCCGAACCAATTACTGAAAAAGAATCATCAGGACTTAACATAAACATGATAAAACCTTTCCTTTTTTGCCAAAAGACTCCATTATTTGCGATACTCAAGAATTTAGCTTATGTTGGATGCATCATTAGCGCGATTTCTGAAATACATCAGCCTCCTAGAACACAATCTCAATTCATAATTTAGAATTTTAAGTCCCAGAAAGACCGTGCCTTTCTACATTTAATGTATATATAGTGTCCAGTTTCTACAAATTTCCTAAGACAATGCTAGCCCCCATACTAGTCTCTTTTGCCGTTCTTTGAAATACAATACACCCTAAAAGTACAACCACTAAGATGGCAAGAAGCTACGAATGTCAGCCATGTTAGCCAACTAATGAGGCACCATAAAATGAAGGGCCAACTGGTACGATAGTTCTGGACATGAGCAACTGGAACAAGAAGCATCTGACAGGAAAAGCGGAGTTCAAAATAGAACTAAACAAATTCAGTTTGCAAAGAAAATTATCCTGCTTACTTTCTTGGTCCTTTTGTTGGTTTTCAATACTAGCTGCAACAGTCCTAAGCTCGAATTCAGGTTCTTTGAGAAGAGGATATTGCTTGAATTGCACTTGATATTCAGTTCTAAAGGGCTTGTACTTTCTTCCCTGTATATGCCCATCACTTTTGGGTTCCTCATCTTTGCTGATATCAGAAATGGGTATAGTATAACGCAGCTCTCTCTTCATTGGCTCCTTCCATGAGAATTCTCTTCTATACTCGGTTGTCACAGGGTGACTGAAAGGGGGTGGTTCTATGTTCTGCAACTTCGCCTTAATTTGAAGACCTCTCTCAACCTATTGAAAATATAAATTATTCAATATTACTATTACACAGTACCAGTAGGGCAAAACGCACCTTTAAATATATGTATTATACTACACTCAAATCTCCTACAAGATAAATTTCAAGAAACTAATAGGTCTAAGACGTGAATGATCTCACTATCTTTTCAAGGTCAGGTACTATGAGATTGTAGGTAAAACTAAATCAAACTGCTCATGCATGCAGTCCCATCAGCTAGAGATAGTATTTGAAAGATAGTAGGCCTCCACAGCTAAGTTGAATTATGAAGCAAATTGAGCACTTGAACAAAACTCCCTAACCCGCTCATTTTGTCTTTTCTTTATTTCTCGCAAATCTCTTTTTCTTTGCTCCTTGGCAGGACTGAGTTTCTTCTTTTTTGATCTGCTCTCAATAGCTTCTTTTTTGTCCAATGATTCACTTTTGCTAAGTTTTTCTGTTTGGCCTTTTGATTCATAGGAATTCACAGGAAGTATCCGTTCAGTAGAGTCTGCTTTTTGAACAGATTGCTCAAAATGTAATTTCTTCCTGACATTTTCTGGGCTATTTTGTATCTGTTCTTCAGCACTGCCACCATTGCCACCATTTACAGTCTCACTATCACCAACACTTGTGCCATTTGGGTACTCAATTGTGCCAGTTCTCAAAAGATTATGATTGAAGACATAAGGTGATCTCCGCTTTCTTTGCATGGGTGGTTCAAGAGCTAAGTACCGCAAATTATCTGATTCTCTTCCTGCTACTATGTCTGCCATTGATGAATGAATTGCTATTGTTGCCCCCTGTAAATACAATATAACAATCTTCAACATACAGCAACAATCAAAAGAAACAGGCTCCCTGAAACTAAGACACAATAGTTTTGCAATTTAAGACATTCATATTTGTCAATTAATTTGGTAAGATATTCTGCCCAAAAGAAAACATTTATCCTCTAAGAGGTCATTCAGATGTGGTCAATATTTTTCAACCTAATTTTAATAAAAAGATAAAGAAAACAATTAAACAGAATGATATTTTTGTTGCCTTGGACCGTACAGGTATCTGGAAAACTGCATGCAAAGGGAAATGATACATTTCTGGGGGTGGTTTTCTGCAATAGTGAGGTTGAAATATAATGAAAAAGCACATAAACAATTTTTGGCTGCCAAATGTCTAGAAAATGCCATGAATGGTGTAGAAGTAGAAGCACTTTGCATTTGAAACAACTTACTAATTTACATCCATTCACAACGGACTTGCACAAACACCAAGCTCCAATTTGAAGATAACTTTGTAGATAAAAAATAGTAATAGAATAAACAGCAATGTCAAATTTAATTATGGTTTTGACTGCCAATAGAACACAAAATTGTCTTGGGCATGTAATAACACAGTAATGCTTGTGAATGTATAAAATTTAGCAGTGCATAGGATGCAAACATTCTCAGCCCCCCCCCAACACAAACACACTTTACCAAACACCCCCTCTCCCCTCTGTGCTTATATAATATGTGAATAATTGAGACACACTTCCCAGCTCCTTGAGTGATGGAAGTTAAGCTGCTTTTAAGACTGTTCCGCAGAATATGCACTTTCAAATTCAGTATAAGTCCAGAGCACTCAAGTCTCACGCATAGGGCGCGAGAATCACGCATATACGTCATTTCTCACCCACACGCAAAACGAAAATAATGTCACGAATTCTTAATATATCCTTTTGTATTCAATCACGGGGAGTATAAGGAAGCGATTGCCCCTGCTTTTGCAGAAAGATGATATTCTGGATCGCCATTAAATCGCATTGAGGGATTTCTCTTCGAAAATGTTCTCCTCATATCGCTCCATTGTATAGAATACATTATCTCCAAAAAATGTATACCGTCGGAAAATTTTATCACAGCTATATTGTATCAGATGTGGATAGATAGAGGCACGAGCACGAGCTACATGCGGCTCTTTGAAAGTTAGTCTACGACTAGAGACACGTTTCTAAACTAATAACATTAATAAAGGAAATTTTTCTCACAATTAGAAGGGAGTGAAATTAATGTCTACTAGCAAATTTTACTTTAATATGACTTCACAATTTTTTCGTAGCAGCTCTATTACTTTTCATTACTATTTGTAGCGACACAAGAAAGCTTTTTCTCTCGGTCCTGCCATTCTCTTGCCGCTCTCAGCCATCTGGTTCTTATAACGTGCTGCGATCATCCTAGAGGAGCGTGGCAACTCCTGCACTAAATAGTAATTCTGTGAGATTCTTCTCTACATATGCCTATTAAATGTAATGAAAATTTTATGGAAAATATTCCAGCAAGTTGAAATATCATTCCTGCCTCTCTGATAATCCTGCATCTTTCCATAACCTTTCACTAAACTACAAGGCTGAATGAATAAACCAACAATGAAAATACAAGGGGGAATAATATTTCTTATGTTTGCTCTCCAAGTCATACCCTGTACAAAAGTGAAGCAAAGAGTACTCTTCCCATTAGTAAGGAAAAGATGAAACACATAGCTAACATGTTCACAGCATAGCTACTATGTTCACAATGAAATCGAGCATATTTCTCCCAATGCAACTGATATATCAAGAAATAACAGTCCATTGCATTCCACTAGAGATAGAATCTCCTAATAGATTCAATGCAATTTCACAAAGAATCGCTGGAACAACTAGGTCTAGTGAAAAAAGCTCAATATATGAGGAATAAATGATACAATTACTTCAAAAACTGAACCAGACGACCGATTCCCCGATCTTAATTCAAATGAAAATGAACAAGACGTAAGTTAGAATCATGATGTTGAGTTTGAGATACTTAAAGACATTTTTGGCTCATCTGCATTTGTCCGACATTTCTGTCCGAAATAGTCCGAAATCCTCAAATTTAGGTCCGAAAATGTTTGTCCGAACATTAAACGTCCGAAATCAAACTGTCCGAAATTTTTGGGAATTAATGTAGTTGTTGCAAAAATACCAAAGTTCCATGTGGCTAGTGCCAAGCATGGTATGAGGGAGATGTACTCTATGCCAAAGTAAAGGCCCTGGTCCAAGAAAAGTTTGCTTTAGGCTATGCCCCAAGACCCTGTTTACATCTTCTTCTGGCAACTTCATTTACTTTCTCCAATCTACAGTATTTACTTGAGGATGTTCCCTCAAATCCACCTTCCTATACTTTATTGAAGCCTCCACCTTCAGAATCGTAATGCATATTGAGCAAAGCTGGACGACGTTAGAAGTGCCCAAAAAATTTTGGGACAAGACAGGGAATAAAATCTCACTCAAAATCAGTTTTGTAGCTTGAGAGCTCTGTAAGTCCCACATTTTATTCCAAATCTATGAATGGTGTTGAACAAGTTTGACCACAAAAACCTGCAAATAAACTATTGCATAATACAGTTACCTTTTTTATCTCTAAATCATCTTTTGATCTAGCATGTTCAACTTCATTTGCATACTTAAGAATCGGATTTAATTCATCTGCTAACTTTTGCTCAACATTAGATTCAATCCTGCTTTGAGCCTTTTTGACTTCCTTCTCAAAATTAGGATTGTGAGCATTTTTCAAGATTCTTCTATGCTGAAGAGGTGGCTCCCTGGAAATATGAGCATCAGATGACTTCAAGCCAGCATCAACGATTGTCTTCTCATCTAAGTATCCTGACTCCAACCCTGGTCTTGGCTTTAAGATGGGGCTTCTGGCTGTCTTCAATACTTCACTGCTTGGAGCTTTGAATGAAGAGTTGTACTCAGTCTGAAACTGAAATTCCAACATCAAAGCTAAAACAACAGAAAGACTGATAGAGCTGTAAAAATGGTTGTAAATGAATGGCAAGAACAACCAATGACCAAATTATTATCTTGTGGTCTGTGATGAGCAGATGGTGAATTTATATAATTCTACTCATCTTGCAAGGGAAATACCACACCAAAAAAGAACTGACTTTTGAAATTCAAACTGTACACTTTATGGAAATCTAATCTCATTTTTTATGAAATGAAATGACACACCAAAAATGATTGTCATGAGAACAGAAGCACAATGCAAATCCAGATTTTGTCTTGCATACAAAAATTTTGTAGGCCCCAATAAAGACAATGGGGATGCTATCTGAGTAGTAATATCATAATGAAGACTAAGTTATTTTGTTCAAGAATAAACCATAATAAATGCATAGACCTAAATCACAAAATGCAGCCAAAGTATTTTTTCTGAACTGAACTAGATTTGCCTGTTTTAAAATACAGCAGAGCTCCTAAAAATGTGAGAATACATGCCATTTTTGATAATATACTTGTCTGCCTGGTTTTAAAAGAAGGTAAAGATTTTAGGAAAGGCAATGACAGGCACATCTGACCTGGAAGTCACAAGTTAAATTCAAGTAGGATCTTCAGTCATGAGTAAATTGCATAATTTTGGTTTTTCACATATATGGTTAAACAAGATTCTTTAATTGAAAAGTAACAATAGTATGGTCCAGCTTTGCATCTTCCATAAAACCTAACAACAGGGCTTTCACACATGAAGATTACAATTAAGTTAACAAAGCCATTTAAGAAAACTAGTTGAGAAGGCAAACAAACAAAACAGGAAAAATATTGACTCAGGTTCTCTGAAAAAGGCTGCTCTAACTGACTGACTGACTCTAACTAACAAACTGAGGAAATAGATGGAGAGAACGATGGCAAGTTTGGTTGAGAAAAACAACTGAAAAACACAAAAATGCTGTCCTGACAATCCAATTTGTAAGATTATAAACAATATTCTCTCAAAATCAAAGGATTTTCACATTCTGAGATTTCTTCCACTTTTTCATCAAATGTCTTAAATCTACCATAAATTCTCTATTACACCCCCTGGGGGCTTATTGTTTTCAAACACTTTAGAGGGGACATATTGGAGAGAGGGGCTTAATTAATAGGGGGCTTAATAAATTTTTGAAATATGAACAGATTTTTTTATGGCAATAGAATAAGTATATTTCAAGAATCTTCCCCAATTACATTGTCATCTTCATCAGTTATTATCATTTCTCTTTGCAGCACATGAACATATGAGCTTGATTTTGATGTTGCTGTACTAAAGGACATCATCAATACCACAGAGTTTATGCTTGTTATGGCCATAACTTATGTTTGGTATTATTCATATTTTTGAGGGGGCTCCATAGATAGGGGGCCTATCAAATTTTCCCATCTGCAAAGGGAGGCTAAATTGAGAGGAGGGCTAGAAAGGGAAACTATGATATTTTATCCTTGTTATCCTCTTACAAGGAGGCATATATACTTCATCCCTTGATAAACACTCAAATCTAGATTTAAACTGCTTAATCCTATCTTACCACATCATACCATAACCTATCTAGGGCTCATTGAAAAAGAGTTGCACCCCTGAGTAACCTTCTGAGCACAGAATATGCTTGCAAATCAAAACAGGATGCCCTGTATGACTAGATACAGACAACTTGCAGCCTGTCTTCTCCTGGGCTCCCCCTGCAACAAGTGTTCCTACACTAACGTATATCATTAGCAACAATCAATATGTAGATTTGGATCAATAGTGCCTGCAGAAATTCAGAGTTTCAGAGTGTATTATTCTGTATCCGTGAGCAGCACTCATATGCTCATGCACACTACTGAGCCACTATCCATTCCACCTCAATATTGAATGTCAAATAAAAGCAGATGCAATAGACTTCTTGCAACATTAAAAATCAACAGACCATCATATCCAAAGATCAAACCTGAGCAGTTTTGGTGCTAAAGAAATTTAAACTTTAATTCAATTTTGCTCTTCTCACTTTTAATTTAATTACCAATCCTTCCAGAGTTTCAAAAATCTGATATGATATAAGTAAGGCAACTGGCCTCAAGATGTTTACTACCTCAGTAGAAACTTCTGAGATTTGTACCCTAATGACTGCTCTAAATAAAACCTACTGCTCACTTTGAAGGTTAGCAGACACTGTCTGTAGAAATAAATTCCCAATAGCTGTTCTGAAACAAAGTCCTAAGAGCTAATGGTTCACCTATCCTCAGAGGCAGATTGATTGGTGAGGCAAATATGTTTCGACTGAGGGCCAGGATACATAAGGAGCCCAGTTCTGTTCTTGACAAAACATTTATGCCACTTAAAGATGCCACTCATAGACGCTACCTTGTGTGATGTGGTACATCAAGAGGATTACAACAGCTAGATTTTCTTTTTTCTTGTGTGCTATTTTCAATAATCGTTGTTTATTATCTGATTCATAATTGAATAGGCTATTATTGCAAGGTGGCATATACTGGTCACAATAAGTGGAGATGTGAGAGTCATCCATGATTAGAAGAATAAGATGTGAACTATAAAAAAGATATGTTTTCACAACATGTTACTATGTGGCAACCAGGTTAAGGTATTGCAGTACAGGTATGTTAACAAACTTTGTTTACTTTGATCAAAACCCAGAAGACTCTCTTAAAAAATGTGAAGAATTTATTCATCTGTTCAAATTACATTATAAATGACATTCAATGCCCCAATTCTCCATGTTCACAATAAATGCAGTAATTGAAATCATTTGTAAAAGCACACAAGAAAAAGAGTGTCTAACAGTAGAACCCTATGGGTGTACCACTTATGGCTCATTTTCAACCAAACCTCTCCAAGAAGCACATGTGATAACACACAAATGTGATTGCATACACCATTCAATCAAAATGGTGTGCAAAAAAATTACACCATATGTACACCATAATTTAAGTATGGCATATGGAAGAATATTTCCATCTATCTCAATATCTAATATGTGTTTCCATCCTGCTTACCATATTTGTCCACCATTAAGCACACCCACAATTAAGCTTGCATGCATAATTCCAAAATTACACATATGTGCTTGATTGTATATCTACTTTTTGGTAAATTTGAAATTTCAGAAAAGCCATCTTTTGAAATTAAGTGAACTCACTTAAAGGTTGGCATATACATTATACATTGCACACCATTCTGAACTAAATAGCTCTTATGGCATGCAATGCATTGCACTTAAGCCATTTTCCTCAAGGAGAAGGTGCATTATGATAATTAGAGGAGCCTGTCCAGAATATGGATGGGGGCCATTAGTCTGTCAGTCCACTCCTGCCTAACATAACACCAAACTGGGAGGTGTCTTTCTAGCCATTCTATAAGGTAAAATTTAAAAGTTTTTACAGTGTTGGCCCAGCCACAAAGGAGCCTCCTACTTTATCAAACAATGTCATCAGTCCCCAAGGTATAAACTTATTGAGTAATCGCTGTAGAACAGCCACTGAGTAACTCAAGAAATCTCAATGTCATTTATAACAGAGACGTTAGATTCTCAAATCAAAGAACTCAAAATACTTTGATTAATGATAGACCACGCCCATATTATGCCCTTTTATAAGTAGACATGCCCTTTTGCTCAAGTATGCAATGCCAATTTCCTGAAAAAATCCTTGACAGATGCCGCCATACTTTCCATAAGGGACTTTTGTGTTACAGTTAAAGCCATAGCTGCAATTTAAACTTGCACACACAAACTTTCCTATATTTAAGAACCTATAGCTGGCTTGCACCTATATTGCAAGAATGTTAAAGTTGCATAGTACAGGAAAACAGCGACCTAAACAAATCTTAGACAAATAGCTACTCCCCAGAAAAGACAAAACAATTTGCAGTAGACGAATTATTTATACATATCACCAAATCCGGGCCAAATCCTCACCGTACGGACAGAAGTTAATTTGTTTATAATAGACCAAGCTGACTACGGACGTAAGTACAGTTATAACTGTTGTGCTTTGTTCTGGAAGAAGTTGGATCTTCCGCAAAATCTGAGGTAACAGTATAAGTATACACTCACCCGTACTCTCGATGGCATCTCCTTTATACCATAAGGAAATAGCAAGCGATCACTTCTAATTCTCTAGGTCATCAAATGAACGCCTTGCCGCCATGTTTGTATTCCGGAGTGCAGTTTGCAAACAACCAGCGACCGTTAAAAAGAAATGGAGGCTAACCAATCAATGAACCGATGCTACCCAGCAAACAATACAGCATATTTAGAGTCATTTGGTAAGTCGTCGCCGTAGTCCTAAGGCATGGGCGACGGAACTGGGAGGGCTGGAGGACTGTAGCCCCCACTTTTATAGCAAATATATCTTAGTCCACGTGTTAGGACCCTCTGTAATCCCTGCAATTTTTACCTGTCCATTCGAGCCCCCACCTACGATTTTGCCCCGCAGCCCCTCTGCGGCCCCGCTTTCTGGAATGCGTCATCGAGCTGCGTTCCAGAAAGCGAGGCTGTAATAATATTTTTTTTAAATCTCTCATGTGTACATTCAAATTATTAATGTAATAAAAATTTCTCTAATAATAGGTAATTTGTATCTAGCAGAAAAGGTTACGCACATAGCCAACATAGTCATAACAAAAAAAAGACACACAAAGAGAAACAAATGCATTCAGCAATACAAGTCTATACAGAGAGGTTACATGTAACTATAGTCCTTAGTACGTTAGAAGATCAGGGTTAGTCCAAGCTTTGTTTCTAATGCAGAAAACATAGTAGGTGGATCGAATGATGATCCCTGTAATTTTTCATAATATATTAAAGTGCTGTTTTTCAATACCAACATCATTGCACATTTCAATGAAAGATTTGCAGGATTTCCCAAAAAATTGCGTTGCATTGTGCAGCAGAATTCTAAGGTGAGTACACCACATCCTGATGTCACTTTTGCATAATCTGTTTACCCTGATTTTGAAGTTAATGTGACTTTACTCCTAGCAACAGCAAAGTTCCATACAAAGTGCTGCAAGACCATCTAATCAGGCATCCAAATGTTACATTGTATTTGCCTATTTATAAGGTTACAATAGAAAAACATCTACATTCTGAAGATGACTGTTTGTTTGTGCAGTCAGATATATTGTTCTTAAGAAAGTGTTGAAACATTTGCTTTCTTACCTTGGAAAATGAAACTTCTGGTAATGTAATTCCTATGGAGCTATGAACAGGTTAATAAATTTGGTATTATGGTATTTTGAGGAGAAGTCACGAGTGAGCTGCAGGCACTTATCGCGCCTCCTATCTGCGTTGATGTTTATGTTGGCTTCGAATCCAACGGTAAGCTCGACGATTTAGGTCGTAGCCGTTCCAATGCAGAGAAGCAAATCGGGACCCAACAGGTCCCCTGTCATAAATGCAAGGTGAGAGAAAACCTGAGATGTCAACTTACCGACTCGAGTTTTTAATACAATGTAAAGTTGATGCTACGAATCGTAGAAAATAATAATATTACTAATATACATTGTTTAAAGATGGCTACTAAGAAATAGTTAAAAACGACACTCTTTTTTATAAAAACCAGTAAAATTGAAGCTCAGGCTGGCTGTTTTCAAGTTTTCCAAATTTTCAGGCTGAATTGTTCTCTATTTGTTCTTAAATTACTGGGATGTAAGCAATTTAGACATTAGGCAATATACAAGAGAATATTGGATGTTTATGAAATAGGCATTATTTTCAACAACATTAGCAGATGACAAAAGACTTACATTCTTACAGCTGTATAATCCTTGCTAAAAGTCTTGGTACACCTAATACTTGTTTTAGACATTGATGATTTCGGTGTTTCGAGGGCTTTTAGCAATCATTGTTGAGCTTAATAAGTTTTATATCAGTTTCAAATCATTTTACGACAGTCCTTCAGTCTCAGCTTGTTCTCAATTTTTTCTTAATTTTCCATAAATTGTGAGGCTGGTGTTCTTATAAAATTGCTCTTATAAAGCAAAAAGAGTGCAATACAGGACAACTGATCTTCCTACTTACAATGGTTATCTAAACATTAAACACCAAAATATGGATCCAGTCCAATCTTTAACTTTTTTTAAACTGTCTGTCATTTTTGGCAGATGTTATCATGTAATGGAGAGGGTTGCAGAGCGTACAAGCAGAGTGTTGTTATCAGCAAAATGGCATATTTCTGATTCCTGAATGAAGTAAATAAAGTCATTTATGTAGATATTGAATAAAAGAGGTCCCAGTACTGAGCCTTGTGGTACACCAGATGTGATATCGAGCCATGAACTATAACTAGAGCCAATTCTAACGCGTTGTTTTCGTGACGTTAGGTAACTATGGGGTATTTGGAGGTTACCCGTGCCAAAAATATACAGTAGGCCTCCAATTTTGCTATAAGAGATTATGACTCATGATGTAGGCTGTCATATGCTCTGGACAGGTCCATGTGCACTATTCCAACTATGCAAGGTTTATCAAAACACCTGCGACATCTGTCTGCAAACCTTATCAGCGTATGTTGTGCGCTGTATTTCCCACGAAAATCAAACAACAAATCTTATACATACTAATTAATATGAGGTAATATTTGTTTAGAGAGAAATCTTTCGTAAATTTTGGACATGGAGGAAAGAACATTACTTGGTCTGTAATTAGTTACGGTTGGGGATTAGCCATTTTTAAAAGCTGGTGAGGCATCTGCAATTATAATGTCTGGATAGACATTCCCATCTATTGCACTGTTCATATGATATGCTATCTCTAATTGCAAATATACGCCTGGCTCTCATGTTAGAACTCTGAGGATCGTTTATTGGGAGAGAGTCACTGTCCCCATGTTCCCTGTTAAATTTCTGTTTGTTCCAACTTTTCCCTTTAAAGAATCCTCATGTTCCCTGAGTTTTATAAGCCTTTTTAGACTGATTGTTAGCAGTTAATTTATCCATATTTTAGAATTTTAGCCTACAGCTGAAGAGCACAGTGATAAGCAATGGCTTGAATTTTTACTACTACACATTCAAGCAAATACTTTAAAATAACAAGACACCAACCAAGCTATATCTAAGTGCTGCTGTAGCTATTACTGATAAGTCAGGGAGCTTACACAGACTTGAGTATCATTTTCGGACATTTGTGGATCAGCAAACGTATAAGAATCTCTGGTTATGTGTCAAATATATGGACAAAAGACGATATCGTTTAGTCTATAATTAAAATAACCTCGTTTTCAAATAGAGTTGTTGTTGAAATAGGACCTAAGAAAAGATGATATCATGGATCGCATGGTTTTGCTGCTGATTTATATCGTTGTTTATATCAATTGCTTATCTGAACTTTTTATCAAGTGGATTTTCTTATTGGAGTATTTAACACATGTATTTCATAAAAGTCCAAAACAATTAACATAAGCTTTTAGAAAATGTGTGGGACTAAGGATATAAAAATGCACTTTCCCGTCAAATGACAGGTCATATACCGTTTGCCTAGAGCAAGCGAATTTGTACGACATCATGAATAACAATGAGAGGGAGACAACCTCTCAACATTCTGTTGGAAGTTTTCTATCTGTCATAGCCCGGTTCAGATGTCTCGTCATTAGAGGTGCAGGAATGGGGCCTTGGAGAAATTATAATGGGTGCCAGGGGAGGGGTAGGGATCCATAGCCCCCTGTCCGAGTACGCTAGATCTCCGTCAGAAGGTAAAGAACTCTTTCCTAGGGCTGTTTTATCAGTTCTAGTACCCTGTTTACCGTATCTTAGTCCCCTGTCAGAAGAGTCACCCCCAACGTCGAATATTTCCTATCGGCACTCGTAAGACCAGGGAAGTAACGCGGTCTCTTTCATTGGGGAGTGGTACGTCAATTAAAGCAATTAGTACTATAAAGGTAATGTAAAAGCACTTTTGAGGAGTAAAGTGGTTGCAGTGCACTGCACACTTATAAACTGTTTGTCACTCACAAAGCCACTACATTTACAACGCAATTTGTTTATCGCTGCAAGCTAAAATTACGTTTGCTTATCGATGAGAATACATGGCTAAAACCCTTAAACCTGATTCGTCAAAACACGGTGGAGTTAAACTATACTACACTTGAGGCAATTTTGGTGGGATCAGGGATTCCTTTCTAAGTAGTTTTGTTCCTATACTTGCCAATTTTGAATATATTCAATTACTCGGAGCTGATCATATGGTGAGAGAAACGAGAGAGCGAGAGAGAGATAGAGTGAGAGAGAGGGAGAGGGGTCATTCCAGTGTTATATTTCTCTCAGATTAAAGAATTGTTTCTTAACCGTAGTATTCATCTTTGACTTATTAATTTCTGGCTTTTTTCTTTATTCCGCGATTTTTCCTTATCTATAGGCAGAAAAGAAGCAGTGTTATATACACAAGTCATTTATAACTCTGGGTACCAGAGCTGGTTAGAATTTAGAAAATGGTCAAAAGTTTTATACCCCATCCAAAAAGTTTTATACCCCATTGAGGAATAAGTAGGAAGTTTCCCACCGCTGTTGCTATCTATCCTGTAATGATTTTGTTTTTGTTGTTGTTGTTGTTTACTTTATTTTGAGTAGGCTGTTATACCTAGCGTTTTCAGCTAATTTAGGCCTACTGTGCATGCCGCATCCAGGCATGGGACCCCTAGTTTAACGTCTCTTCCGAAGGGCGGCGGAGTCAGTTGCTTTGGTCGTTTATCTGGATACTCACCCATCCAGTTGCTAACCTAGCGCAGCCCGGCTTAACTTCAGCTAGCTAACGGAAGCCAACTGAACTGCTTGGAAATTTCAGGGTAGATTTCTTCATTGCTAATTTTCATGTAGCAGTTGCCATGTTCATCTACTTAAAAATATCACCTATGTGTTGTGCAAAATTACCTGCTGGGAAATATTGCGAGAAAGACTTTTTACAGAAGGACATATCATTCTTAATGGGATTTCTTTGCATAAGGCATAAAAAGTTTTCTTGAAAATGTTGATTCATGCTTGAAATTTAACTGCAGTGTTACAACATTCATATACGTGTAACAAATATGCTCCTAGGACATCATATTCCACGATTATATCCCTAGTAAATAGTACTGAACATTGGCGTCAAAATGCTGATAACCAGAAGATTAATGTCGCGATATTTCTAGGCTTGAAAAAATCATTTGACACTATTAATCGCAGGATATTGATAGATAAACTGATGAAATACGGTGTCAAAGGAACAGAAATTGAATTGTTTAAATTGTGCCTAAGTGCCAGAGAGCAATTTTGCACTGTAAATGGCAAGGATTGAAGCAGCTATTTGCGACATTCCTCAAGGATCATGTCTAGTTCCCCCTGTATCTCTTTTTTTGAGTAAGTAATAGCCATAGAGCCTACAACAAAGCCCTGACAAAGGAGGAAAGAGGAAGAAAAGTTAAGTAGATAGGGAGATGAGATCAAGTGTGTTGATGTTGGATTTGCAGCAATATAAGTTGTAGGATTCAGGAAAGGAAATGGAAGGTAAGGTGTTCCAAAATTGACAAGTTCTTGGAATGAAAGAAGATTTGTGGAAAAGAGTTCGTAAATTAGAGAGCATGACTTGGAAAGGGTGTGATTGAGTAGAGCTTCTGGTGGGTTGAAAATACCTCAGGGTATTAGGAATAATATTATTGATTTCCAATGAGCAATGTCCATGAAAATATCGATAGAAAATGTACAGATCTCATGATATAACAGAGCTCATAAGCATGACAAAGAAGGAGCTATTAAATATCAGTAATTGGTTGAGGATAAATAAACTAAGTGCGAGCCCCCAGACATTTATGGTTATTGGTCACCAACGTAGAGTAAATGGAATCATCCACCTCCCCTTGCTCAATCTTGATGATAGTGAAATAACACGAGTGAGGCAAGTCAAATCCTTCGCTGTCATTGTTGACGAAGGACTAAAATGGAAGAATCAACTTAAATCAAAGAAGAGCCTCCTACCTATCAAATCATATCTACACAATTAGTTTCTATGATTTAACCAAATCAAACCACCGAAATATTCAAAAAGCCATTTGTTTGTAATCGACTTTACTATTTGCCATAGCCAAGCTAGACTAATACTTTCATCTGATATCAATTTGTTCCATAGCATTTTCAAGGAATTTCCATTAGTGGGGAAATTTCGCAAAAAGAGCCTCAAAGATAGGGAAAGCCCTGTAGACACATTTGTAGAAAGTAGGCAACAAACATTTTACGTTCACACTAATGAATTCGCACTGTATTTTAATATGATGCTAGAGCAACCCTAGCGAGCAACACTCTTTTTGAAGAAGTTATCGAATGGGCCCAAACAACTGGGTACATTCTTTGACGTTGTCACTTTGACGGTCACCAATGGGAAAGCATATGGCACTATGATTTGGCCTACAGGGTACTTTTCCCAGTAATTATTGTATAGTTGAACCTATAATAATGACCACCTCCGATAAGCGGCCAACTCCCTATAACGGCCACTAGCCCTCAGTCCCAAACGCTTTCCTATATCATTGCCTATATGGCGAACCTCTGGACAGTGGCCATCTCCCAATAACGTTTAACGGCCACTTAGTTCAATCCCAAATGAAACAATTTACCAAATTTTCCCTTTAAAAGCGGCCAAACAAATGGACTAGTTCAAATATTGTTCCTGAAATTGTTGAAATTCGGTCATGAAATTAACGAAAAATTTATAAATCTTTAAATGTCAATTTATTCCGCATTAAAAAATCTGTTATAAACGTCTGTTTTGTTTTACCGTCTATCACTCGTATATCCTCCAACTATGTATCGATCCCGGTGGATTCCCGTTGAAGGTGAGGTTCTGTGTTGCTTTCAAGAGCCTGATAACACGGATGATATTGAAGCCGAGGCAGTGAAGAAAATGCCAAATTTAGATGATTATGGACACATACCTAGCTACGTCAAGAAATTTGTGTTTCGATTTCTGCGACGATCGACTAACTCAGCTTCAGCAATAATAACTGGAAAGCCAGTTAAGAGATGAGCAGGCTTTGAGATGGAAGTGCCCTGTCTTTATGAATTTAAGGAGATTCCTTCAGCATTAACTGGGTACGCATGAAGATCGAAAGAAAGAACAAACCCATCGACGAGGTATGTAAAGAAGACAGGAAGGAAAAGAGGAGGCCGAAATAGCATAGACCTATGGATTTGTTGCGTTATAACTTGCACAAATTGAGAATTATATTGTTTTGAACTGGCTGTATAAATTTCTGCTTACTGAAGTCTTGTTCATTTGTGAATTGAAGGATATATTTGCTGCCACCGGTTAAAGGCCGACATTTTTTACGGGCACTCAAGTGTCTTGAAAGCAACATATAAGCTCATAAAATGCATTTGAGTTTTAAACCCCCAAGTACGGCCACCTCCCATTAACGGCCACTTGCCTTGAATCTAAAAGTGGCCGCTCTTAGAGGTTCGACTGTATTACAAAATGGCGTGACTTATTCACTGAACCATGAATACACAGAACCCGAAGGTGTGATACTTGCACTGCACAGTGGGCTGGGGCATCCAAATTATGGAAAAAATTGGATAGTTCAGCCAAACATTTACGTATGGAAGTGGTTGAGGGCTTGTTAGAAGCGCACAGACAAAGCGAATCTGATGACATCAAAAAGTCTAAAATATACGCAAAATCTGGGATCTGGGACCAAATTTCCTTATTTGGGCATGGTGGTCTCCACATTCAGAATTTGCCTTTCTCTCAGTTTGGATGACAATAGGAAAGTGTTTGTGGGCGCGCAAGTAGAATCATGAGATACCTAAAAAGTTACACTTTCAGTTATACTTGCTTCTTTACGACATGATAGCTCTGTTGATATGATAAACTTGAAAGCAACACCTGATTGCAGAGAAAGTGCATGAATGAGGGTGGGAGGAAGAGAGGAGTTTGAAATTTATTAAAACCACCCCTTTCACATTGGTTATATTTATGACCAACGCCCTTTTTGTTGCCACTATGGTACCAGACAAGAAATGCAGAAGTATTTTAAAGAATGTGAAGAAAAATACCAAATCATGAAACAATTAAATTTTGAAACAAAGTATCATCATCACTCAGTGGATCTGGAATTGATTCTCTGGCCTTACAATATCCGCTGGAATGCCCGTACACACAGCAATTTTTACAGTATGGCTGAGTCTTCAAGCGAATACTGTTTACTTTTGGATCAGACCCCAACCACAATCTGTTGATTATATCATGAAGATTAGCGGTCTGTGAAGTCTTTCTAGCAAGCTTGAGCCTGATCAACCTCAGAACTCTGCTGTTAGCTTCAAGGCCAGTCTCATCAGAGTTTTTAAGTCCGCAATCAGCATTCAGCTCAATCAGCTTCCAAGAATGACCAAGACGTTTATGCAATGAAGGAGTGATGCTAATCCATGTCTGTTGTTCATTCTTGTGAGGAGATGGAAAACTCTGGAGATACAGTAGACAGAGAGTTGTACACAATTTTCTGTCTTCAGTAACATCTATAGTTTTGCTGGAACTAAACTACCTTAGAATTACTAACAGGTACTGCCCAATCTGTCTCATCACCTGCCGATATTTCTCAGGTAGCATTTGAATGATAATCTTTCTCCCTTTCTCATCATGTAAAAGTCTCCTGGCAGTGTTTCCAGTTGTAATTGTCCCTCCTTTGCCGGTTCCACCTGGATAATCCCATTTTCCCAAATCTCATTCTCGATCTTCTTCTGGATTTCTGCCTTTGCTTTCTTCAAGAGCCGGTGACTTCGAGATAAGGATTAGCATATAATTTGGATTAGCTGACTTTTACCCCCTTGAGAAAATCGCTAGATTCTGTTTGCTCTGTCTTGTCTGCCACTGGCTTTGTCCGTGACTTTTCAAATTTTTTCAATAGCAAATGCCACTGTTTTCATGTCAACACAGTTGTTTGGTTTCTGGTCATTATTTGGGGGTGTCTAGTTATAAAAGCAAAAATTGGTACAACAGTGAAAACAGTTCCTGAGTTTTTCATACTGACGGAAATTATGTGCTAATATACTGTATGTTCCAGAGCGATAGCTATGCCAAACATATTCACAAGAGCTTTCATGTACACAATTGTAATTTTTTCATGAAAAGGTCGCCAAATTTCGGCAGAAAGTTTCACACTAAATTGTTGATTTTTGAGTTTTCATGACAGTTCTTGTAATTTGGTAACCAAGAGGCTTTTTACAATGACATTAGTACATAATATGCATTTATTTCCTAATATTTCTACATAACTAGAGGGAATACTAATTTCATCAATTTTCTGAGACCGACCATAGTAGACTTTCTTACTTCCCAGTCAAATCGGTTTTTTTTGAGATGCCATAGGCCAGACATTTCAAAACATGGATTTAATAACAGCTAAAATTCCATTCTTTCAGGAAATGTGTACTTTACTATGTCTGGCTTATGGCTATTCGAGATTTTTTCCCTATTGCATGAAATTATTGTCAAAAAATGTGACGTTTTACGCAGAATTTGCTATTTTTTAAATCAATTTTGCTTAAAAAACAGGGACATTCTTGCCATTTAAAGATTTGGAAACTGCCAAAACTTAAACTCCAAAAAAACTATGCTTCTAGCTGTTCATTTCATAAATAAAAATGACGAAAAAGCTCAATTTTCAATTTTTCTGGAGAAATGTCACATTATAGGTATGTTCTGGCAACTCAGGACAGGATATGCAAGTGGACCACCAACAGCTAGAAGATTTGCTGAGATTCAATCTGCTGTAACTTTGGAAAGAATCAAGCTTTCGAATTGATTTTCGTTTTTCTGCAATGAACTTTCATTCTATTTCAAGGTTCATTGATGCAAATACAAAATTTGAGGGGGGCCAAATTTCGAAATTTCCAGGCCCCAGCCCACTGTGCACTGGTCATACTTATCTATAAGGAGCAGAAATCGTATCAGAGGAGCAGGAGAGTGTATGGTTGGCTGAACTTACAATGCTTCTGCCAAACCAATCAAAGTGAAGATCGTATGAATACATGAAATCAAGCAAGTGTTGTTGTAGTTGTAACGCTGTAACTACGACGTGTTGTTAACTGCCCGATAGTGACAGGGACTGAGAAAATCAATCGGACAAGGTATAACCATAGAATGAAGTGTGATTTTTGGATACTTTGTTCCGCCATTACTGGCTTTGCAATACTTGAATATGGTCATATAGTTGATGCTGGCAAAGATTATTACAAAATTCTTGGTATTGAACGAGGCGCATCAGATAGAAAAATTAAGAAAGCATTCAGGAAATTAGCTATAAAGTATCACCCGGATAAAAATAAAAGTAAAGATGCGGAAGCAAAATTTCGCGAGATTGCAGAAGGTCAGTAGAATACAAAGACTATTTCCTAGTTAAAACTGAAGATTGTAACTATCGTTGTATCCGTCCTTTGTATACCAGATATTTCACATGATCTACCTATTGTTTACAATTACGTTTACAATTACTCCAATCTCGTTCTCAGGAGAAATGGAAGTGCAGGTTGTAGGTAGTGAAGGTTTTTTGTATAAAAGTCTAAACCCCATCATTGAATGTATAAAACAAGATAAATATACTTGCTATAATGTTTCAATATTGATAGGACTTACGTATAAGTAAAGTCAATAGTAGGTACTTAGCATACATAGATACATACATACAACACGAAAGCACACATTCGAACATACATATTTATATGTTTATACATACATACATACATATATATAAATATATATATATATATTTATATATATGTATATAGACACACACACATACATATATTACTAAAGGAGGCAGAAGCCAAAACCCTCTTGAATTCTATATATATATATATATATATATATATATATATATATATATATATATATATATATATATATATATATATATATATATATATATATATATATAATTCAGTAGCCTTTCCACTAAAAGTTTTTAAAAATTTATATAGACTTTCATAATAAAAACAACTGTTTATTATGAACAGTTGTTTTTATTATGAAAGTCTATATATATATATATATATATATATATATATATATATATATATATATATATATATATATATATATATATATATATATATATATATATATATATATATATATATATATATATATATATATATATATATATATATATATATATATATATACAATCAGTAGCTAGCGAGTAACCAGGATTTCTCCTTTTTCGGTGCAAACAGAAAGGTAATATATATATATATATAAAATTATATATATATGTATATATATATATTTAAAATTATATATATACATATATATATATATTCGAAATAAACCCTAGAAAAACGACAATTGATTTTAATTGTACAACGTGTTTTGATTGCTTCAACAACCATCTTCAGTTACAAAATAAGCATATTACTTGGTGCAAACAATATAAAGGCAAATGATTACTCCATAGGGGTCTTACAATGAAAACTATTCCATTGAGATAGAATGTGTCGGTGCTTAAAATGAGGGTTATAATATATCCTATGATAATACCAATGGGTGCCAAGTGCTTAGAATGTGGGCTGTAATATGATAACAAAGGGAATTACCTGGGGATATGGGACAATTAGAGTAGGAGCAAATGAATAGGCAGCAGATATATGAGCAAGAAAAGAATAGCAAGAAAAAAAAGACAAAAAAACAAGCAAACTAGATGCTTAATGTTAAGGTGCTATGTGTTAGTTGGGAATGAAGATCAGGTTTGAGCCAGCTAATGTGTAGAGCTTCCTTAATTTTGAGTTGATAACTGCTTGTGGCAGTATCTAGGATGGTAAAAGAATCTTCGCTTATACGTTTTTTACGACAGCTGGAAGATGAGAGGAGGTGTTTGTAAATATGGGAGCTTTTATCGACGCATTCTATCTCAATGGAATAGTTTTGTTGTAAGACCCCTAGGGAGTATTCATTTGCCTTTATATCGTTTGCACCATGTAATATGCTTATTTTGTAACTGAAGATGGTTGTCAAAGCATTCGAAACATATTTTACAAATTGAAATCAATTGTCATTTTTCTAAGGTTTATTTCTAATATATTACTGCTGAGAAACTTTAGTAATATATCTTTCCTTGAATGGTCTTTCCGATAATCCAATGTACGTTCTTATGTCTCCTTTAGACTAATATATATAATAAATATATATATATATGTATATATATATATGTATTTAGTGCCTGGATGGCGCAATTGATTAGCACAGGAGTCTTCTTATCTAAACATCGTGAGTTCGAATCCGCACTGGGGCCAAAATAAATTTTCCAATTGTGGTAGCCCACTCATGACTTAGTATGTATATATATATATATATATATATATATATATATATATATATATATATATATATATATATATATATATATTTATTTAAATTCATATACACATTGAATGTTGAATACATTGAATATATACAAGTAAATCTAGTAAAGGACAAGATAACTATAGAAGTATATATCTTCTATGTAGTTTGAAACATTTTGATATTAATCTTCATCAGTACATTGATATTTAATATAGATATATATCTGCTTCATAGCTAGGGGTTGGCCTAGGGCTAGTCCCACTTTGAAATTCCAAAGATCATCCATAGACACTAAAACTTGCTCACACTTTTTCCTAATTTTCGTATATGTCAGAATTTATTGCAAATTATGAAACTCAATGTATTTTGAGCTTGCTGGCAGGCTTGAGCCACACCCTAGGCTACTCAGCTTAATGACACTCACTATGCTCACAATAGTCATTCACTCCTCCCTAACAGAATCACATTGACTATGGTGAGGCTGATCTATGTAGATATCATCAGCTTTTCTTAGATGGATATAAAGTTTACACTGTTTTATGTGTAATTTCTATAAGTTGTGCATAGAGGGTAAAGAGATATATCAGACCATTGCAGCTCTATGTTGTCTATATTATGATGCAATCTTGAACTTTTCACAGCATATGAGGTGTTGTCTGATGAGAAAAAGAGGAAGCAATATGATCAATTTGGAGAAGAGGGTATGAAACAGCAACCAGGATTTGAAGGATTCAATTTCAACTTTGATGACTTTTTCAAAGGTTTTGGTGATGATTTCAAGCATAGACACAGGCATGAAGAACATAGATCTAGAGGGAGTGGATTTAGGTTTAGCTTTGATGACATTTTTAATCATGATAATGGAGATGATGAGGATGAAGACAGTTTATTTGGTGCTGATCATCATGGATTTGGAGGCTTTGGTTTTGGAGATGATGTATTTTCATTTGGATCACATCGGTCAAGTTTTACCAAGCATGAAAGCCGCTCATCAGGTACCATTCTTTCAAAATATTGTCTACCTTCTTTGCCATTTACTAGAATTTTGCCTTTTACAGAACTAGTGAAAGATACATCAAGTTTTGCAGTGGCCTAGTTTGAATTTAGAATTAATTTTTCTAGAACAGGGGTGTCCTTAGTCTTCTAAGTGAAGGCGAAATGCAGAAAAATTAGTGAGGAGCTGGACCACTCACAACATGTAGTATATTGAGCCATGAATACAATGTGAATTGCTAAATTTAGAATGAATTATATTTACAGTTTAAACTGCATATACTTCAATGATCTGAAGTATATTTTCCCAATGGGAGCAGTGACATTGTGCTTATGGGTGGCTGATTTGTTCAAAAGAAAGTTTGGTAGTTGAAAGACAAAGGACTTCATAGAGATAGTTATTCATCATTTTGGTTTTCAGTCTACCTTTGTTCAGATTGAAAAGGGAACATGTTTGTTCACAAATGTATGCTGTAGCAATACAGTTGATGGAGGCATCCAGACAGTTAATGTACTGCATTGTATTAGCTCTAACTGCTTAATTTCTTTTTCAATTAGTTCACATGTACTCATTTTCAGGGCCTGCTATGGACAATAAAACCTGTACTGCTGACTGTAGTTTGGAAACCCCTGATTAAGTGGGACTCTTTTCTAAAATAAGTCATGTTTAGACGTTTAATTGTATATAAAGAAGTATAATGTGGGCTTGTTCTATTATAACAGTGTATGCTGCAATTATTTTGAATGCAGTATTGGCCTTTTGGAGCTAGCATTCAATCTCTGGTCAAAATACAATGTTTTTGAGAGTCAGTTTTAGTGTCACTTTTCTTATCAAGTTTAATTCATATTCATAGAACATTGATTTATATATATATCAATCTTTATAGGAGGTCAAACATGCCGAACGGTAACAAAGAAAATGGGAAATATGGTTACAACATTCACTCAGTGCTCATGATTCAAATTTTGCTGCACAAGTTGTAGCTGTTACTAATTTACAATATGTATTTCAGAAGTAGCTATTCTATCTTTTTAGTTTTATTGCAATTATATCAAGATATTTATCAAGTCATTAGAGAAAAAGAATAAAACTTCCACAGCAACTAAAGTTTCTTGCTTTTACATTGAACAGTAATTTCATATCAAGAAGCATAATGATTGCCTATGCTCATGAAGCACATTCTCCACTGTTCTTGAGGAACTCTCATTAAAGTGTGCAGCAGGTTAAGATCAGTGGTCACTTCTTTAACTCGAGTATAGTCTTATTTATTCTCTGATAACATTTCAATAAATCACTTTTAATGAGCAATTTTTACAGTGTTATCATTGAGGCATAGAAGGTTATGAAGTCTCCCACACTCTGCTGGAGACTCCAGCATTTCAGTGCTATCTCCAGCCACCCTCTAGCAGTGGCAAAATCTCCAACATTTATTTCATTTTGAAAGAACATCCAAAATTGCCTAAATCTGAAAATTAACTTGGCAAGTCATGCTGTTCATCCATCATAGTCCCTTTTATAAATTCAAAACTGACCATTGTTCTTCATTCTAATGATCTATAAAAGTCCTTATATTTGGCTATGTGTGTATGGTTGCCTTAATAGCTGGCTGACACTGACAGCATCAGCCCACCTCTTAACTTGACCAGACCACCACACCCTTTTCTCCAGCATTTTGACAGTGAACACTTGGCAACTATGGGCATATTGTATCTACATGAAGATTTAGCCATGATTTATCATTTATTCCTTTTCAGCTGGATTGCAATTTATCATGTTCCTTCCAGGCCTTGTTTGTTTCTGACAGCCTACAAACACTGTTGAGTAATATTTAAGTACTTTTGGGCCAAACCCTATGCTTTTTTCACTCTACATTCAAATGTATTATTGATACCTGAGTAAGCAGATTTATGTAGCTATTTAACTTCATCTTGATTTATCAAAAACACATTACCAGACCAACATAGCACACACATATCAGCAAATCTGTTCGAAGTTGGTGCCTGCCATATGTCTGAATCCACTTTTGCACTTAGGGTTATACAGTCATAAATTCACTTATGTCAGGGAAAGTCACAGGTTAGATTTCAAACCACTGTTAAGCATTCATTAAATTTCATTTAAATTGTTTTGCACTAAAGGGTGTTTGAAAGTAATGCAAAAAAGCATCTTATCTAAGTACATTCCTGATGTATTTCCATCCTTTAATAAAAATTTACAACCATAGAGCTTACCTTACATGGAATTATAGTACAAGATGGAATCATTACTCATTAACAACTGCTGCCAAAAACCATTTGTGCCACTTTCTTTCTAGTAATACTTGGTGACTGCACCCTTCAGTCTAGAAGATACAACTATGTGACCCCATTAGTGGAGCATTGATGCCCCTTTACATAGGCCTATTGCTAAAATGAAAATATCTTGCTTTTTGCTCATTTGCAAGCCCCTCAGGTTATAGGAAGTGGTTGTTTTACCAAAATAGGTTAAGGAAAAAATAAAGGCTTTCAAGAAAAGATGGAGAAAATTTTTGCTTCTTGAGAACTTTGTATCAATACATCTAAATTTTTAGACACCTGCCCATTTCATGGGTAAATTCACAAATCATCCACAGCTTTAGAATATATGTTCTCCTTGGTGGCTGAGTCCAGTTGTTGAGAACTGGCTCCGACATTCATTCTTCTCTTCAGTTTCAATGACCAGGTCAATTTACAGAAATAAAATTTGCCTGTAACTATTATTACAATATGCTTTGTCTACGGCTACTGATGTGAAAAGAATGTGGTGAAAAATCCTTCATATAGTGAGATAAACATTTTTTCACCATGAAAAATCCAACTTTCTAAGGTTCAAGGCTATATTGGGTTCCCATTAATTGTACCTAATATTTTCCATCAATTATTTCAAAAATGTTTTCCTGACCAACTAAAGCTTTATCTTCTGTTATTCTAGTAGACCATGATCCAAATAATTATGTTTCTCTGGTGCTTGTGACTATTTAATAATTTTACAAAATTTATATGAAAAGGTAAATAAAATGGGCAATTGTGAGCAAGAGCATCATTTCACTTCAACTTCCAGTACACATTTGTAGTACAATAAGTATAAATGGTAAACGATTAACAGTATGTGCTCCAAAAGTAACTGCTTTCATGGGTAGACCATTGATTCACTCAAGGGGGCAGCACGTAAGGTACCTAGGAATATACTGTCCATAAAGACCTCCTGGGGATGCGCATGCCACAACAATTAGATACAAAGCAGTCATTTTCTACCATAATATTTGATGGTCTTGTATCCTTTCTGCTATCAAACATGCAAATATGAAGAGGGCAAAACAAATAAAACTCAGCCTATAAATTCTATCTTGTATATTCAAAATTACAGGCGCACTTTAAATATCATCTAGGACTGGTGGTTCAAAGGAATCTCTAACAATCTTAGTGCCCGTATCAGCTGATGCAGTGCCCTCTGCAACTGTTGCTCCTTCACCATGCATTTCCATCAGCCTTCCAACTGAGAACGATAGAGAAATATCAAGTTACATAGGCAAAGAACACAACCCTCAGTTCTAAATGCATAATAAGCCCTATACATTTAACAAATGAAGTAGTTCAAGCTGCAAACATTCTTGCTCAAAAACAATAGATGCTGCTACCCAAGGGTAAAAATATAACGGGCACAGCATGTATCTGGGAAAACTGAGCAACAATCCCTGCAAAAATGTACTGCCTCTAAAAGTGCTTTATATGAAATAACATGCTTCTAAAATGTTGAAAAAAATATGTCAAGTAGCATGGAGGCCAAATAGGGGAACATCTAAACAACACTGAGCAGGTGTGACAAACAATCAATATTAGCAAAATTTATTGAAACATTTACAAAGCTCTGCTAAATTGCTTCTGGGTGCAATATGACTCATTGTAGTTATAAACTATTCCAGTTTTCTAGGACCTGCATAGAACTTATCCATGGAAAATACTGAGCTTCACATCGGTATGAAAATTAGTACACTACATAACTTTTTTGAGTGGTAGGAACGCTACCTCTTTTAGCAGATGGTAGCATGACCCTAGTATTATAAACTGCACGGGGCTTCACAGCGTAGAAGCAAGATGTAATGGCTTTATTAATTTGGTTTTCAAATTTTGATGAAACATTTCCAATCCAGGGAAATTTTAGGTAAACCAGGCACTTTTCAGGACCAAACTTTTTCTGATGAAATTTTCGCTAGTTTTTCCTTAATGCAAGAAACAAGGACATCTGGGTATCCATTGTGAATTAAAAGTTGTTTTATTGTGTCCAGCTCAGAATCTAATTTAGTTTTAGAGCAAATCATAAGTGCCCTATGAACTAAAGTTTTAATAAGGTTGATTTTCCATGCTTCTGGGCTGAAGGAATTCCAACAGTTGTATTGACCAGTAAACATTGGTTTCCTGTAAATGCTAGTGAGAAATCCAGTGCCCCCTTTCTCCACCGCATCTGGCTATATATTTTCATTCACCTTTCAGTTGTTATCAGATGTGTCATACTCTGACGAGTGTCGGACAAAAAAAGCTTTCAGTATACTAAAAGAATGTTCCCACTTTTTTGTGCTATAGTGAAGTTCTATACAAATATGGATATTGTGGCCCCATTTACACTATTCTATTGGGCAAAAACACTTCATAGAAAAGGTTGATGATGATGTAGAGTAACTACATGCACCTCAAACTCCTGAGAATGTGAACAAAAAACATTGGGCAAATATCAGATACACAAAATAATACTGAATTACTTACAATCAAACTTGGGCTTTTTAAGGCACTTTACTTTTCTGATATATACTTCATGGACAGGATAGATGGATTGGCAAGACTTCTCAATCTCTTTGCCGATACTGTCTGGGATCCTGAAACATCACCAAAAGATATTAGGCTCAAGACAATTGGACTGAAACTTACTATTCTCTATTAAAACAATACTATTTTCACACACAAAGCTCTTTCCGTATATTACAATGAGTACAACTATCAACAAAAACAGAATATTTGACATAGAAGGCATACAATTCCACATGCATGCCCTCAAACATGCCTGCAAATTCCCAGGTGTGTAAAATATCACATGTCTTGATTACTTTGAAGTCTTAAGTTGTCAATACTAGTTCTGTGAGTTTCTATGATGAATTCAATATTCACTGTTTGCTTTCTCTGCTGTATTTGAAGGAGGTAACACGTTATCACAATAGATAAATTGCTATTAATGACAGATTGTATCATCCAAGTTCTATTGTTGACTGGGCGATAGAAATCCTTATGTAACTAGTCTATCGGCAGGCCTTACCCCAAACAGACCAAAGATGCTCTAAAAATTGAGCTCCAAAAACAATTTCAGAACAGCAAAACTAAATGGGGACTCCAATCTAGGAATATCTGGTATTTCAAACTTATTTTAAAAAGTTGTGATATTAAAAGGTGTGATTTGCTTTTAGGTTATGCCTAGCTGTGCAAAATGACAATTTCGGATTATGCTTGGCTTCCACATATTCACAAAAGTCAGCAACTGATTGGGGACAGTTATACCTATATGGAAACATGTTTTCTCCTGCATCCCCTAGTGTCTGTGATACATCACCAATCAGTCCCTGAATTTAACATTTTTGAATGTCCCCAATGAATCCCCAATCACTGGGATGCACGTTGTCATATGGAAAGTAATTGTATTGATCAGGGATATTGCCCATGAGAGAAATGTACCAAATGGTACTTCAAATCAATCTAACAGTGCACTTACTGAATGCCTCTTTGCAAAGAATGCTTAAAGACTGATGTGTAACAATGGAGTTCATATTGACTGTGGCAACATTACAACCATCTAACAGTTAAACATGTATTTCAATTCTGTTATGGTGCTTTTCAGTAATTTGAAGCTCTTGCCTTCATATGAGATGGGCAAATCCAACCCTTACAACTATATGGGAACATTCAGTAGGACATGTCACTGAAAGACTGGGGCATATCACTGACTGGTATGATTATATTGAGTATATTGAGAACAGGCTTTGCCTGGTCATAGAAATGCTGTAAAAGGATTAGCTTAATGATGATGTGAATAGTGACATGTTGAGTCATAGAAAGGGGTAGTTGTAGGGAAATCTTTCATGGTGATCTGTTCAGTCATTATATGACATTCCATGCTCTCATGAGTGCTGGATACAATAGCTTTTCAATACTACAAAGTGCTAACACTCTTTATGTGCAATTTAGTGAAACCCTTATATACACAGAGACGTTGCTTTTCACCTATAGTGGAATCCCAATATAACAAACCCATGATATAGAGAGCCTCCCCGTATAATAAACCAAATGTTCAGTCCCTTGGATTCTGCCTAACCAACTCCTTATAAATTCTCTTGGTATAATGAACCCCAGATACAATGAACTCTTACTTGTATCCTACATTAACCTCGTTATAATGAACTTTTCATAAATTTGTCATTTATTAATTTCAATTATTTACCAGTTCACTTACAACCTTCTCTTGTGGGGAATTCAATATTGTTACAGACAAACAATGTCAACTGATGTCAGGTCATACATCAGATGACCCTTGTGCATCAGGGCAGGTGATATGCAACTGGGCATCTTTCACTATCCCCACAGAGGGTGGCTGGTCATAGTCACTTGGATACAGTATCAAGGAAAGCAAAGACCATGCAAAATCTTTGAATTCAGCATGTTTGTTTGAGTAAAGTGTGGACAGAAGTTGGGGAGAGCCTTAACAAGCCCAGAGGGAATTTTCAGGCATGTACTAAGAAAAAAACTATTAAAATATTCCTCCCAGTTTAACAAACTCCTGACATCACGAACTATTTTCTGGTTCCATTTAGAGTTTGTTATATCAAGATTCCACTGTAGTTATGTAATGATGGCAACTACTGCCCATAAAGGTATTTGAGAAGACACCACCATAATATGCCACCACATACCACCATATGCCACCACACACTTGAATGGTATTAGGTGTTTGACACCTAGCACTCCCCCCAAAATCTTCCCACAAAGCCTGAAAATCACAAATATGTTTGACTTACAATTTTTTGACAACCTCTTTCAAATCATTACTTGTCACTTCCTTTGAAATTATGTCAACCATTTTCTTACGAATGGCTCTGACTTGGCTAGATTTAGCATAGCAAGTTTTCTTGATCTGATTTTGTCTCTTTTTGGTGAATCCAATGCAAAATACTCTTAATAGGTAACCATCAGTAGTCTTCACATCAACATGAGCCTCAATCATGGTCTGTTAAATAAAAATATCAATGTTTTCAAATTCTATTTTTCAACAGTCATCAATTGTAGTTTCACTCAAACATTTATTCAATCTTCTCTACCTTAACCTGCAGGATATCCTTTTGCCTCATACCACCAAGATGGCATAATTTTCTGTTTATCAACTGTGGGATGGTTTTACAAAGCAACAAGAAACTTAAATGACATGACCATTGCAATATTCTAAAAAATGCTGTCATATTTCACAAGAGGAGAGGAAAATCATGTGCTTCTATGTAATACAAAACACAAGAGTCTCCACAAGTCATTGAATGTGTAACAGCAGTGAAATGAAGTTCTCACTTCAATACAAAGTATCACTCCCATTAGTTTATCTTGGCAACAGGGAACGAGAGACAAGGCAAAGCAAAGCCTAGTCACTAGCAAGGTTGCCTTTAGCAAACTAATTCAACTCAATGTACAAATGAGAAAGCAACAGCAAGATGCAAGGCTCCTTTCATATAGCATGCCCATATAAACAGTCTTCGTCATGAGGAAAATGCCATGCGTGCGGCAAACCAAACGCATAGTATCTTTCAAGCGTGAGATTCACACTCTTACCTAACTGACTCTTCTGAGGTCGCTAATAAGTAATTGCAAAACCACGATGGCAACTGCAATAACAACTCATTTTTTTCATTTGGAACATAGTATCAGTAAGCTCCTTTTTCTCCCACACATTAGTTCACGTGGAACGAAAATGCGATAAAATGCTTTATAAATGGGAAAAAAGCAACAAAGCTATTTTCCATCAATGTGAGAACTTTTGTCCCTTTTAATGTTATGATGCATTTATAAAGAATTAAAATCTGATTGCGTTTTAAAATGACTACTTCCTAAAAATGTGATTAAAATGGGAAATGAGAACTTCTTTCCCTCCTTTTCCTTGGCTTTATGGCCAATGATCTCAGATTTTCCATAAGACATGAAAGTGCGGAGTTCGATGTTGCTACCTTTTCTTGTAGGAGTCATAATTCCAATGAAATGCGAGTAAGCAGTAAAGAACCGAGTAAAATGTGTATGAAAAATGACAATTGCATTTGATGAAAATGGGAAAGCAACATGCCTGCTTCATTTTTAGCGCAATTTTAACAAAGTGAAGCGATTAGCCTATTCAAAAACATTTTCGGTAAGCCTGTCAAACGGTTATTACTTACACATCACAGATACAAAGAAAAAAGGTGCTATTTTGAAAGAATTAACCAACATTGCCCAGTTTCTGGAAATAGCACTTCAAATATTTCATTGAAGACAACAATTCTAGAAAGCCAAAAATCAACGATCAAATATCTGACTCATGCGTGCGATTAATCGCACGCATTATCGGCTCTGTGTGTGTGGATGTGTGCGCGTGCGATCGCACGCATTAAATGACGAAGACTGTATAAATAGGTCTATGAGGGTGATTGCAAGGGCAACCCCCTGTGTAAAACAAAAAGGTCTGCTGATACATATCAGGGCTTTCAGTGGGGGGCGAGCAATAGCGTGCACTCTTCGCTTGTTTTTCACTTTTCTGAACAGCATTAAAACTCTCTAGCAAATGCCTTGCTATGTCACACAGTACCCTCTATGACAATTTGATAGTATATGGAAATCACTCTCTTTGGAGTAAAGATAAGAGGGAAGAAATCATTTAGAAAGCTCTCGATATGTACCTCAAATTGAAAAGGCGAATGAAAACAAATAATCTTCCAGGCATCCAAACCTCAACAGAATTTGATGCTCCCTTACCAGGCGATTCATCAGAGTCAGACAGTGATATTGATGAAATTAAGGAACATGGCCTTTTTGAAGCCGAACTTGAACTTTAGTAGACAAGACAACGTGAAATTTTGCTACTTCTGTTTGAAACATTTAATAAGGGCTGATAACATTATTTTGATTAAGTACATTTATGGTTTTGAAATAAGAGTCGGTTGTTTCTATCAGTGCCAGGTCCCGTTATCATTTGAAGTTGAATGCTTGCAGGATATAGAGCGAAAACGATTGTAGGTCCTTTAAAGGCACGTAAAATTTTCCAAACTAAATAATTGAAGGAAATCTTTATGATAGTTAACGCTCTAGGCTATGGCTTGCTGTAGAAAAACTAAAGGGAAACACTGTTGCGTTCAATTTTTCAAAACAAAACTTCGCTAAGTTGTGTTCTGATATAATTGTCAGTCGCTCGCCCCACTCTGGTCACACGAGTTTTTGGTCGCGCGCCTGGATTTCAGAGCGTGAAAGCCCTGCATATGTAGAGGAAACAGTTTTTTACTACAAGGAAGCCATTTGCAATGCGAGCTGGCAAAAATAGGCCACTTAAATTTGATACATTTATCTACTCTGGTAAAAATTCTTTTTCTCTATACCAATATCCAATTTTTAGCCCAAAGCAGACTATTTGTAGTTGCCGACTGCTCCTACTTCAATAATGGGTCAGTATAAATCTATTTTACACTTCTTGATAGGTTGATTCTTAATTGCACAAAACTCTCCTACCTTGTAAAAGTAGAAAATTGATAAATTATGGTATCATCAGTGAAAAGAAAATGAAATGCCCATGCATGTAAAACTAACTATTGCGTCAATCTCTTCTAAAGCAAAACTTATGCGAATAAGCATATACCTGCCACTTCTTTACAAGAGATCTGAGCTTATCAGTTGTCATGTTAACACCATGGAAGTTTGTCAAGCAATGTTTTCCTTGAATATCTTCAACAATAAGCTTAAACTTGCGGAAAGCTGATGTTTCATCTGACTGCAGATCACCTTGGCTTACTTCAAAGACCCGCCCTTTCAATCCATCAGTTGCAATTTCTTTGGAAAGAAATTATGAGATTGATAAGGAAGTGTGCTTAAAATAACAAAGCACAAGGAACAACAAGTATAATACTACCATTACCAAATGGTCATGAACATAAGGAATACAATGTTTACAGGCTTCTATCAAATATCCTGTATTACCTACTTGCTGTCTATAAATAGGCAAATGCCACAACCAATATATATCTGCCTATCCCACTTGATAGTACAATAGTATCCAATCAAACAGATATAAATACTCCTTAGTTTTCCAATAACATCTTACTTATAAACTAAGTGGTAATTCAAGATACTCCAAATATTTGCTTATTACAGAAAGTAAATTCCTGCACCACTGTTGAAGCTGCTAAACTGAGGAACTTGACTACCATTTCATTTCAGTGTAATATAAGGCAAAAGAATAGTTGTAAAAATCATTGCATATGCATTCATGTGTATTCATGTACATTTGCACATCACGTGTGGAAATATAGCTTTGGGGGACAGTTGCCTCTCCACAATTCTAAATACTTCTACTATTCCTTTGCTCCTTTTCTCAGAAAGTATCTTTGGGACTTTCTCTGATTTCATTTTTTCTTGGACTGGTTAACTCTCTCAAAGCTTCCTATCAATAAAACCTGTTTTTATTCAGTATTGCTTCATTGAAAAGCATTTGTCCATCCAACTGTTAGTCAGCATGCTTAAAGCATATACAAGAGTTGAGTTGGACTCTAAATACTTTCAAAACTACATAATTGTAAAAACAATTCCACATTTTCTCAAGGGTAATAAAATAACATGCATTACTTGTTCCTTGGGTCCTGGTCACAGGTGTTTTACCAATATTTCGGCTAGCAAACAAAGCAGGGGCTTTGACATCATACCAATCCTTTTTTGAAAATGGATCAACACTAGAAAAGATTAGTTAACAGTAGTTGCTAAGATCACCAAATACATCAATGAATTCTTTAGCTAATACAGAAGTCTACCAAACTTCAAAAACACTACTCTATATAGCTAGCTCTTTCTACCACAAAGTCACATAGAACAGCACACATTCAATAAACCAAAGCACTATAGTGGTGTAACAAGAGTGACAGATGAAGTGACACGAATTTAGAAGCACATTTGTGGCTTCACCCAAGAAAACTACAGCTCTCATTAGTTTGGCATAAACAAATCTGACTAGAAAGGAAACAGGCAATAACACACACTGGGTGCACATAAACAAACAACACAAAGACAAACAAAACCAATTACTGTCATATTTGTCTTCTATTATCACAGCAAGTGGCCAGCTAGTCTACAGACCATGGCAGCTGCAAAAGTAGGAGAATTTACACCACAGCATGGATGCACATTAAAAGTAGGCCTTGCCTGCTAATGTCCTAAATGATACTATATAAAAAACTGAACAATGATGAGACAACAGCAGTACAGTGAACATGAAGATATTTAGATTGCTAAGTGGGGGTTTTGCCATCAGAAAGTTCTTATTGCAAGGAAGGGGCCTCATTGAGTTCCCTCTTACTCTACAAGCACAAAGAACAAAAAAAGATTTTAGACTGTGGCAGGAGCCATGAAGCTGCAAACTGCCATTCCAATTGATCAAAAGAATACTCTGCCACAAAAACTTTGTTCAGGTTTAACCTGCATCAATTTCATCATTGTTCAATCATGACTACTGACTAATCAAAACCAAGTGAAAAATATGATTATATCAGTCTGACAGTCAGTTTTCTAGACAAAAATCCTATTCCCATAAATTATATACCTAAAAAACAGCAACCTAGAAACGTCTTTCTTTCTACCTTTTTCAAGACAAATGTTCCTCACAATGTAACAGATGCAATCTAAGTTTCAAACTTGCACCCATTGCAGAGCTTTCACGCACACACAATAAGCAAACAACCAGTGGAAATGTCAGGGCAATATCAGTCGAATTTTAAAGAACTTAAAATCCCATGTACCTCCGAAATAGTTTGCATAAAGTGTACCCCAAAACTGACCATCACGGCAAAGTAAACGTAATCTAGGTAAATTTCATACATTTCCGAAGGCAAAATGCACACATTAACCAAAGTAACAACAGTACTTCTAATAATGAGCTGCAAATAAATGACGAAAAGCGAAAGCAACTATTATAAGAGGACCAAATTGAGTTAACTGCTAAGGAATACAAGAGATGGTCTACGTACGACAAATGGTACGAACTTCTTGCAATAAAGACACTTGATTCTTCTAAAGATAAGCATATTCAACTACTCCACAATATACTGCCCGTTTAACAAGCTTTCATCAAAATCGAGGAACTTGCCTGCTACAAAGTGTTTATACGTATCTACCGATATCTCAGGAATCTGGAGTCCGTCCATCTAGTAGACTAAATAAAGTGATGCACTATAAAAAGTTCTGTAATTTTCCACTACGACACTACTTACACTTTCTTTTTGCTGCCTTTTTTTCCTTTGGACAGTCGCTTATTCTTACCGACCGCCATGATGTGCCTGTCAATATGACACCGAGAAGAGGAAAATTTAGATCGGTCCAGGCCCTTTGCTCCTCGTGGCCGGACTGGTCCAGAATCACTCGGAATTGTGGAGGATATTGCCTCGATAAGGAAACACAAACTGCAATGGTTGTGAACAGGATGGAAAAATGTATTTGACATGCGCGAAAAATGCGCAGCGCCCTTCATGGATACGACAATCAACTTCACTTGACAACAGGCACCATATTGAAATAGACAACATTTTACAAGGCAACATGGCCAGTTGCTCTATTCCGTTGCTTGAAAGTGGATTGTTAGAGCATATTACTGCTGTTAGCATTGTTGCTTTAGTATTACCTGCCTGTCATTTTGTAAATTGAAAGCAGAACAGTTCAAAGCAGATTCCGTAGCAGGTTCACATTCGACGACACATTTAGAAATTTGGGTTCTTTCCTTCAGTGGGGAGTATAACAGTGTTCAGGTTCGAAAGACTAGAAAGACAAAGCTGCATGCAACCTCTCGTAGTATTTTATTTTATGACCACCCTATCAGGAACGCCTGAATTAGCGCCGATTCTGCTGGCCTCAAAAATATTGGGATGGAGGCAAGGCAGGGGATCCTATAGTATCATTGTCTAGGCTTAATCTGTTTTGGTAAAAAACCCGATAACTTCTCAGCTGATATCAATGCACTCCCTCACAAAAAGTCCCAAACCTTATACTTCTATGCTTGTTTGTACGCTATTCAGGCCATTAATGTAGATGACGTCAAGTGAACTCATCAAACATACTTCTACTCCCCGTCCCTCCCTTAATAGTATTCCCCTCAACTCCAAAGTTTTAAAATATTGGAACCCATTTCCATTTCCATAGAAAAAGCTTTCCACCCACTTTCATTTATTAGACACCCCTCAAAAAAATAACTAAACAAAATGAAAATAGATGTATTGTATATTTTTCAGTAGCACAAGAAGTTTTTTCCAGAAATAGAACAAAATAATAATTATCAAAAATTAATCTTACCCCCCACCTATTGACAACCCCCCTATTTTAGTACTGCATGACAAAATCCATCCATTTCTACTTATTCACACCCTCTACATTTATTTCTTCTGAAAACATTGCCAATCCCCTACTATTAAGGAACAGAGAGTATTCACAACTTTTAACAAATGTCACAAAAAGTTATGTCCAATACTATCTTGTATAAGTGTTGCAACTCACTAATTAGGAGGTGGCACACCTGGGAATATATGGTTGTTTGTGCACTATTGTCCATATGGGATAGGTGCTATGAGGTTACTTTATAAAACATAATTTTCCTCAAAATTTTGCCAAATGCCTCAAAAAGTTATCTTCATTGCCACCTTATATACCTGTTGCACTTTACTTAGTGAGTGGGTAGCACCCTTGGGAAAATATGCCCCTAGCCAGGACATATTGAAATCATTCTTTTTAAATTATTGTCCATGTGAAATAGAGGCTTTCAGGTGACTTCACAGAACTTAATTTTCCTTAGCATTTTCACAAATGCCTCAAAGTCTTATGTTCAGTACCAGCTCCCATAAGTGTTGTACTTCAACAATACCCTAGATGCTATTCTTCAATGGCACAAAACAGCTTGAAAATGCTTTCAATATCAATCAAATCACTCCTCTATTCAAATCACCTTCTGTCAGCACTATACAATATCTATGCAACTTTCACCTGACTTTAGATACAAATTGTAAAGTTTTGCAAATTTTCCCACATTTGCCACTATACATACAGTAAAGTACAATGCTTGATAAAGCTAGCTATGATGCTCCCTTAGTGTAGCCAATGTCAAAATTTTGAGTAAAATTTAATTTTCTGTTGCCACTATACAACCTCCATTCCATTACATTACATATTGACAGTATTGCAAATTTGACCTAACTTTAGATACAAATTGTAAAGTTTTGCAATTTTTCCCACATTTGCCACTATACATACAGTAAAGTACAATGCTTGATAAAGCTAGCTATAATACTCCCTTAGTGTAGCCAATGTCAAAATTTTGAGTAAAATTTAATTTTCTGTTGCCACTATACAACCTCCATTCCATTATATTACATATTGAAAGTATGACAAATTTGACCTAACTTTAGATACAAATTGTAAAGTTTTGCAATTTTTCCCACATTTGCCACTATACATACAGTAAAGTACAATGCTTGATAAAGCTAGCTATAATACTCCCTTAGTGTAGCCAATGTCAAAATTTTGAGTAAAATTTAATTTTCTGTTGCCACTATACAACCTCCATTCCATTATATTACATATTGAAAGTATGACAAATTTGACCTAACTTTAGATACAAATTGTAAAGTTTTGCAATTTTTCCCACATTTGCCACTATACATACAGTAAAGTACAATGCTTGATAAAGCTAGCTATAATACTCCCTTAGTGTAGCCAATGTCAAAATTTTGAGTAAAATTTAATTTTCTGTTGCCACTATACAACCTCCATTCCATTATATTACATATTGAAAGTATGACAAATTTGACCTAACTTTAGATACAAATTGTAAAGTTTTGCAAATTTTCCCACATTTGCCACTATACATACAGTAAAGTACAATGCTTGATAAAGCTAGCTATGATGCTCCCTTAGTGTAGCCAATGTCAAAATTTTGAGTAAAATTTAATTTTCTGTTGCCACTATACAACCTCCATTCCATTACATTACATATTGACAGTATTGCAAATTTGACCTAACTTTAGATACAAATTGTAAAGTTTTGCAATTTTTCCCACATTTGCCACTATACATACAGTAAAGTACAATGCTTGATAAAGCTAGCTATGGTACTCCCTAAGTGTAGCCAATGTCAAAATTTTGAGTAAAATTTAATTTTCTGTTGCCACTATACAACCTCCATTCCATTATATTACATATTGAAAGTATGACAAATTTGACCTAACTTTAGATACAAATTGTAAAGTTTTGCAAATTTTCCCACATTTGCCACTATACATACAGTAAAGTACAATGCTTGATAAAGCTAGCTATGATGCTCCCTTAGTGTAGCCAATGTCAAAATTTTGAGTAAAATTTAATTTTCTGTTGCCACTATACAACCTCCATTCCATTATATTACATATTGACAGTATTGCAAATTTGACCTAACTTTAGATACAAATTGTAAAGTTTTGCAAATTTTCCCACATTTGCCACTATACATACAGTAAAGTACAATGCTTGATAAAGCTAGCTATGATGCTCCCTTAGTGTAGCCAATGTCAAAATTTTGAGTAAAATTTAATTTTCTGTTGCCACTATACAACCTCCATTCCATTATATTACATATTGACAGTATTGCAAATTTGACCTAACTTTAGATACAAATTGTAAAGTTCTGCAATTTTTCCCACATTTGCCACTATACATACAGTAAAGTACAATGCTTGATAAAGCTAGCTATGATACTCCCTAAGTGTAGCCAATGTCAAAATTTTGAGTAAAATTATGTTTTATGAAGTCACCTCACACGTATCGAATAGGGCTGAATATGGTATAAACTGTGAGATGCGATGGTGATTGGAGTGGTAAGAATCACTAAGGTGATCAAGCGAAATCATCTACATCTATGTGTATATAGTTGCCTGCATGGTATGGGTTTGCACTGATCCTATTTCTGTTGGAAACAGGGATGCTCTCAGCCAGTGACCCGAAATGGAAGTGGAATTAAGGTTCTGTGGAGTCGTACTAAGTAGCGTAGCATGGTGAAACAAGGTTGTACTGTTACCTATCATCGAGATCAGGGGTTAATTGACTCCTGTATGAATATGCGCACAACATTGATCGCATTTCTTTTGCTAACGGTCGATATACGACCATCTAAACATAACCTTCTAGCCGTACTATCGTGAGCTTACATCCCGCGTTTTGGTCGTCAATTTACAGAGCGCCTTCGCAGTTACTACCGCCATTTTGAACTTAAACATTTTTCCATCCTGCTATGGTTGTGATGGCGGCAGGGACAAGTGGCTTCGAAGTCCCGTCATGGGAAGGAAATGCCGGTGACCCTGAAGCAGAACAGTTATCGCAGGCATTATTTCAAACCATCCCATCTACTGCTAATTTTAAGAGAAGAACAAGTAAGGATCGTAGAAGCATTGAAGTGAAGAAAAAGGAACCTCATCCAAAGCCACGAGGGTTACTTTGGAGCGATGATTACGACGATTACTTTAATTCACTAAACCCCGACGAAAGGCTTAACGTGCTATTGCGCAAACTTAGAAAAAATAATAATAAAAGTAAAAGTGTTAGCAATGATGAGGAAGGTGGGACAGCCAAGAGAGGAAAGAAAATGAATGAAAATATGGAAAGGCAAGCAGATACAATTGCTACAGCTGGTCAAGACGCTACCGGAAGGGACCTTTTCGACATTAGAAATGAACCTGCAACGGCTGCCACTGCTGAGGACAGCAGATTTAGAGAAGTATCAAAAGTAGAGAAGAAAAAGAGGAAGAAGCCAGGGAAACAAGATAAAGCAAGTGGTGGTAATAGTGGATTGGTAAAGGCCAGGGAGTGTGATGATGTATTGATGAAAGAAGACTTGAATGATGCGTCAAGTTCAAATGCTAGTAAGGTGTTCCTGGATCATGGAAGCAGAACAGAAATGGCAAAGTCAATTGGAAATGTAGATATGTATAATGGTTTTCATTCAAAAAGCCTAAGAGATTCAGAAATTGATAATGGTATGGATTCAAAAAAGCGAAGAAGATCAAAAGTTAAGAAGAATGAAGAAAAAAGTGAAAAATCAGACCCTATGAATGATTGCCCCAGTGTGGCTAAAAGTATAATGGGTAGATCTTCAGATTTAAAAAGAAGAGAACAGGTGGCAGAATTGCATTCTTCCTCTAGCAGCAGAAAGATAAATACGAGTTTCCAAAATAAGTTGCAGAAAAAGTTATCTGGAGCTCAATTTAGATATATTAATGAACAACTATACACATTATCAAGTGAGAGAGCCCATGAAATGTTTACCAATGACCCATCCCTTTTTGATGTTTATCACAGAGGATTTCAAAGTCAAGTACAATCATGGCCTCAGAATCCAATAGATTTGATTATTAAGGACCTTAGAAACAGGTAACATTAAGTAACTTTTCATATTTTGGTGGGGAATGAGTAGGCTCATCAGATTTAGAAATATAGTTTTGTTTGGGCAGGAGAAATGCTGCACAAATTTCACCTCCATTCCTCAGGAGGTGTAGGGAGGAACATAGGGGGTAGAGAAGCCAGCATCTTCCACAGGATCAGACTTGCTGGGAATATGGGGTACAATGCCCCCTCCACAATGTTCAGTATCTAGTCAGTAAATCACTGTTCCATTTAGTAAAGTGATATGTTTGCTTGGTAATACAGTTTCAAATGATTAGGAAATGGAAAGCTCTCAAATGTTTTTTGTCCAGGACTACCAACATGCATGCATAGGAAATACATAGAGAAGACCAATGGTGGGACCACATGGGGTGTATTTGAGGGGTAAGCACCCCCAACACTTTGAAAGTGTGGTAAATTAGATTTCTCCAAAAATTTCCTAAAGACTATTGAAGCTTTTGCACACATTTCAATGATTTCATCTACCATTATCTATCTAAGATGTGAATCTTTACATCTTGAAAGGTATCCACCTAGAGTTTTGCAAAGAAGTATTGAATATGAGGGGTATATACTGAGTAAGCATTGTGGCCTACCTACATAGAGCACTAGAAGTTGCCAGAATACAACTCACTTAATAGAACAAGCAATAGAATGAACATGTAAAATACAAAGATAGATGCTGTGCTTAAATGTCTAACAGACTTGCACCATTGAAAATTATTTCAGTAAGCTAAATCACAGAAAGAAACTAGAGGGAATAATTTGAGCTTTGCTGTCCCTCATATTCAAACAGACGTAGCATAAGAGGCCTTCTGCTAAAAATGAAGCCAATCTTTACAATGAATTGCAGAAGAAATTAGAAGTGAAAGTCAACTTTGAAGTTCAAGACAAGTTACAAAGCTCTAAGTTGTATATTTTTTTACTTTTTCATTTTGTAATGATTTTATTGTTTAGATGTTTTATAACTATAATTTTTGTTAAATGTGTAAGCTTCATCATCTTGTTTTAAGGCAACTGACCGCCAGCTGAACAAGCAAACCTGCCAAAATATTGAGATATTTTGATTATTTCATAAAATTTGTACTGTGACAAAAGAAATCATAGTAGTATGAGAATAAGAAAAATGAAAACAAAGCATACATAAAAATTAAAGTATTACCAGTACTTATATGATATACTTTGCTATAGGCTTAAAGCCTGTCATAGATCTGTGGAATAACTTTTCCCTGGACAGACCATATTTCTTGTTACAAAAAATCACCTATTTAGAACTATAGATGCAAAGATGCACCGATATAGTAGGACAGACATATATGAAATAGGCATAAAATATAAAGAAGATGAAAGTGCTTCTAATGTACCATCAGCCAAAGCATCTGATATACTTTGTATTATCAGAAGCCCTCTATCACCCTGTAATGCTTTGTAAGCCTGTTAATGATAATAACACCTAGGTGTTATTATCATGTTAGATACGCTATAACTACTGTGCCATGTAGTCTTCTAGTAGATCATTAAATAAATGGCATTAAAAGTTACAATCTTGGCAGAGCTTGTACTTCAGTACTGAATTGTCTGCATATTCATTTTTGCTGATTGAAGTTTTCAGATATAGATATTGAATTTCTACATTCTAGATCAGAGGAATTGGTAGTCGCAGACATGGGGTGTGGAGAAGCAAAGATAGCTCAGAATGTCAGGCAAAAAGTGCATTCCTTTGATTTAATAGCACAGAACAGTTTTGCTGTAGCTTGTGATATGTCTCAGGTACTAGTGTTAAGATTTTTACAAATTATGCTCATATAGACCATGTTGGGTTGGAAGTTTCATTTTCTATGATTATTTAGATGCAAGTGCTGTAATAGTTTCATTATGTATTCCGGGAAGTATTTTTAGTTTTCTCTAAACATGCACTCATTACTATAGATTTTAGTATTTACCTCTTCATCTGTTGCCATTTAATGTTTTATTACACTGTCACTGTAGAATATATGTATTACATGCCATTAATACCTAAATGTTTATGAGGTCATAGATATTTGACATCATCTGGTAGGGGGAGGAAGGTATGGCCTATGGTCAGTTGTTTGCAAAATGGGGAAAGGAAGGAAGGGGTTTACTTGTATTGACACTAATTTATTTAAATTACCTGTACAACAATTTTCATGATATTCTTTTGGTCAGTAACAATGAACAGCCATCCATAAAAACTATTTTGAAACTCTAACAGTATATATAGCCCAATGAGTGCAATTCCTCAATTGTCAACAACTGAAGTCTGATTATGACATGATTGATCTGCTTTCTACTCAATTAAATCTGCTCATTTTCTACTTACTTAATCCTACTTGCTTTCTTTCTCAATTCCCATGCACCATTTGCTTTAATTGGCAAGAGGTTAGATCAAAATTCAACAAAGTTTCTCATTATTGGAATAGACAGACTTTCATGTAGATGACATTGTATTATTATGGCTCATCTTCTAATGCTAGCATATACAGACCTGGCCATAAGAATTTGAGAAGATGGGCAATAAATTGCCCTCATCATTGGTGTCCAGCAGGTGATTTTTGCAGTGCATAAAACTGGTTTGGAAATGCCTTGATGCTTGTGTAAAAATAGAACATGCATTTGTCTGAACTAAGATAAAAGGAATTTAATAGCATCTTAGATAGAATCTATCTACTTCTGGCTGTTTTTTGGTCTGCCTTGCAGCCATTATCTGACATTTCATACTGTGACAAATGTTGAATGAAAAAAGCTTTTCAGTATGCTTAAAGAATTTTCCCACTTTTTCAAGCCATAGTGAAGTTCTGTAGTACCAATAGACTATACATATAGTGGATAGCAAATCACCAAAATCAAAAATCAAGATTGGTTAATAAGGTGGGTGATAATCACCCACCTTCGGTGCAAGAGTAGGTAGTGGAGGTGCACGAGGGTGATTGCTCATACTAAATGGCCAGGCCTGCATATGTGTATAATCCCTGTTTTTGCATCCTTTCAAGTCTGCAAGTTATTTCTAAATCATATACCTCATAGCACCAATTAAGATTTTCTTTTGATCTTTTTTTCTTATGCATTTAGGTGCCACTTAACAAAGAATCTGTTGATATGGTTGTATTCTGTCTCTCATTGATGGGCAAAAATATTGGTGACTTTTTGTGGGAAGCAAACAGAATTCTCAAAATAGGGTACATTCATATCTAATATTCACTTGGAGTTTTTATTTGACTACCATTAGCTACCTGTGTTTACCATTAACTCATATTTGGTCATATATTTAATGGCAGAGCATATAATGTTGCAATTTTTTTATGTCTTTGTTGGTATAATGTTTTAGATTCTCAACTTGAAGTATAGGATTGTTATTTTACTACTTCTACTTGTCGAACATTGGTGAAACTAAGAAGAGACAAGAATTCTTTGTGTCCTCAGAAGTGGCAGCTAGTATATTTTTTCACTTCATTTTGTGGTATTTGATAGCAAGGAGTACTCTACCAGAAATTTATTTGCGGATATATTTGTGCAACTGCCGTAGTGGCATGAAGGTTTATTAATTTTATATGCATTGTTTCAGGGGTATACTGAAGATAGCTGAAGTAGTTAGTCGTTTTGATAATGTTGGGAATTTCATAGACAGTGTTTCCACATTTGGATTCTCATTTTTATCTAAGGTAGGCTTGAGTTATAATCGGGAATTTTACGTATGATGAAAGTATATCTTGTTATAAATTGGTTTGAGATCAACGTAACGAGAGAAACTAATATATGAGCCACTCCTGTTCCTCTTGCGCATTTTTGTGTATGTTGGAAAAATTTGCGAGATTTGCTACCAGCACAAGTCATTCCGATCTGGAAACATTGAACTTAAGACGAACATTGAACCCAGGAAGGTGCATCTTTCAATTCAAAGCAACTTGTTGTAGAGAGATAAATGAAATCTTGAGGAAGCTGGAGCGCAAAAGATCCCAAGGATATAATGACATTCCTGTTTCGTTGATCATCAGTGGTGCTGCGCCGATTTCTAGTCCATTATCAAAGTTGATAAGTTGCTATCTGAAACAATATGTGTGAAGATAACTTTAGTCTATATATCAGGGGAAGAATCACTTATGGGCGATTACAGGCCTATCTCTGTTCTTTCGGTTCTGTCTACGATGCTAGAGTGTTTGGTTTACAATCATCTTTACAGCTATTTAGAAGAAATACACTTCTCTCACAAAGGCAGTTTGATCTTAGAAATATGTCGTCAGCATAACATGTTGTGACTCTCTTTTCTAATTTTATAAGGATAAGGAACTATTAGCGGACACAGTTTTTATAAATTTTATGAAAGGTATATGATGGATCATCCGAGGGTATTATCAAAACTACCCACAATATGGTATAAATTTTGAAGAATTGAAATGGTTTGGAAGCTATTTGTAAGAGAGAAAACAATTTGTCGAATTTGATGGGGTGAAATCAGAAGGTCAAACTTTATACTGTGGAGTTTCTTAACATTGTTATCACTGTATTATATAGATACTTGATATTGATTGTGATTCTAGTTTATATCAATCAGCAATGTCTGATTTAATTCCTAC